>JARHVA010001081.1:930000-1472500 GCA_037957365.1 Torreya grandis
TATTTTTAGACTTAAGGTGAATATATTTATAAAGAAATTCTATGAAAATAGGGAGATATCATTTTATTATCTAGATGGTTATTTTTTAATAACATGCCTTGAATGGGGATTGGCCTAGTGGGTGTATACAATACTTCATAAGGTACATTTGAGGTACCTTGACTTACATTTTGTATGGGCTTTAGAACTAAGGCATATTTATGGTTGAATCATCTCTTATTTTGTGAGAGTTGCATCAAGATCTTGGTGCAAACAAAAAATAGGGGGACCAATTATATTTATCTTTATGTTGATAGGGCCAAACATCCACTCATGGTCACACTTTTAATACATAATCAGACTTGACACACTTAACAAAATTTTATTTCATTAATTTAAAAAAAATTATAGAAAAATACATTCACACTCTTAAAACATAAAAGCACACTCACATGTGTCTCTATAGACTTATTTCATTACATGAAATAATTATGTACTTTTATACAATTCCTCCTGAACTGATAGCATTCTTTATTCTGCTCCTTCCTAACTTATGTCTCTCTCCACCAAAAACTCTCAAAAAACTCCCTCTCTATCAATCATGTATTCATATTAACATCTTAATATTTATTATGTGTCTTCCACTTCCCTAACCTCCACATAAAATAAAAAATTTAGGTGGACTTCATTTTTAAATATCAACACCTAAATGCCATTAACTATCATAAATTGTCAAGTGATGTTTTAGGTTGAACAATAGTTATAAAAACCACCATAACTTTAACGTAGTTAATAAAATTGATATTAAATTTGAACCATAACTTATAGAGTAAATTTTACATAATATATAAAAAAATCATCATCTAACTCTTAACACATGTTATCACAGGTAAATAAAAACCTTGCCAATTGACCCAGACTACACATATGACAATTCCAAGTAGAATTACGGTTACTTAAACTTTCAAGAATTTCACTTTGTGAATTAAAATAATCTAAAATTAGAAACATGGAAAGATGAATACATTTTATAACTACCCACTAAATTTTTTAACATAATTAGTATCGCATCCCTACTGCAAGGTAATGAATCATCGGGTTACATAGATGCATTTTCTGGCTGAGTGATAGTCACAACAACTATCATAAATTTACCACCACTTATCCAATTGAGCTGAAATTTTGAAAAAGCCTTATAGTATAAATTTTATATCACTTATTCAAACTTAAAATTCTAGTTCTTAATGCAAATTTATCTCAAGGTCATTAACCTTCTATTGACTAGATAGATGCATTGTCTATTAGAATTACAATTTACAAAAACTATCATAACTTTTGCCTCACATATCCAATTAAGTTGAAATTTGAAAAATTGATTTTATAATAAATTTTATAACATTTATCCAAAAAAATTTATACAATTATTACCTCATCTATACTGCAAGGTCATTAACCTTAATCCTAGTGATGCATGCATAGCCTAAAAGAAATAGCCATAAATTTTCTATGATAAATCTAAAAGGTATGAAATTTGGGAAAGATATTTTAAGTGTAATATGATATGAACCCATAAAATTTCATCATATAATTACTTATAAAACATTATCTAAAGTAAGGAAACCCCATGCCATTGTAATAGTTGGTAAGCCTCTGCGGTGACTCTAAATGATCTAAAATTTTATATAAATATTATAAGTGTTAGGTTCCATGAACCCACCAATTTTCAACATCTAATTCCTTATAGATAATTACCATAAGTAAGTAAACCTTATTATAGTGTAATGGCTAGCATATTTCCATGGTAACTCAAATGGTCTAAAAATTGGTACAAATGTTGTGTCATATTCTATGACCTGATAAAATTTCATTATTGAATTATTACCATAGTTGAAGATCCATTTCTGATAAGTGTCAGTTATTGATCAGTCCCTATTAGACGAAAAAAATAGTTAAAATATTTATGCACTTTTACATGGCAAAGGAATATTTTTACATCATTGCAAGAGGTAAATAATCTCACACAAAGGACACAACCCAAAAATCAAAGAAAACACATCACACTTTGTTTTTGGTTGATGCAATATTGGACAAACCATGGGAATCATGCTCCTATATCATATAACTAAGGTTTATAAAATGTTAGCTCCTCCTCACATGTATGGGATAAGTAACAATGCTAATATTTTATTCATGAGAAAAAGTGACCATGGCATCCCCTTCCAACATACCAAAAAAATAAGTTATTTATTTTATTTTTCCTACACCATTTCTAGATCCTACATGTTGGTGTTCCTTCTCTTCTCTTCACATTTATGCTCTCTCTCCTTCTCCTTGTGGTATTTGAATCACCACAATATCTCTCTTTTGTGGGTTTTGACCCACCATATATCATCTTCCTCCACCAAAGGCATAACCATCTCTCAATCAACTCATATGTGGGCTAAAATCCACTCTCATCTGTCCACCACCACCAAGATGCTCTTTCATGCATCTAACTCCTCCCATGTGGGCTCAAACCCACCATAGACCGATCACCTCCTCCTATATCCCTCTTGGATTTGTTCACACCTTGTCCAACCAATTTTTGGCTCAATCACAACATCATATACTACAGTTTGCATCTTCTCACTCATGGATTCCATCTTATTTACCACTCCCAATCTCAACATAATTGAGTCAACACATACTTGGGCATCCAAATGATAACCCATAACATCAATAATCATCTCAAAGATATTTCTCACCTTCACATCCTTCATTGTTTTCATTTTTGTGGCAAAAAATATCTTCATCTCATCTCATCTGCAACATCAACTTCTTATTCACATGCTAGGGCTACCATCCACATTAGCAACTCTTACTTCCAATTGGTGAGTTTAATAAACTCACTCTCCATACCTACAAAATTGGGTTCCTCTATACATAATATGATTTATCTCAAACTCAGCTTCATTCTTTCATCTATCATTATGTTATATGTTTGTTTCATGCCAAGCTTAGGCTTCTCAAATCCTTCACCAATATTTGGTTGTTCTTGAGAGAAATATCCTTCCTCAATTAGATGCAAATGAGCCTCCACCTATATATACTCTTGAGAACAATGATGTTCCCATGTTTTAACACTCTATTTTGTCTCCATGATAACTTGAATACACTTACCCAAGGCTGAAATATCATCACCAACCAGCTCTTCAATCACCACTAAAATATTAATCTCTTGGTTAGGTGCTTCACTTTGACTCTCATATAAATGAGCATGTTGGACTGCAACACACTTAATCTTATCCTTAGTTACTATATCCATAGTTGGACTTGTACATTGCACAAACACATTAGGAGAAACAAAATATCCCTTAAAAAACTAATCCATCAATCCATCATGACCCAAGGACATGTTTTCCAACTCCTTTTCAATGCTAGTATGTTGCTCAAGATTTTCAATCTCATAATGGACTACCAATGACCCATTCTCAACAAAACTCATGGTTGTTTTTTTTAGCTCAACATCTTTGAATTTATCTCTTTCATAGGTATGATCCTTCAAAATCAACTTTATGTGTGCACTTCCTTGCACAACCTCTACATCCAATGCTTCCACAATAGAAACCTACAACTCTATATGATTTCCTTCTTCACTCTCTTACAACTCTACATGGTTTCAAATTTCATTCACCTAAAACTCTGCATGGCTAAAATATTCACTCACATATATCATTCTTTAGTTTTCATCAACCCTTCTACCATCTAAAATAAAATTGACAAGCTCATTGTCATCATGAACCAAGGACAATTTAGCATTTGCCTAGTCATGGGACTTCACAATCACTTTCCCATCATCACATTATGGGTCTCCATATTCCCATGAAAAATTTATCACCCGTCTTTTATTTGTCATATGGATATCTTCACCTATGGGATGATCATAGATCTCATACACCATGTTGTTTTAAAAATCATAATTATGCTCTACATATAGAAGTCTCACCTCAATGTTGTATTCCACAACAACCTACTCTTTCATTCACCTATACACATCCATGCTACTTCTCAAAGTAGTCTTTGGTTCTTCACATGATAACTCCTCATCCTTATTTACTCTTCAGGTAATATTATTATCACCAACACTCTCAATAATCTTCACACGAAGCTTATTCAACCATCTTGATTATAATTTTGGGTGCATAAATCAACCCCACATCTTGAAAACCATATGTTCCTAATCATAAATCTTTCTCTTACCTTTCCTTTGTCTCCTCACTTGAAGATATTTCCACTACATGGTTGTAACTACACACAACCATTTACATGCAAGCTTCACCCTCATGGCGTTATAACATTCATATCCAAAAAATATAACTCAAGCTCAACTATTCATGTCATGATTTGTTTTGAACTTGTTTTCCATAAAATAGAAAAATATCAATAAGAGATTTACCTTTTTTCTCCACCACAGCCTTGGCTGGTCTCTTTCATCTACTAAAAACTTTTCCTCTACTTGCTTGGCCTTTTTAAAAATCATCTAATATCTCTTGTAGGGACATAAAACCCATAATTATATCTTCTTCATCATATTTACTCTCAAATGGAACATCCCTAGTTTTTGTAGTCATCTCTATCATGTTCAGTCTTACCTAGAATTGTTTCAAAATCTCTATCAAGTCTTCTATCTCTAGTGCTCTTCTCCCTTTATGTTCCATATCTTATTATAATCAGTAGGATTATATTTCATAATAAAAAATAGACTCAAAATAGAGCCTCTAAAACTCCCTCACACTGTTTTAATACTTCACACACCTATAACCACCTACGCAAGCTTCTCAACAACTTGTAATCTTTATGTGCACTTCTCTCTCATAGCCTACAATATACATTGAAAAGTTTATCACAACTAGAAGTACACTATCTTAATCTGATACCAATTAGTGAAATAATAAGAGAGGAAAACCAATTGAATTTTACCTTTATATCTATGTTTTTGAGGATAGACATCGACTCATGGTCACACTTTTAACACATACTCAAACTTGACACACTTAACTAAATTTCATTTCATTAATCTTAAAAAATATTACAACGGAATACATTCACTCTTAAAAAAAACACAAACACTAAAACACTCACACATACCTCTATATGATTATTTCATTACATAAAAGAGTTATAAACTCTCATATAATTCCTCTTAAACTGATACAACTCTTTACATTTTATCATAGGTAAAGAACAACCTTGCCAATTGATGCAAACTACAAATATGACAACTCCAAGTAGAATGGAAGTTACTAAAACTTTCACAACTTGTACTTTGTGCATAAAAATGATATTAAAATTTAAATATAAAAATATGAATACATGTTGTAGCAACCAACTAAATTTGTTAACCTAATTATTACCATAGCTCTATTGTAAAGTAATGAATCATCAGGTTATACAAATACATTTTTTAACTAAGAGATAGTCACAAAAACTATCATAATTTTTCCATTATTTATACAATTGAGATGAAATTTGGAACACATATTATATGATAAATTTTATATAATTTATCCAAAATTATCATTCCAATTCTTAATTCAACTCTACTACAAGGTCATTAACCTTATATTGACTAGACAGATGTATTGTCTAGCAGAATGATAGTTTATAAAAACTATCATAAATTTGACTCACTAATCCAATTGAGTTTAAATTTAAAAAACTACTTTTATACTAAATTTTATGATATTTGTCCAAATTAGGTAAGCCAATTCTTACTGTAGTTATACTGTAAGGTCATAAAGCTTTTTCTTAGTGATGCAAACATAACATAAAATAAATAATCATAACTTTTTTATGGTACTTACAAATAGTTTGAAATTTGATAGAGATATTTTAGGTGTCATTTTATATGAGCACGTAAAATTTTATCATATAATTCATTTTTTAACATTACCACAAGTAAGGAAACCTTATTCCAGTGTAATAGTTGGTACATCTCCATTATGGACTCTAAATGATGTAAAATTTTGTACAAAAGTTTTAAATATTAGCTTATATGATCCCACCAAGTTTTAGCATCTAATTATTATGCATTATTACTGAAATTAAGTAAACTTCATGTTAGAGTAATAGTTGGTACATTTCTTCGATAGCTCCAAATAGTCTAAAAATTGGTATAGATGTTGTAAGTGTCATATTTTATGACCTCACAAAATTTTATCAATGAATTCTTACCAAAATTGAATAACCTTTTCTGACAAGTCTTTGTGACTAAATAGTCCTAATAGACTGATAGAAACAATCAAAATATCCATGCACTTTTCTATGGCAAAGGAATAATTTTACATCATTCCAATAGGTAAACAAGCGCACACAAACAAGGCCACAACCTAAAATCAAAGAAAACATACTGCACTCTATTTTTGGTTGATGCAAGATTACACAAACGTTGGGATGCTCCTGCACCAATTCCTTACCTTCATTATTTTAAAATTTATTGATATGTGTTCAGTTTTTTGTGTGTTTCACTTGTACTTTAACCTTAAACTTTTCTTGTAGATTAACAAATATTTTGATAATAAAAATGATTCATAAATAGTCATTGATTGGTGTGAGGTTAATTATACACATAGTATAGGAGGAGACGAGGTATTAATTTAATAATTTCTAATCAACAAAGAATTAAAATGATAATTACCACTATGTAAGAGGACTCTCAAAATATAATAGGATTGCTAAGTAATGTTGGTCTTGAAAAAAAAGGAGAAATGTAACAAACCTTACTTCTAGATTGGTAAATACTTCAATGTGTGGAATGTTCCCTACAATCAATGAATTAGTACTTGTTACTTATATAAATTAGAGATCAAAGAGCATCTCATCTTTAGATACATAATTTATCATGAGATATTTTTCTTGATTTATCTTCTTTAAATAATTGACTATAAATAATTTTTTTGTCTATCTTCAATTCCTTGTCTAGAGACATTTTATTTTTGTTTACCTTTATCTTTTATAATATTTAGAGAGTGGGTACCAAGTTGGTACAAAACAACCATCATCTATTGATGAGCTTATTGGGCACAAAATTTATCATCGACTATTTAGCAATCTAACTGGATCATGTTTAGAAAGTAGAAGAGGGACCATATAATAAATTCATATCAAATTACATTTATTCCAAACAACCAACCAAATAATGAATACAATGTATGGATGTATGTAGAATACACTTCTATATAGAAGCATAGCAAGGTGATAGTAATCAATCATTCACAACTTCATTATACCATGTATAAGATAAAATCATATTAATATTGTGACTGAGTGATCACCTTATCTTTTTTATTACTAATAATAATAATTAATGATACTATTTTATTATTAATTATTAACTATTAATTAATATTATTTAATTGTTAATTATTAATAATTATTTAATATTATCTAATTATTAATTAAAAATATTTTATTAATAATTAATTAATATTATTTTAATATTTTAAATAATTAATTAATATCATTTTATTAATAATTATATTATTATTTTTTGATAAGTCAAAAAAGGGGCAAAGCCCATCTATTATAATATCTTGAAAAGTTTTGATAAATCAGGGAGATACAAAGAACTGCTCTAGCTGGTATTATTCATGAACATATCACAAAATAAATAAATAAATAAATAAATAAAATTGACCATGAAGGAAACTACATGTTGGACCCTAAATTTTGGCTAAGTCCTTTACCAAAGAAACACAACATAGAAGAAACATGACACAGAAAAAACATGATACAAAAGAGTTATGTCACAAAATATCATGGCATATGATTCCATGGTGCGAGAGGATCAAGTTAGAGTAAATATGCATAATAAATAGAACCTAAGAATGAAGAATCAAAATACTAGTTGGAGAGTTGGGGAACATGCAAGAAGTGGAAGACATTTAGGGAGAAATTCATAGGGATGAAACATACTAAGTCAAGCATGAATCTAATACTAGCTCGTGGGAAGATAGGCACTTGATGATGAGAATCCAACACCAAAGAGAGGATATAGGGGCACAAAGGCCCAAGTCCTTAGGAAAATAATGTAATTGGCTACCATGGCTCAAGTCCATTGATGATTGTTAGTGAGTCACTATGCGTGTGATTATTATTATAACTACATAGTTGGGAAAAACCAAGTATAAATACCAATAGATAGAACTTTGTGATATTGTTGATTATTATTCCATTGATGTAATCAAGGATACTATTGACAATTTTGACTTCACATGTCAAATTATCACCCCTATCATTCAAAACATTGCATATCATGCTAGTTTATTTTGTGGGTTAGTAGTTTAGTCTTTAAAATTACTTAAAGTGATCATTATAAACCATGATTAGCATTTCTTAAAGTTTATTAGGTGAGTTAATGTCTTGTCCTTCATGTATCTTGTGCTTGTCTAGTCATTTATTGGCCTTTTTGAGCCATTTTTAGTGGTGAGAAGAGTTTTAAGTGTCATATCATGTGTTAAGGTCATTACATGCCTAACATATGGATAATCAAGTTGATCACATTTTGACTAACTTCATGACTCGTTTTTGTGCAATTCTAACCATTTTTGAAGGTTTTGTAGGGTTTTAATGGTATCTAATCAAGAAGAAACTTAATTATATCTTTATTCACCTTATAAAATATGTTAAAGAATTGGGTATATGTTTGATGGCATTTCAATCAAATCTCCTTAGTGAATTTGGCCTTTCCAATGGAAAAACAAGATTTTTTTTAGGCATTCATTTTGGTTTTTAGAGGATTTTTGTGATAAAATAATCTTAAAGGATTCATTGGGTCCCCACAGGGTCATATCAATTTTTTTGAGGAAGTTTTTGGTGAAAAAATGACAAAAACTAACTTTGCTACTATATTGACCTTCTTGGCAACTTTAGAAGGGCAATTTTCAAATGCTCGATATGTAAAGAAGAGAGAGAGAGAGAGAGAGAGAGAGAGAGAGAGAGAGAGAGAGAGAGAGAGAGAGAGAGAGAGAGAGAGAGAGAGAGAGAGAGAGAGAGAGAGAGAGAGAGAGAGAGAGATGAGAGAGAGAGAGAGAGAGAGAGAGAGAGAGAGAGAGAGAGAGAGAGAGAGAGAGAGAGAGAGAGAGAGAGAGGATATAAAACTTTAGAAATTTCTAGATATATGAGAAATATTTAAATTAGTGGCATTGGTTCATGGATTGGTGGCCTCATATTTATGAACATCACTAAGAGTGACAACAGGTCACTATAGCCTATGCATTTGGGAGGGGTATATTCTTGGACATGTTTATCAAGATTAGAAAATAATGGAGAAGAATGGTTTTGAAGGATTATTTTATATATAATTAGGCTCATTTTCATCTTGGTCTCATCTAATAACTCCTAGGAAGGAATTTATAGCATAAAACCATGTTTCCTTCACTATCTTTGTGAGTGGTCTATTGGGTCAATTTTGAAGCAAAATATGACTTGTTAAACATATGTTTTCATCTTAAAAGGTTATTAATAGATTATTTAATTCATGACACACCTTGTTAATCCAAGTAAAGGTTTATAAGTTTCCATTCTGAGTGTATCTCCTTTGAAAGAGTTTAAGCTGAGTGTATCTCTTTAACAAGGTACAAATGCATTTATTGATCTTGATTTCAATGTTCATGAATTCAAGGTGTTGAAAAGATTCCATTTATATGAGGAAATCAACATGATGGTATAATTCATCCATGAGAGAGAGAGGTTGACTCTCTATGGTTTGAGAAGCATTTTCATAGGTGGTCTCAGAGATGTGGAGCATTGACTGCAGGGTATGTATGTTTTGAGGAGATTGAATTGACATGTAATATCTAGAAAATACCCTAGTAACTTTGGCTTAAGTGATACAATTCCATTCTTGAGATCCTACACTTTTATGCATTATATTGCAATCAATAGCCTTGATTTTGGAGAAGATGACTATTGTTTGTTCATAGGTAGAGATTTGATACAGATATGGAGGCACCTTGGATGGGTTTGAATCAAGGTAAAGGGATTTTATTTTATTTATAAGTGTGAACAAGGTATTGGTAGCAGTGATGTATTTATACACCTCTCAAATAACATGTATCCATCTTGCAATTTTTCATATTTTAATTTCACTGCCTGGTCTGTCACACTAAGGCATACCTACAGGTGCCTTCAAGGAGGTCAACCATGTGTAATGAGAGGATTTGATCTTATTTCAAGTTTTATAAGGCTGGAAGACTCCATTTGAGACTTTGAAAAGGTTTGAAACTGATGGTAAAGCCATATCCATGCTCATTGTCAATTACCTACCTCTACTACCTTGTGTACTGAAATGTCCACCTACAGGTGGCTCTCACAGGAAATTGAAAATGTGCATAAGAGGTGTATGAACATGTTGAAAATCCTCATAGAGGCTAAGGAATTGAGAAATGTCATGAAGACCATGTTTGAAGTCATAGATAGGTAGGCAGATTTAAGTATTGATTCATGATGGGAGAAAACAAGTTGAGGGACTGGTTACCTTAAAATTTGCAAACATAAATTCTGTAATATTTTTGACTTTTCATGATAGCTTACCTTGAGGTCTTGGCTAGACAAAATGGCTCCATTTGTAACCCTCATGTAAGGGAAACACCTTGCTAAAATAATCAAATGTTTTTTCAAATGATCATGATGTTCTAGATCCCCTATCTCATACAATCTTTCACTATAAGTTTTCAATGTTTTTTATAGTAGCTTGAGTTTCCAAAGTAACCTCACTGCTTAAGGAGGTAATACAAGAGCTTGTCCTCATGATAAAGGTAATTATTGAAGAAGGAAAAATAATATCTCAAGGAATAAGTGAAGGAGTTGAAACTCAAGGTTTACATTTAGATTATCACCTACATCAAGCTTGTAAAGCTTAAGATTGTATTAATGAGAACCCACATAGTGATCAAGGAGATTGAATGTTTCAAGGAGAATTTGATGATCAATGTCTAGTTTTAAGAAGACATGATATCAAGAGAGATATAAGGAAGGAGGATAAGATAGGTTTTCAAAAAGCATGGAGAGACATAGTCAGATTTAGCCTTATAGAGAGACTTACAACTAACATAAAAGGCTATAGTCAGATGGGTGAATGGGACTTGAATGTACATCAAGATTTTTGAAAATTTTAAGGAATATAATGAGATAATAATGATGAGAAGAAATAAAGGAGACATTATTCTCTATCCACACTCTCCAAGTACTTTTATACCTTTTCAAAGTCCGTACAAGGATAAATAATCAAGAAGAATACAACCATGTTTCCAGGGTTGAAGAAAGATGAAGTCTATTTGGTAGTTCATGTTGAGTTTCCTCATCATGAATGGGTAATTAAGGTAACCAAGCATGAATTAATGAGTTAAGACATCTTTAAGGATCCAAATACCACCTTAAAACTATTATATAATTAAAAGTACACCTATAATAGTGCTCTAATAGGCGTACCGATAGTCAGTAGGAAAATGGTAAGGTAAATTAACACATGCATAGTTTGAAACCACCATGTATAATTGAAGAAAGGTTGAGTGGATTAAATTAAAATGGAGCATCTCAATGTGAATGCATAGTTTCTAGGTCTACATCTTAAACTAAAATGACATTCTCTCCTCCGTACACACCTGCAACCACTTGTTTGGCTTATATGAAACTAGTGCTAAGTGATGAAACTCACTGTCTTAATGCAAGTTATGAGATAGATAAGATAATAAAGATATCATAAAAGAATATATGATATTAACAAGGTATAATATACTCACATCAAGAATTAATACCTCACCACTCAATCAAGAATGCAAGTAAGCTCCTATAGGATAGTCACCATGGCAGACTTGAGAAGGGATGCATTGTGGTTTCAATGATTTAAGGGCCAAATAAAATATAAGTCCTTGGTGATAAAGTTTAAATATCATCAGGTATAAGATTATAAAATAAGTGAAACCTATGAAACTACAACATATGTAACCAAAATACCATGCCCTCAATGAAATCATAAAGTAAGAAAACACAAGTTTTCAAGTGTAGGCTAATCCATCCATGGAAAAAATGAGGGATTTTGATGCATAAGTGCCAAAACATAATAAATATTGATCATAAAAACTTGGATTAAGGTATGTACATAACTATCAATCCCATAATCAGTAAATTTACATGCAAGGTAAAGGAAACACAGGGTTTCTAGCAAAGTATAATCAACTAGCCCTAAGAGGGTATTCATATGCATTAGGAGCATCAAGAGGTTTGAAAAGTGAGGATGAAATCAAGGTTTTGAGAAATATTAGAAGCCTATGAATATGTCATTAGAATATTAAATTATCTTGGACATTGAATAATTTCAAGGATCATGCTTGTAGACGTCTAGGGTCAAATTGACACTGTGAGCCAAGAACCCCAGAAAGGCTGAGATGACAATATATAAGATATTAAAGGAAAAGGGGCATCAAATAACCATAATATGAGGATAATTATTACCTTGAGAATAAAATAAACCTATCTATGGTCACCAATAACTTAAGGGACATTGATAAACAAAGTATACTCTGAGGTTTCTTACCCAAACACAATCAACATGTAGTTTTAGAGCTAATTTTTACTAAAATGATGTTTTGAGACCCATAAAATAATATATAGGACACAAAAATTGGTACACATTGATTTAATGACATATTAAAGAGTCCCATAGTCTCATTTGGTTTATAAAAATAGTGGGTATACCCACTATTTTATCTCAGACCAAGGCATGTCTAGGATAGTCTCTCAATGGATTGGGGGTACACTCATACCATATGAAGTTTGTAGATGATTGGGTAACTTAAAAGGGTTTTTTTTTTAAAATTATGGATATTTTTTAAAGGTTTATAGACCCCTCCAAATTCCTAGTCATTTGCCATGATCAATAACCTTGGAAAAGAGATGACACAGTCAAGGCCTCTAGGCTTGCATATAGACCACATTAATGTTTTGAGATATTTTAAAGTTGTTGTTAGATTTTAAATGGTAAAAATAAGATGTTTAAGGTTTTTTTATACATAAAAAATCATGAAGAGAGTCTCAAATAGGTTAAAAATAGGTTTTGTGGCCTAAACTCACAAGTTTGTAGTCAAAGCCCACTAGCCTAGACTAGGTCTAATGCCCAAAATGAGTTCCAATTCCATTTATAGCACTAAATAATCACTAAAAATAATTGAAAAATGTTCATGGGGAGTTATTAGGCTTGTTAAATCTATTGGTTTGTATATAATTTCATTGAGAAACCATTTTTTGTCTCAAGCTCAAAATAGGGTGCACAAAATGCCTAGGAGAGCTCGATATACAAAGTTTGGATGCTCAAACTAGCATGGAGGTTTATCATGGGACATAAATAAGTTATAGGAAGTTATAGGGGCTATTTATATTGAATTTCATATAATTTTTTCATATTTTTGATGTCACAACTCTATGAATTATCATTAAGGGTGAAAACTACCAAAAACACTCCTAAAACCCTACTTTGAACTAGTTTGCAAAGATGGAGTTGGAAACCTCATCAAATGACACAATTTATTCATAAAAAATATAAAATTTTGTATTATACTCTTATATGGTCCTTCACATGAAATTTTTAAGTACTTTCACTTGTACAAAATAGTACAAAAACTATATTTTTTCATGTTTTTAGGCTAAAATAAGGGTTCTAAAGCATGTAGAAGGATGCCAATCACTGGGGGAGATATATTGAGAATTTTTTTACATGATAAAAATAAAAAAACATAATAAATTAGTCAGAGGTGCCCAAACCATTCAACCCTTTTGGGCCAATCAGAAAATGCCTCAAAAAAGCAAGCTTTCCAATGGCCATTTCATGGTTCTAGTACCTCCACAGTGTTCTAAACCACAAAATTTGACATGGATCATGGTGAAATCATGTTAAAAGTGAATCAATTTTTTTTTTGAGTTTTCACAAATGTGGGACCTCCCAATATAAATATCTTCACTTTTTAGGCCTAAGGGGGCTAATTAGGCCTAATTTGGCTGAGAGGATATGTTAAAAAACATATCTACACTTGGATTTCGGACACCAAAATTTGTCAAGATATGTAAGGTAATAGAGGGTGCTTGAAAATTTCTCATATTCTCATCATCACCTCCATATTCTCCTAGATAAGGAGATTTATAGAAAAAGGCTATAAGGAATTTATGGAAAACACATAGTTTTGGTGTCAAATCAAGTCTTGTTGAGTGTTTGATGGACAAATTTGCCTTCTCCCAAGTTTGGTGTGATCTTGAGAAGTCATCCAGGGTGGAGATATGTAAAATTGAAATAATTTTGGTTAAATTACCAACTTTTGCCTTCTTCTTAGTGGAAAATGAGAGATTTAAGGATCTAGAAGACAAAATGAATGCATATGAATCCTCAAAAGGCCTTAGAAAGATAATGTTGGGAAATAAACGGAAGCACACAATTGATTACCAAATACAAGCAACTTAATATGCGGAATTAACTAGAATCAACAAGTAACTAGAATTCAGAAATAACATATGATATGAGAGACAATACACAACTTGTATTAATACTCATCCAGAAAAGAATACAATAAAGAAGATGCCACTTCTTCTTCACCACCTCTCAGAGGCTTCCCACACCTCAAGTGAACAATACTTCTTTCCTCAAATCTCTCTCTTACGATCACAACACACAACTCAAATATAGAGTTGGTGTTCACCTCCAACCAGCCAGTATCCACTACTGCTAGTACACCTGTGCTCCACGCACTCCACAAGTGCTCCACGCACTCCATAAGTACACAAACATACTTCAAGTAGATCTCCCCTAAACCTGCAACAACCTGCACCTCAAACGATCTTACTTATGGAAGGATCTTCCTTGCCTTCCTCTTTGCTCTCTTTCTGAGTACCCACTGTACTCTAGGTAGATCCTACCTGATCT
This sequence comes from Torreya grandis, assembly GCA_037957365.1. Taxonomy (NCBI): domain Eukaryota; kingdom Viridiplantae; phylum Streptophyta; class Pinopsida; order Cupressales; family Taxaceae; genus Torreya; species Torreya grandis. The sequence goes on from JARHVA010001081.1 coordinate 944,927, forward strand.
TGCTCCTTGTTGTGTTGCTGTCCTATCTGATCTTGCACACCTAAAAATCAATCTAGTTCTGCACAGCTGTGAACCTTGACCTTACACACACATACACCTGCAGATCAATGATCTGACTTACCATGTAGATCTCCTAAAGTAGCCATGCTCACCTAATGACCAAGATCATACATACATGAAGAACCTTGCTGATTCTCCAATCCAGCACCCACCTTGGTACTACTATGAAACTAGGAGGAACACCCTTGCTCACCTCACACACAGAAGAAGCAAACTTTGCTCAACTCAAACTAGAACACTTTACAATACAACCAATGAGTCTCTTAAATAGCTCTTATGCAAACAATAATTAGACACCTAATTACAATAATTAGATCCGCAGCTTATAGTCTAAATTTGGCTCTTGACATGCAAACACTTGGTTCGTTAGCTAACTACCTGTAACACTCATAGCTTGAACCACACAGGTGATCGACGTCAGTCCCTGTTTGCCTGGGGGGTGCTGACGCTGGCTAACTTCTAACCGACATCAGTTGTCTTCCTGTCTATACCTTACCAACATCAGTTGGCCTGATCGATGCCAGTGCCTGACACTTAGCAACCTTCTCCAACAACCTCCTCCATGTCTGCATCAATGAAGATTTTAGCTCCACAACCTAACAATCTCCCACTTGGAGATAAATAGCTACATTATACCTATACATGTACCCCATCTAATCTATTTCCTGGCTTGTATCCCTCTTTAAGCTCAACCTTGAAGACCAACCACCACAACCCCTGTGGTGCACCTCCTGTCATCCAAGTACCCTACCAAATCCGAACCTACAAACCCATGTAGTGAAGTTCTGACCCTGCATGTATACCTGCTACTGGTCCCTCTCAAATACCTGAGAACCCACTTCCCCGAATTGGCTCCTAACTCTTTGACAGCTCCCACTGCTTGGGAAAACTCAGGTCTATACCAGACCTCATGTGATTTCAGACACTAAACTGTCCAATGCTTAGTGTGCTCTAGTTCTACATCCTAAACCTCGCCAACACCTGATTCACATCAGCTACCACTGGAGACAAAATCAACCTATGATCTTCCATGTCTCCCATGTCAAAGAATTTCACTGCTCCAAACTCTTCATGACATGCCACTAAACTAATCTTACCCTTAGCTCAGCAAAACCCTGTATGTACAAACCTGCTAGCTAGCATACCATCCACATACAACAACAGAATCATGTTGCAATCATCATCCACCTGGTAAGACAAACCATAGTAGTTACCCTGACATTGACTAAAGCCATGCTTTGTCCTCCACCTGTCAAACTTGTACCACTGTCCTGCAGCTTCCTCAAGACCATATGACCTAGTCTTCCATCTCACGTGTCTGTTCTCTCTATTCTTTAACTAAGGTGTCCATTCATCTCTATGCTTTCATACTGGCTGGTAACCCTACCAAATCTCCTATTTGGTTCTGCATCATATCCTGCCACGCTCCCATTGTTTCCTGGATCCTTCCTGCTCTGCAGTCAGCAACTAGTATAAAGAAGAGGAACAACGAATTTGAGGCTTACTTACCACCTTCAGTCCTCCATATGGGTGTTTGAGACTCCATGACAGCTTGCTGTCCACCCAAAATCTGTTACAATGACCGACCTCGGTCACCACACAGTCTGCATCCAACTGACATCGGTTCCATGTGCCTGTCCTGACTACCAACTCTACTGACGTCGGTGTCCTTCTACTGTCAATGTTGGTCCTCCTGACCAACATCGGTCTTACCCTACCCAAAATCACTAGCTTCAGTCTGCACATGACCGACATTGGCACCTATCTGTTTGACACTGATTCCCCCTGATTGATGTTGGTACCTGTGTTTGCCTGTGAGTGATGAATTTTTACCCATGAGCTCCTTTGAATCAAAACCCATGTCCGAATTGCCCTGCTCAAAAGTATCCAGCCCCATCCACTAGTCTCTGTCTGCCATCTCCTCCATAAACACCAAGGCTTTCTAGTTCTTAAGCCTGTCAAATATATCTGTCTTTCGCTTAAGAACATGCATCTCCTTCTTGCTCATGTGACCAAGCCTACAAAGCCATGTCTTCGCAACAAAAGAAGAATCACTAATATAAACAAGTAGATAAAGAGTACCTATTTTCTTACAACCAGCTAATTCAAGTGCATCCATTGTGAGAGTTCTTGTGCATCTTTCATCACCCATCTTTACTAAAGAAATTAGCCACATCACCAAGCCTAGGACCTGCATGACCTCCTTCAACACCCATGTGTTGGCCGCCTGCAATTTCAGCTTCACTTCTCCTTTGCCAATAATCTGACAAGGATCACCAGCTCCTCTCCTTGGGGCTGCATGGAAAAAGGCAACAAAATCTATAAAACAAGATTCTACTTTATCCAAGAAACCTCCCAGAGCATCCTGTGCAACAACACCTGCAACATCTGCTTCTTCAGTTCCTTCATGCTGATCTTCTACCAACCAACAATATTCTTTTCCCTACTCTTTCTTTCCATAGGACCGTAAGTGATCATCTGTGCTTTTCAACTCCTCCATTCTTAGCTTACTTTGATCTACCATTGCTCTACTCCCACTCAATCAGAAACCCCTGAGAGTGACTTGTAACCAAACACAAAACTGCTTCCTGCAACCTTAGCTCTGATACCACTTGTTGGGAAATAAATGAAAGCACACAATTGATTACCAAATACAAGCAACTTAATATGTGGAATTAACCAGAATCAACAAGTAACTAGAATTCAGAAATAACACATGATATGAGAGACAATACACAACTTGTATTAATACTCATCCAGAAAAGAATACAATAAAGAAGATGCCACTTCTTCTTCACCACCTCTTAGAGGCTTCCCACACCTCAAGTGAATAGTACTTCTTTCCTCAAAGCTCTCTCTTATGGTCACAACACACAACTCAAATATAGAGTTGGTGTTCACCTCCAACCAACCAGTATCCACTACTGCTAGTACACCTATGCTCCACGCACTCCATAAGTGCTCCACGCACTCCATAAGTACATAAATGTACTTCAAGTAGATCTCCCCTGAACCTGCAACAACCTACACCTAAAATGATCTTAGTTATGGAAGGATCTTCCTTGCCTTCCTCTTTGCTCTCTTTCTGAGTACCCACTATACTCCAAGTAGATCCTACCTGATCTTGCTCCCTGTTGTGTTGTTGTCCTATCTAATCTTGCACACTTGAAAATCAATCTAGTTTTGCACACTTGTGAACCTTGACCTTGCACACACATACACTTGCAGATTAATGATCTTACTTACCATGTAGATCTCCTAAAGTAGCCATGCTCACCTAATGACCAAGATCATACATACATGAAGAACCCTGCTGATTCTCCAATCCAGCACCCACCTTGGTACTGCTGTGGAACTAGGAGGAACACCCTTGCTCACCTCACACACAAAAGAAGCAAACTTTGCTCAACTCAAACTAGAACACTTTATAATACAACTAATGAGTCTCTTAAATAGATCTCATGCAAACAATAATTAGACACCTAATTACAATAATTAGATCCACAACTTCTAGTCTAAATTTGGCTCTTGACATGCAAACACTTGGTTCATTAGCTAACTGCCCGTAACACTCGCAGCTCAAACCACACAGGTGACCGATGTCGGTCCTTGTCTACTTGGGGGGTGTCGACGCCAGCCAACTTTTGATTGACGTTAGTTGTCTTCCTATCTGTACCCTATCGACATCGGTTGGCCTGACTGATGCCGGTGCCTGACACTCAACAACCTTCTCCAGCAACCTCCTCCATGTCTGCATCAGTGAAGCTTTTAGCTCCACAACCTAACAGATAATACATGGAATGGTATGACACATTAAACCTAGAAATAAGTCATGAAGAGGTTTTAATGAATCATATCAATCTGGAAAATGTCTAAACTCCAATGAAAGCTTCCTTCCTCATTCTTACACCAAGCTTCAAGACAAAGTCAAAGTTTCCTTTGGGAAAGATTCTAAGAGTCCTATCAAGCTCAAACTACATAATGCACGAGTTTAGGAATCAAGGATTACTTTTTATATGTATTAAAGACCTATGTTCAAGAGGGATGATCTCTTCACCAAGAATATAGACCTTTGGAGCAAGGATTTAGGCACCTATGTTGGTCAAACACCACAAATCATGGAGGAAGACTTATTCCATCTTTCCAAAAGTATTGAGACATGAAATTCTATGCCATATTCCATAAGATAAAAAATATATTAATAATATAATGATATGTTTGGTTTAAATAAGGAAAAAGAAAAGGTCATATGTGCTAGTTTTGAGGTTTCTTGTCTTTTTCTCTCTCTTCTCTCCTATTCTCTATATGTAAGCCAATTTTTGTCATTTGAATGGATCCTTAACTTGAGTTATGGGATGGCCATGCCTAGAAAATATTTGTAATTACCTCTTTTAATGAATAAGATAGAATTCATACCTCCTCAAAGCCTATTTTAGTGTATTTCCATGGTTTGTTGATAGATGATAGTGATCATTCAGGCTTCCTCTCATCTTGTCCTTTCCTATTTACCTATTTACAGGTGTTATATCATTCCTCAAGGTTGCATAGTGTGCTATAATTATATTGTTTGTATGACTAGTGAAAATTTTCTCTAAGTGTCTTTAAAACACCTATTGAATAGGTTCCTTAGATCATTCATCAAGTCTGAGCCTCTGTCTGAAACATTGATGTTTCGAGGCTATCATTTGAGAAGTGTAATCATGTTTGTGTTCTTATTCATCATTGTAGTGCATAAAACACAAGTGGAGGTCATATTTTGGTGTATCACCCTAGTTAGATAGACTTTCCTTTTAGTTTACCTTTTTCCCTTTTCCCTTTCAATCTGGTAGTGTAGAGTAGGGATCCAAACTAATACATCAAGGGGAGATAGCCCTTAGAATCTATAGATTCAATCCACCTATTAGGTCACCCATAGCCTAGGATTGTCTCCATGTTACTTTAGATTATGAAGGCCTAAAACTAACTTCACAAGGGTGAAAGTCTAGTATTCAATAGTTTTTAGCATGCCTGGTGGGACTCATTAGAGCTAATCTTGGTAAAATTATATTTGTAACAATGTTCTTCATGAAGTATTTGGGGAGTCCAAGATCAAACAATTTATTTCAACAGTCTAGGCATAGTTTTCAAGTAAGTCTATTTTCATTACATTATCCTAATGTGGTTTTTATGGCTATGTATGACAAAAAAACCCTATGTATTAATTTATTATCAACCTTATGATGAATCATACTAGCCTTGTCATGATCCATATGAGCCTTCTTATGAGTCTGATTAGCCTTACCAAGAGTTTTATCAAAACTATGATGAGCCTTATCAAGTTTCTCATGGTCCTAATTATCAATAATATGACTCTCACCTTCCTTGTGAACCATATCAGTCTTATGACCATATTTTACCTTTCTCATATGGCTATGATGTTGCATATGAGCATCATTGTTTTCAAGAACGAATGGATGAGATAGAGCTCAAAATACTGGCATATATAAGAAAAGTTTGTTCAAATTCTCAATATGAGGAAGTGAATGGTCTATTTCAAAATGTGTCCAATGATATAGAAGAGAGGAATGAGTTGTGTAATCTTGTATTGGATAAGATGGATGCTTAGGAGAGAAAAAAAGTGAGTTGAACTAGTTGTCTTAAGAACCCTCTTGTATTCCTTTCCAGTCTTCTTATATTCATTATTATCATGAAGTTCTTAACCATGCTCAATTTATGCCAAGGGAGCTTCTTAGTTGGAGTCAAGAGCAGACTCATATGCCTATTGAAGAGCCTATTCAATAGCTTATTCGAGAGATTAAACCTTATCATAGTTCCACTTCTTCCTTACTTATCCCTCAAGCTCAAATTATCCATGAGGACAGGGATGTTTCAGATTTTGATGAAGTAATGGCCAAGTGGAAGAAGAAAAATGTAGAGGTCTTTAAGAATTTATATTTCCCTATTATTCAAGACTCCCTAAATGATTCCATTGCCCTCAATATCCTAAAATATGATCATGATCAACCTTCCATGATTCATATTCCCTCTCAAACAAATGCATTTCATCAACCTCCCACCATCTCCTTTCTTCAAGAGGAGCCTATTTTATAGAGGATAAATAATGAGGTTGCATCTACAAGTCAAGTTATTAAAGAGTGTAAATATGATGCTTAAAGTGTGTATGAGGAAGAGTTTCTTATTGATATTTCACATGAGATACAAGTTAAGAACGAGGTTGTAGCTGATCCTGAAGAAGATATCTCAAGTGTGCAAGAGAAGGTTGGTCTTGATATGGAATAAATCCATGAGATAGTACAAGTTGAAGTCATAAATGAGTTTAAGATATCTCCTATTAAGCAGGATCAAGATATATTTCAAATTGATCTTATTTAGGTTGATCAAAATGAGGAATAAAAGGATGATTGATAGTTGTATATTAAATCTCTAGAAGAGATTATAGAGCTTTGTAGGGATATGTTACCCTTTAGAGAGAATGTTTATGAGAAGTTTGAACTAGAGTCACTTATTCAAGACCATGATACAAATCTTATTGACTATTCAAATCTCCTTGAAGAGTTGGATGAACTTGTAGCAGATGGAAAGAAGGATGAAGTCACTCAAGATGATAAAAAGACTCAAGGAAAATGCTTAAATGAGATATCACTTGATGATATTGTAGATGATAAGTAGTGTGAGAAAGATATAGAGTTATAATATGAGTTTGTATTTGTTGGTGACTGGTTTTTTGTTGATGACTCACTTGATGAGATGTTAAGAGAGCTGGTAGGCGAGAAGAGTGGCTCATAAAAGGTCTTGATCAATAAACACTTTGATTTACAACTTGTACCATCTATTGAAAGGAGTGAGTTCATGAATTTACCTTTTGATTTAGGTGGATAATGTTTTATCATGGTTAGTTATATTATTATTTTTTTATGTTTTTTTTCCCAAATAAGTGCTTTATTTGCACATTTGCTTTGTTAGTTTCCCTTGTTTTGTGTGTTTCTTTCCTTGTTTTGGTGGAGGAGGTTCGTATTATTTAAATTAAAAAGGTTAATTACATTAATGTATCATATTTTTCACTATTTTATGAGTCTAAAATTCATGTAAATGGTTTGGTTCTCAAACATAGTAGGCATGCTTTGTAGTTGAGTTGTCAAAATATTGATAATTTTGACCTCATAGGTCAAATTGTCACCCCTATCATTCAAAACTTTGTATATAATATTAGTTTTTGTTTTGGTTAAGTATTTTAGAATTTAAAATTACTTAAATTGATCATTATAAACTATGATTATCATTTCTAAGGTTGATTAGGTGAGTTAAGCTCTTGTCTTTCATTTGTCTTGTGCTTGTCTAGTCATTTCTTAGCCTTTCCAAGCCATTCTCAATGGTGAGAAGAGTATTAAGTGTCATGATGAGTGTCATAACATGTTTTTAGGTCATTACATGCATAAAATATGGATAATCAGGTTTATCACATTCTGGACTAACTTCATGACTCATTTCTATGCAATTCTAACCATTTTGTGACCTCCAGAGAAGGTTTTTCTAAGGTTTTGATAGTATATAATTAGGAAAAAGATTAATTTTATATTTATTCACCTTATAATATATGTGAAATACTAAATAATACATTTTATGGTATTTTTAATCAGGTTTCCTTAGTGAATTTGGTCTTTTCAATGCAAAAATAGGTCTTTTTGAGGCATTTATTTTGATTTTTAGAGGATTTTTGTGATAAAATCATCGTATAGGATTAATTGGTCCCCATAAGGTCATATAAGTTGTTTATAGGAAGTTTTAGGTGAAAAAATGACAAAAAATCACTTTGTTCCTATATTGACCTTCTTGGCAGCTCTAGAAGAGTAATTTTCAAATGCTCGATACGAAAAGAGGATAGAGAGTCAGGATATTAAACTTTGGAAATTATTAGGGGTATGAGTAAGATTTAGGTTAGTTTAATTTTTTAATGGATTTTTGGCCTCATATTTATGAACAATCACTAAGAGTGACAATAGGTCACTATAGCCTATACATCTGAGAGGGGTATGTTCTTGGACCTATTTTTCAAGCTAAAAAAATTGGAGAATAATGGTTTTGAGAGATGATTTTATAGGTCATGAGTCTCATTTTAATATTTGTCTCATCTAATAAATCCTTTCAAGAAGGAATTTATAGCATAAAACCAATGTTTCCTTCACTATCTTTGTGAGTGGTCTATTATGTCAGTTTTGAAGCAAAATATGAGTTTTTCAGTAGATGTTTTCATATTTAGAGGTTATTGATGGATTATATAATTAATGATACACCTTTTTTATCCAATTAATGGTTCTTAAGTTTCCATTTTGAGTGTATCTCCTTTTAGAGAGTTTAAGCTGAGTGTATCTCTTCAACAAGGTATACATATTATTGATCTTGATTTAAATTTTCATGAATTAAAGGTGATGAAAATATTCCACTGATATCAAGACCTTAACATGATGGTCTGATTCCTCCATGAGAGAGAGAGGTTCACCCTCTATGGTTTTATAAATATGTTCATAGGTGGTCTCAGAGATGTGAAACATTGACTACATGGTATGTACATTTTGAGGATATTAATATGACATGTAATATCTATAAAATACCATAGTACCTTTGGTTTAATTTATCCAAGGCCATTCTTGAGATCCTACACTCTTATGCATTGCATTGTAATTAATAGCCTTGATGTTGGAGAAGATGATTGTTGTTTGTTCATAGGCAAAGCTATGAGATAGATATGGAGGCACCTTGGATAGGTTTGAATCAAGGTGAAGGGATTTTATTTTATTTAGAAGTGTGAACAAGGTCTTGGTAGTAGTGATGTACTCATACACCTCTCAAATAACATATATCCATCTTACAATTTCTCATATTTTAACTTCACTTCTGAGTTTGTAACATTAAGGCATACCTACAAGTGCCTTCAAGGAGGTCAACCATGTGAAATGAGATAATTTGATATTGTTTTACTTTTTATAAGGTTTTAAGAGTACATTTGAGGCCTTTAAAAGGTCTAATATTGGTGGTAAAGCCATAACCATGCTCATTGTCAATTGTCTACCTCCACTACCCCGTGTATTGAAATGCCCGCCTACAGGTGGCTCTAATAGAAAATTAAAAATGTGCATAAGAGGTGTATGAAAATGTTTAAAATACTCATAGAGGATAAGGAATTGATAAATGTCATGAAGACCATGTTTAAAGTCATAGAGAGGTAGACAGAGTCAAGTAGTGATTCCTGATGGGAGAAAACAAGTTAAGGGTCTGGTTACCTTAAAATTTGCAAACAAAGATCTTACAATATTTTTGAATTTTTCATGATAGGTTACCTTGAGGTCTTGGCTATCCCAAATGGCTATACCTTGTAACCCTCATGTAAGGGAAAAAAATTGTAAAGGAATAAAAGGTTTGGTCAAATGAGCATGATGTTCTAGAGCCCCTATCCCATACAATCTTTCACTATAAGTTTTCAATGTTTTGTGTAGTAGCTTGAGTTTCTAAAGTAACCCCACATATTAAAGAGGCAATACAAGATATTTTCGTCATGATAAAGGTACTTATTAAGGAAGGAACAATAATAATATCTCAAGGAATAAGTGAAGGAGTTGAAACTCAAGGTTTACATCCAGATTATCACCTACAAAAGGCTTGTAGAGCGTAGGACTGTATTAATTAGAACCCACATAGTGATCAAGGAGATTGAATGTTTAAAGGAGAATTTGATGGTAAATGTATATCTTAAATAAGACATGAGATCAAGAGATATATAATGAAGATGGAGGATAAGATAGGTTTTCAAAAGGCATGGAGAAACATAGCCAGATTTAGCCTTAGAGAGAGACCTACAACTAGCATAAAAGGCTACAACCAGATGGGTGAATGGTACTTGAATGTACATGAAAAGTTTTGAAACTTTTAAGGAATTTAATGAGATAATCATGATGAGAGAATCAATAAATGAGACATTATTCTCTATCCACACTCTCAAATTACTTTTATACCTTGTTAGAGTCTGTACAAGGACAAATAATTGATAGAATTATAATCATGTTCCTAGGATTGAAGAAAGATGAAGGTTATCTAGTAGTTCATATTGAGTTTTTTCATCATGAATGAGTAATTAAGGTAAAAAAACATGAATTAATGAGTTAATACATATTAAATGATCCAAATACCACCTTACAGCTAGTATACAGTTAAAAGCACAACTACAACAGTGCTCTAGCAGGCATACCTACAATCAATAGGATAATGGCAAGGTGAATTGATACAAGCATAGTTTGAAACCACCATGTATTATTTAAGAAAGGTTGAAGGGATTAAATTCAAATATATCATCTCAATGTGAAGGCCTAGTTTATAGGTCTAAAACTTAGACTAAAATGACATTTTCTCCTCCGTACACACCTACAACCACTTGATTAGCTTACATAAAACTAGTGATAAGTGATGAAACTCACTATCTTAGTGAAATTTATGAGATGGATAAGCTCACAGATGGCTCCAAAAGGAATATATGCTATCAACAAGGTCTAATATACTCACATAAAAAATGACTACGTCACCACTCAGTCAAGAATGCAAGTAAGCTCCTACAAGACAGTCACCATGGCAAACTTGAGAAGGGATGCATTATGGTTTCAAAGATTTTAGGGCCAAAACAAATGGTCTTGGTCCTCAAGTTTCACTATCATCAGGTATAGTATTATAAACTATGTGAAACCTATGTAATTAATGCCTATGCAATGAAAATACCATACCCTCAATGAAATTATAGAGTAAGAAAACACTAAGTTTCGAATGTAGGCTGATCCCTTCATGGAAAGGACAAGGAATTTTAATGCATAAGTGAAAATACTTGATAAATATTGATCATAAAATCCTAAATTAAGGTATGTAAATCAATATCAGGGCCATAATCAGTCAAGTTATAGGTAAGGAAAAGAAAGCATAGGGTTTCTAGCAAAGTACAGTCAACTAGCCCTAGGAGGGCACTCATATGCATTGGGAGCATCAAGAGGGTTACAAAGTGAGGATGAAATAAATGTGGTGAGAATTAGGAGAATATAATGAATATGTCCTCAAAATATTCAATGAGCTTGGACATTGAATAACTTTAAGGATCATGCTTGTAGATGTCTAGGGTCATATTGGCACTATGAGCCAAGAACCCTAGACAGGCTTACATGGAAAGATACAAGATATGAAAGGAAAATGGGCATCAAATAACCATCATCCAAGTATAATTATGACCTTGAAAATACAAAAAACCTCTCCATGGTCACAAATACCTTATGGGATAATGCCAAACAAAGTATACTTAGAGGTTTCTTACCCAAACACAATCAATGGGTAGTTTTTACCAAAATGATGTTTTGATACCCTTCCAAGCATAGATAGGACCCCAAAATTAGTACACATTATTTTCATGACCTTTTAAAGAGGTCCATAATTTCATTTGGTCTATAAAAATAGTAGGTATTTTTGATGCGGGTTTTATGCACACAATAGTTGAATAAGGTAGCCTCTAATGTTTTAGGATCTCGATAGAGGTAAATTCCACTCTAGTGCATGAGTTTCAAGTATATGGTTAGTTAAAAATTATTGATAGAATAGAGGATAGGGAATTTAGGTTTTTGATAAGGTTTTTAGATAGAGGTGTGGTTCCTAATAGGGGTAGTGAAAATCTATTTGAGTTGGATGGACATCTAGTGACTAATCTAGAGTGGGTAGATCTCAAAACAAACTTAAGGAAAGGAGGGAAGGGTAAGAAAGAAAAGAAGGTTCTATGGTTTTAGGAATCACTTCCCCAACTAGTTTCTAAAGGGATAAGTGATCTCAAAACCTATGCCTATTTCTAGAAGCAATTATAGACACAATCAAACACAGTTAAGAAGTCTAAAGAGATAATGATGTAGGAGATTCACAATATTTAGATAAAGGTTTCTCCTTTTAGGGTAGTTGTTGCACACCCTTAATCAAGAGATTATGGCTCAAGCTAGTGAAGTGTCTAAGGCATCTATTACACACACATAGAAAACTACATTAAAAAAATCATTCATGTACATTTAGAATTATGAATAAATTTGAACTTAATTATCCTAATAAATATATTTACCAACCTTTCAATAGTTGTTGCACATATACATATTAGTACATCAATTAAAACAATCAAGAATCTATTCATAGATTTTTCACACTAAATATTATTGAAACACACAATCAAATAAATTAGCAATTAAGTACACATTAATTAGAAAGAAAATACATAAACACATTTATTGACAGTCAAAATTGATGTTTCTCTTGTATTCAAAATTATCTAACCAAAAATCCAAGTTGAATTACAATTGTTTATATAGACTTGTGGAAGGGGTCACCTCATCCTCCAAGTTCATGCAAGGTCATTACATGTGATAGTCAGAACTTTGAATTCCAACTATGGACTAAAATTGTCTAAGGGTCCAATTACAGTTATTGGTTTAAAATAGCCTTTTCAAAAGCTATGCAACATGTGCATGTGTATGAAGATAAAGATAATTTTTTACAATTATAGCTCAAACTACATGCAAAAATTTAGAATATATACATCATTTACAAAACTATACATGCATAAATTATTATGTTTTTAAGGCTACATGGTCTAAATGGCCAGGGTGGTAAAAATTAGAACTACAAGTTATTTGTCAAAGACAAGTATCATTGTATCAATGATTTAGAACCAATGAAACTATGAGTAACTAAAAATAACTATGTTGCATGTTTCCTTTTCCTCTCACTAAGTTTATATCTTTGAAAATTCCACCTAAGACTTGCACCATTGATTTTTTGCATGATGGAATGTGAGTGTGCCATTTGGAAGCTCTACGGGGCCTCTGTGCTCTTTATAGTCATAGCTTGAATGTTTTTATGCCAAGTGGTAGTCTTTTGCTAGTTTTAAGACCTTTGAATTTCTACATTGATCTTGCACCATTAATCATCTATGCTCAATTTAATGAGGTTCATAGATTTTATTCCTTTGACTCATTGACTCCTGTAAGTTTGACACTTGTCACATCCTCATTCCTTTGAAAAATATCCATCAATCTCACACCATCAAATCAGTTGTATGGATCAATGCTGGCCATCGATCTACATGGGATCACTAAACTTTGATTCTAAATGGCTAATTTACAAGCTTAAATTTGAAAACTATATGACCATCAATTATGTCCTCATGACCATCAATGACATCCACATGATCATCAAAATTTAATCTAGTATCTTTTAGTTGTTGAGCCTAAATTTGATGTTCATGTGATCGTCAAAGACATCCTCATGATCATCAATGACATCCACATGACTGCTATAATTTAAACATGAACCTTTTATCTTTGAGATTAATTTTAACATTCACATGAATGTCAAAAATGTCTACATGACCATCAGATCAATTTAACTCCCTGCGAGCTAGACACTTGTCATTTCCTGGTTTGCTCTACTCCTACAATTATAAATGAAAAGAGGACTTAGAAAAATATTTTGGGAAATATATATAAAGGAACCTACATGAATATTCTATCTTAAGGTCTTAATTGCATGAATGAAATATGATTGGGACCTAGGCTTAGAAATTATAAAAGAGATCTTGTGTTTAACCTCGATGACTTAGCATAGAAAAATATGATTGGGACCCTTGGCTAAAATCTTAAATTAAGCTCAAAACATAATAAAATACTCTCTAAGCAAGGGTGCTACTTGGAAGTATGGTATTTATTTCAGGGTAATTACTAAAAAAAATTATGGGGGGAAATTATTGTGGTATGTTTGTGTGCATATTATTTCTATTGGGGGAATTATTTCAAACAAAATGTCTGCAACAATTTTCCTGAAGACCCATTTTTTCAGACAAAATATCCAAATAAATTATCCTAAAAGTTCATTTTCACTAGATAAAATGTTTGAGACACAAATTTTGAAAGGTCATTTTGTTGGACAATATGTCTGAGACACAAAGTCTGAAGGAATTGGCTCATAGGGTAAAATGCTGAGGACAAAAGTCTCAAAGGGTAAGTCTGGAAGGGCAAGGGCCTTAGACAAAAGTCTTAAAGGGCAAGTCCGTATGGTAAGGGCCTAGGATAAAATTCTTGAAGGGCAAGTATCGAAGGGCAAGGGCCCAAATAAAATGTTTGAAGGAATGGTATGAAGGAAAACATGTTTCAAACAAAATGTTCAAATGAATGATGCAAGGGGAAAAAGTCCAGGAAAAGAATCCTAAAGGGCAAGTGTGAAGAGCATAATGTTTTGGACAAAATGTTCAAAGGAATGGTGCAAAGGGAAAAATGTCTCAAAAAAAATGTTTGAAGGAATGATGTGAAGGGGAAAATATCTAAATGAATGGTTGGCTCGGGGAAATGCTATGGGGAAATTGTATCAAACAAAATGTCTAACATAATAAACTTGAAGACTAATTCTTGCGAAACAAAATTTCTAAATATAAAAGCCTAGAAAAATTAAGCTAAAAACATAAAACCCAATAGAGACAAATTACACAAGTCTGATAAAGATAAGCCCAAAAATATAAGCCCAATAGAATAAGTCCGATAGAAAAAATTAGTCCATGAACACAATACCAAATGCCATTTTGCTAAAGTATGAAAAAGGCCAATAATCAATCTTATCCTAGATTTTACATAAACATATAGAAAAGGGGCTCAAAAGTCAAGACCATAGTATAAAAGAAGTGGGTCCCCATTTCTTTATGGGAAAAGGGGTGTGTTGGGTATAATAAATGACAAATCACAGGGGGAATTCTCCTGAGTATTCAAGAACCCAAAACTCTGGTTTGCAATCTTAAATCAATCATGAAGTGTGTCACAAAAGAATAATTAAATCAAAAACATGAAAGAGACTCCTAAGTTAATTCACACAACATAATTGCCTTCTAATTTCTTAGATCTATGTGTGTCAAAATATGTAATTCATTTAACCTTTGTTATGATGAGTTTTTCAAAAGCTTGATGAAGCTGTAGGTTTTGTTCTAGTATCTATTGAAGCACAAAAACAAAAGAAGTTCAATGATTGCTCTACTGCTAGCCAAGCATCCATAGTCCCGACAAAGATACCTTGAGATCCTTTTCCTTCTCTTTCTATTATTATTTTTAATCATGATGTATGGTACATTGACCTTATTTCATCATGTGAGCCTTTTTATTTTCTTTTGCTCTTTTGAACTCATTGGTTCTTTTCTTTTTTTGTTCTTGAATGGAAGAGAGAAGAGATAGAACCCCAATGAGCTGGTAAATTTATAAAAAAAATCATTACTAGAACATCCCTACCAGCCACACCTATACCCAACATTGTCACTTTTAATAGGTATTTAATGTGAAACATGCATTTGATCCAATAAAATAATAAAATTTTTTAAATTTGTGTGAAGTACTCTAAGAGCAACTTCCACATGCTTGATAAAAGCATTTAATTATGACACCATCCAAAATGATCCATGATTACCTACCTTCATCCTAAAGACTCAAAAGCACATAAATACATCTAGTCTATAAACTAATCCTAAATTACTTATTCTCTCTTTACTTTTTTCCCCCTTATACAAGTTCTAAGCTCAGTTGGTTTAGATTTTAACTTGGTTTTAGTTAGAGCAAACACAATTTTGATCATCAGAATAATTAATCTGAGAAATCAAGAAACTTAATCTGAGAAATCAAGAAACTTAAATAAGAAAACACTGAAATCTAATCTAGAAATCATTAAATCTAATCTATGAAAGCAAAATACTAAAAGCAAGAAAAATTAATCTAGAAAGCAAGAAACTAATCTATGAAAGTAAATAAATGTAATCTAATCCTATGTCTACACTCATCTATCCCTTATTAATTTATAACATCAACAAACAAGATAGACATAAAGTAGTGATTCAATAACTATCCATTGATTGGATATGTAAGATCATTGCCTTGGAGGTCCTTTAGATGAAACACATTATTCCCCACGATCTCTAAAATCTGGTATGATCTAATCCATAGTGGGGTAAACTTGTCATGCTATCCTTTATTTTCATAGGATTTATCCCAAAGTAGTATTAGATCCAACATACTAAATGTTTTGACTTTTGCTCTCTTATCAAATGACCTTTTAACCACATCCTTATTCTTGCTAAATGTCTATAAATCCTCAATCCTTGAATCTTTCATTTTTATTATGTCCAATAGTCTTGATTCTACTTTATCACTCAGTTTCATGTAGCCTTGCATAAATTGGTAAGTGGGTGGCTTCAACATGATAGGGAACCCTAGCCTATGTCCATACACCAATAGGTAAGGTGAAGCTTTAAGGGATTGCTTATGTCTAGTTTGGTCTACCCAAAGAGAATACTTCAATAAATTGTACTAGTGCCTAGGCTTGTCTCTAGCTAATTTTTTAATTATGTTAATCAAATTCTTGTTTATTTATTATTCTAGTCCATTTCCTTGTGGGCAATAGTTAGAAGCTGATCTGATAATAATCAAGCTATCGTGTACCCACTTAGTAAATTCTACTGATATGAAAACCAATCCATTATCATAAACTAAATAAATAGGTGTGCCAAATTTGGTTATTATGTGTTCCTCCAAGAAGCAAATCACATCTTGTGCTCTATAGTTTTTTGTGTCTATGGCTTTGGTCTATCTAGTGCAATAGACTATAGTAGTAAGAAAAAACTTATGGCCTACTAAGGAGATTGGGTTGATGACACCAATGAAGTCTAAACCCCACTGGGAAAATGACCTTCCTTCAACAACCAGTTGTAGAGGCATCGTTGCATGTGCTTCTATCTTGGATAGAGCTTGGCATTCATGGCATGTTCTGGCATGAGTATGAGCATATTTGAAAAGTGTTGGCCAATAATATCCCATTCTTAAGATCTTGTGGGCCATGCTATTCCTAGAAGGATGACCACTACCTATCTTATGATGTAGGTTTTCCAAAATTTATTTAGCTTCCTCTGTAGATACACACCTGGGATAAATACCTTCATAATTTCTCCTATAGAGGACTTCCTTCTTGATCATGTAATGAGAAGATTTGAGCCTTAAAGATATTTTTCTCTCTTTATTGAGCTCTAGGGAACACATTACTATAAGTAAATACTATATTATATCAATATACCACTCTCCTTTAGATACTTGAGCTTTACATACCTCTTCAATGGTGATATAAGGATCTGGTTTAGTCATGAGCCGAATGATGCCTTGCCCATGAACAATATTTGTAGGCTTGATCTCTAAGTCAAATTCTTACAACTTGGCCAGCCATTTGCCTCATCATTCTCTTAGCTCATTCTATGACAGGGTGAACTTGACCGCAAGATCAGGCATAATGGCAATGGTTTTATTCCTCAAGATGTAATGCCAAAAATTATTTACTGCCTTGATAAGGGAAAAAATTTGTTTGTCAATCATGAAGTACCTAAAATCTGCATCTTTCATATTTATGCTCATAAATGCAATCAAATTTTCAAAATCATTCTTATTCAACGTGATAATAGCTACAATTATATGCTCTAAAGCAAATAAATACAAGTAGAAATCTTTCATAAACTCTAGACTGATCAATACTAGAGCCTATGATATTACATCTTTAATGTCTTAGAAGTACTTTCCCCCATTCTATTTGGCATCTTATTAAGCATAGTGTTTAGAGGTCTAATGATCTCTATAAATATTGAGGTGAACTTCTTTATGAAGTTAAAATTTTCAAAGAATGATTTAATATCCTTCTTGTTGTTTGGTGACTAAATTTTTGAAATTTCCTAAATTTTGTTTGGATCAATGGTGATCCCATCCTTGGTGATGATGTGCCCCAAAAGCTTACCTTTGATGACTCCAAATATAATTTTATTTAGGTGTAGCAAAATATCAAACCTTTTGCATCTCTTAAATATGGATTATAGATGAATTATGTGATCTTTTCAATGCTTTGAAAACATCATAAGATCATCCATGTAGATAATTATGAATTTTCCTATCATTCCTTTGAAAGCGTGATCCATGGCATATTAAAAGTTACCTCTTACATCTATTAGGCCAAATGGCATCCTCTTATATGCATAAGTTCTCCACTTCATAGTAAACATTGTCTTCATTCTATCCTCAGATTGCACTAGGACCTAATTATAGCCTAAAGACCCATCTAAAAAGGACATCATTACATAACCACTTACTATTTGTATCACCTCATCTAGAGAAGGTAGAGGATAATTTCCCTTTTCAAAATTCTTGTTTAGGTTCCTGAAGTCCACACATAATCTGATCTCACCGTTCTTATTTCTTACTAGGATCAAATTGGCCACCCAGGTAGAATTTTTTACTAGAAAGATGATTTTTACGCTTAATAACTTCTCCACTTCTTTCTGAATGAGAGGCTCAAGAATAAGTATGACTGGTCTCTACCTTTGCCTAAATGGCTTATTATATGGATTTAAGGGAATCATGTGAGTGATGACCTGAGGGTCATAAACTTTTATATCCTCATATGTCCAAGTGATGGCATCCCTATATCGAGTGATTAGATCCTTCATTCACCATATTTCCTCTAAGGTGCAAATAAAACTGATATTAACATAGCACAAGCTATGTTCATCTCCTAGATTTTCCCTTATGAAGTCTAATTCATTGACCTTGGGCTGCCTGAGTTGTTGAGTTTGAGGGTCTGTGTCGAATGGTCTTTATAAAGAAACCAAATCTAGGATTCAATTCTTTTTTAGCTAGAGAATGCCTTATTTGTCTGGTTCCTCTTGACAGAGGTGATTAATGTCCTTGTCATTGATGATTTGGGATTCAAATTCCCTTGAATTAGTTAAAAACTAAATAATCTACTAGTCATCATCAAAAACCTAGAAATTTTCTACATTATTCAAAAATAGGAGAGGGCACCAATTCAATTAAGAACTTTTTTACCTTAGAAAATTTGTAGTGGCTCCAAATTAATAGCAATAAATAGTGAATAAATAATTTGATTTTTCTCTCTGAGAAGGGAAACTATGTTAAAAGCTTTAAATCTTTCAATTAGGTCCCATGCTCTATGCTTGTATCTTCTTAAATAAGATAACTTGCATTGATAATTGTTTCTGACCTAGTTAACCACTAGCTTTGAGTCACCAAATACTAGTATTTGTTTCACATTATTCTTGAGTGTAAACTTTAGTCCTAGAACTAAATCCTCATACTCAGATCTATTATTTGTGCATTGAAATTGTAACTTGTATACTACCAATAAATTTTTACCTTGTGGATCAATCAACTCAATTCTCACACCTGATCCTTATTTGGATTTAGCACCATCAAAGTGTAGAGTCTGTATCTAATTATAAAATTTAGGTTTTAGCTTCTATACTTGATTCTGATTAGTAAAAATATAAATACCAAGGTTGGGAAAATCATACTTTACCTACTCATTCTTGACTTTATATTTTGTAATGGGATACTTCATTCTTGGCTCTCTATTAATCTTGATTTGATTTGTAACTCCTCTTTATGGCAGCTAGATATGAGAAAAGTCTATACAAAGATATCCATTGAGTGTTTTGGACCAATTTATAGTCAACAATAGTCCATAGCCTTCAAGTATGTCTACCATGAGAATATCATAGGTCATCTAGACTCATGGTTCGGATGCTACTTGAATACACACATTGGTCAATTCTCCAACTA
The DNA here is from genome assembly GCA_037957365.1 of Torreya grandis. Taxonomy (NCBI): domain Eukaryota; kingdom Viridiplantae; phylum Streptophyta; class Pinopsida; order Cupressales; family Taxaceae; genus Torreya; species Torreya grandis. The sequence goes on from JARHVA010001081.1 coordinate 964,681, forward strand.
TTAGTATTATTATTTTATCTAGTTGTGAAACTATTCTCTTTGGAGGACTCAGAGTGAGACCAATATTTTGACATATAGATGTGGGTATGATAGTTTTAGATGCTCCAAAATCAACTAAATAATTATTAATTTTCTTACCGAATGCTTAGATAGTCAGCATGAAGGGTAGAACTTGTAGCTTACTCTTGTAGATGACATTAACATCAACAAATTTCACTTTGTTTGTAGATAATTTAGCTCTTTCCATAAGAGCTTTTCTAGTAATGGACTTCCATAATAGCTTCTTCTATTTAGGGATCTGAGCTAACTCATGAAGATTTATATTCACCTTGATATTTTTCATATCTTCCATAATATTGTATCCTCCTTTGCTTGATTCTTCCTTTATCTTCTGCTGATCGTTCCCCTTTGGAGGGGGTGGATTATTTTCTACTTTAGGATTAGGAGGAATATCCATGGTATTTAGAGGACTTGATGTTGTATGTGGTTGATTATTATTTAGATTATATGTACCTCTCTAGAATTGCTGGAAAGCATGAAATTCATCCATATTGTGTTCCAATTCATTATCATCTTCACCTAGAAAGGGAAAGTTATGAGTTGTAAAGAACATGGAAGTGATGGAAGAGATAGGATATGAATGATGCTCAGGTGGATTACGCATTTGATCTTGTCTAACCACCTCTCTTTAAAATATTTTAGATGTTACACAAAATTCAATGTAGTTTAGCTCAACTACTCAAAAGTATTTTGAATTCTACACCAATTAAGAAGAGTCATTTCTACTATGTTGATCTCTAAAAGTTTATTATGCTACTTAGGCCTATTGAATGGTCTATTGTATCTTTGGAATCCATCATTTTGATTTCCAGTTGAGCCATTGGCATTATCCATCTTATTTTTCATATTTAAGAAGTCATTGCTCAACTTTTGAACCATCTTCTAGATAGAATCCAGTTCTAACTTTATAGAGTCAGTACCTTATAGAAAAACAATGGGGAGTAAATATAATTATTGATTCTACTGATAATGATTTCCTATCATATGATTGTTTAAGATTTTAAAATTTAGCTGTGTCATCTGTGTCAATAGAGGCAATGCGTACAATTGATTTTAATTGAACACAAGAACATTCTGCTTCACATATGGTATCAAATTGAGCACTAGAAATTCATTATTGATATTAAGCACTCTAGGTGTTTAGGGATTGAGTTGTCTATCTATATTGATAGCCTCCTCATATGGTAACACCAAATTATTGACAACAACCACCCTTGTCAAGAACATGGTAGTGATTGGGTCCAAGACATTATTGTACATCTCCAATGCTAATGGCTTATTTGGTTTGTACCTTAGGATAAACTAGTTGTAAATATTATAAAACCTTATGTTGAAATCATAGATGATCTCATTAGGTTCTCTCCTCATAATGGTGAAGTTTTGGTATACCAAACTAGGATTGGTGCCTTATCCAAACTATGCAAGAAAAGATACTTGACATTCATCCTAAAAAGTGAGAGAATTTTAGGTTAGATTAAAATACCAATCATAAGTAGCATCCATTAAATTAAAATGGAATAATCTACATGCAACATATTCATAGACAACATTTATTAGCCTTGAAGCAAATTTAAAAGATCTGATATTTTCCTCTACTGTCCTTGCTCTTGTAGGAGAAAAGGAAGGTAAGTAATTTTTAAGATTTTGAGGTAAATCATGCACATCTCCTGGAATGGTGATATTAGATCCAACTAACTAGGGCTGATCTATTGGTTGATTAACAAGTAAATGATTCCTTATAAGTAAGGGGTTCCCTACTAGAAGATTGTTCTAAACTAGGGTTGTTGGCACAGTTCTAGGTCTCCTATGATTCATCAAGGGTGAGAACAAAAAACCAGCCTAGAAATTAGATTTGGTCACTTTCCTGGATGACTATAGTGAAACTCTACATAAAGAATAACTATTATTACTATAGGCACTATCCCTCCTTCTAACACTAATTAAATTGTTGATGTAAGTTTTATGCACACCACAGTCAAATGAGGTAGTATCTAACATTTTAGGATCTCAATGGAGGTAAACTCCACTCCAAGGCATGCGTTGTAGGTATGTGATCAGTTACAACCTATTGATGGAATAACAGGTAGGTCATGCAGGTTATTGACAAGGTTTTTGGATAGAGGTGTGGTTCCTAATAGGGGTAGTGAATCTGTATGTGAGTTTAATGGGTGTCTAGTTGATAATATATAGAGGGTAGATCTCAAAACAAACTCAAAATAAGGAGGGAAGGGTAAGGCAAAAAAGAAGGATCTATGGTTTTTAAGAATCACTTTCCCATCTGGTTTCTAAAGGGACAAGTGATCTTAGACCTATGCCTGTTACTAACATTAATTACACACACAATCATACATAACTAAGAAGTCTAAGGATATAATGATGCAATAAATTCACAAGCCTCAAACAAAAGTTACGTCTTTTAGGGCAGTATTTTCACACTCTTAATCAAGAGATTATAGCCTGAGCTAGTAAAGTATCTGAGGTAACTATTGCACACACATAGAAAACTACATCAAATAAAGCACTCATGCATATTCATAATTATGAATCAATTTGAAATTAATTATCCTAATCAATATATTTATCAACCTTTCAATAGCTATTACATATCTACATATTAGTACATCAATTAAAATAATCAAGAATCTATTCATAGCTTTTGCACACTAAAGACTATTGAAACATACAACCAAAAAAAGTAATAACTAATTACACTAAAAATGAAAAGAAAATACACAAACACATTCACTAACAATCAAAATTAATGTTGCTTCTGTATTCAAAATTCTCTGAACACAAATCCAAGTTGGATTACAATTATTTATATAGACTTAGGGAAGGGGTCAGCTCATCCTCCAAGTTCAAGCAAGGTCATTACATGTGATAGTTAGAACTTGAGTTCTAACTATGGTCTAAAATATATAAAGGTCCAAGTAGTTATCAATTTAAAATAGCCTTTCCAAAAGCTATGCAACATGTGCATGTGTATGAAGACAAACAATTTTTTACAATTATAGCTAGAACTACATGCAAAACTTCAAAATATATATGCCATTTATAAAATTTTACATGTACAAAGTCTTAGCCTTTTAAGGCTGCATGGTCTAAATTATTGGGGTGGTATAAATTAGAACTACAATTTTTTTTTAAAGACAAGTATCATTGTATCAATGCTTTAGAACAAGCGAAACTATGACTAACCAAAAATAACTATGCATTGCATGTTGCCTTTGCCTCTCACTGAGTCTAGATCTTTAAAAAGTCCACTTAGGGCTCACACTATTGATTTTTTGCATGATGAAATGCAAGCATGCCATTTGGAAGCTCTATAGGGCCTCTATGCTCTTTATAGTCATAGCTCAAATGTTTTTATGCCAAGTGGTAGTATTTCACTAGTTTTGGGACCTTTGAATTTTACACATTGATCTAACACTATCGATCATATATGCTCAATTTAATGTGGTTCATAGATCTTAGTGCTTTAACTCATTGAATCTTTTGATTTCAACACTTGTCACATCCTCATTCCTTTGAAAAGTCTCCTTTGATCTCACATTATCACATCAACTATATGAATCAATGCTGGTCATCAATCTGCATAGGCCTGCTAACATTTGATTATAAATTTTGATATTTGTGTGACCATCAATGACATCTTCATGACCATCAATGATGTCTACATCATCATCAAAATTTAATCTAGTGTTTACTAAGCTTAAATTTGACATTCACACGATCGTCAAAGATGTCCTCACAACCATTAATGACGTCCACATGACCATCATAATTTAAACTTGAAAATTTCATCTTTGAGCTTAATTTTGATGTTCACATGAATGTCAAAGACATCCACATGACTGTCAAATCAATTTAACTCCCTTCGAGTTGGACACTTATCATTTCTTGGTTCACTCTGCTCTTGCAAGTATAAACAAAAAGAGGACTTAGTAAAATATTTTGGGAAATATATATAAAGGACCTTGCATGCATATTTTAGTCTAAGGTCTTAGTTGTATGAATGAAATATGATTGGTACCTAGGCTTAGAAATTATAATAGAGCTCCTACATTTAATCTTGATGACTTAGCATAGAAAAATATGATTGGGACCCTTGGCTAAAATCTTAAATTAAGCTCAAAACATAATAGAATTATCTCTAAGCAAGGTGCCACTTGGTAGTAGGGTATTTGTTCTTGGGTAATTATTGTGGAATTTTTGTGCATAGATTAATTCTATTGGGGCAATTATTTTGGATAAAATGTTTTCAATAATTCTCTTGAAGACCCAATTTTCTCAAACAAAATGTCTGAAGAAATTATCCCAAAAGGTCATTTTCATCAAAAAAATATCTAAGACACAAAATTTGAAAGGTCATTTTCATCAAAAAATGTTTGATACACAAAGTCTGAAAGAATTGGCTCATAGGGAAAAATGCCTGGGATAAAAGTCTCAAAGGGTAAGTGTCAGAGGGCAAGGGCCTGGGACAAAAGTCCCAAAGGAAAAGTCTATAGGGGAAGGGCCTAGGATAAAAGTCTTGAAGGGCAAGTCTCAAAGGGAAATGGCCTAAACAAAATGTCTAAAAGAATGGTGTGAAGGGTAAAATTTTTCAAACAAAATGTCCAAAGGAATGGTGCAAAGGGAAAAAGCTCGAGACAAGAGTGCCAAAGGGAAGAATTTTTTAGACAAAATATGTGAAGGAATGGTGTGAAGGGAAAAATATCTTGAACAAAATGTCTGAAAGAATGGTGAAAAGGGAAAAGTTTTTCATAATTTTTTTTTTGAAGGAATGGTTGGCTCAAGGAAATGCTTTGAGGAAATTATATCAAACAAATTGTTTAACATAATAAATCCAAAGACCAATTCTTGCGAAATAAAATTTTTGAAGACAAAATCCTAGAAAAGATAAGTCAAAAACATAAAACTTGATAGAGACAATTTTCATAAGTTTGATAAAGATAAGCCCAAAGATATAAGCCCAATAGAATAATCCTAATAGAAAGAATTAGTCTATGAACACAATACCAAATGCCATTTTGCTAAAGTATGAAAAAGGCCAATAATGAATATTCTCCTATATTTTGAATAAACATATATAAAAAGGGATAAAAATTCAAGACCATAGTCTAAAATAAGTGGGTACCCATTTCCTTATGGGAAAAGGGGTGTGTTGGGTAAAACAGGTATACCCATTATTTTGTCTCAGACCAAGGTATGTCTAGGATAGTCTCTGAGTGGATTGGGGGTACACTCATACCATGTGAAGTATACATATGATTGGGGACATTATAGGGGATTTTTATTCAAATATGGATAGTGTTTAAAGGCTTTCAGACCCCACCAAAGGCTTAATCATTTTCCATGGTCAAGAACCTTGGAAAAGAGATGACATAGTCAAGGCCTCTAGGCTTGCATATAGACCATGTGATGTTTTGAGATATTTTCAAGATATTTTTAGATTTATAATGGGAAAAATATGATTTTGAAGGCTACTTTAGACATAAAAAATCATTGAGATAGTCTCACATAGGTTACAAACAAGTTTGGTGGCCTAAACTCACAAGTTTACAGTCAAAGCCCACTAGCCTAGACTAGGCTTAATGCTTAAAAGGAGGTCCAATTCCATTTATGACACTAGATAATAACTAAAAATTATTGAAATATGTTCATGTGGAGTTATTATTCCTATTAAATTTTTTGGTCTAAATTTAAGATCATTAAAAATCCATTTCTTGTCTCAAGCTAAAAATAGGGTGCATAAAATACTTAGGAGAACTCAATAGGCCAAATTTGGATGCTCACACCAGCATAGAGGTTTATCATGGGACCTCAAGGATTTATTTTATGTTATATGGGGTATTTAACTTGTATTTTGTGTAATTTTTTCATAGGTTAGATGTCGCAACTTTATGAATCATCCTTAAGGGTGAAAACTACCAAAAACCCTCCTAAAACCCCAGTTTGAAGTAGTTTACAGAGATGGAGTTAGAAACCTCATAAAATGACATATTTGATACCTAAAAAATATAATAGGTTGTATTATAATCTTATAGGTTACTTTTCATGAATTTTTTTTATACTTTCACTTGTACAAAATAGTATAAAATATGTATGTTTTCATATTTTTAATCTAAAACAAGGGTGATGGAGCATGTAGAAGGATTCCAATCACTGGGGGAGATATATTGAGACTTGTTTTACCTAATAAATCTAAATAATAATAATAACATATTCATAGGTGCTACAACCATTTAATCCTTTTGGGCCAATTAGAAAATGCCTCAAAAAGGCAAGTTTTCCAATGGCCATTTCATGGTTCTAGTATGTCCACAGTGTTCCAGACCACCAAAAATGACATGGATCATGGTTAAATCATGTTAAAAGTGAATCAAATGTTTTTTTGAGGTTTCACATATTTGGTATCTCCTAGTATTAAGATCTTCACTTTTTAGGCCTAGGAGGGCTAATTAGGCCTAATTTGGCTAAGAAAATGTGCTAAAAAACATATTTACACTTAGATTTTGGCCACCAAAATATTAAAATATTTATAATGGGATATAGGGTTTCTAAAAATGTGATAATATTCTCATAATCACCTCCATATTCTTCCAAACAAGGACATTTGCATAAAAAAGGCTATAAGGAATTAATAGAAAATGCATAGTTTTGGTGTCAAATCAAGTATTGTTGAGTGTTTGATGGACCAAGTTGCCTTCTCCCAAGTTTTGTATTATATTTAGAAGTAATCCATGTTGGCTATCTACAAACTTGAAGTAATTTTGGAAAAATACCAAATTTTACCTTCTACGCCTAGTAGAAAATGAGAGATTTAAGGAGCTAAAAGATAAAATGAATGCATATGACTCTTCAAAAGGCCTTATAAAGATAATACATGGAATGGTATGCCAAATTAAACCTATTAATAATTCATAAATAGGTTTTAATGAAGGAGAGCAATTTGGAAAAGGTCTAAACTCCAAAGAAAGCTTCCTTCCTCATTCCTACACCAAGCTTCAAGACAAAGTCAAAGTTGCCTTTGGGAAAGATTCTAAGAGTCCTATCAAGCTATAAATACATCATTCATGATTTTAGGAGTGAATTAGGACTTTTTATATACATTTAATATCTATGTTCAAGAGGGATGACCTATTCACTAAGAATATAGAGATTTGGAGCAAGGATTTAGGTACCTATGTTTGTCAAACACCACAAATCATGGAAGAAGACTTATTATAGATTTCCCAAAGTATTTAGACATGAAATTTTATGCCATATTCCATAGGATGAAAAAAATACTAATAAAATAATTCTATGTTTTGTTTGAATAAGGCAAAAGAAAAGGTCATATTTCCTAGTTTTTAGGGTTCTTGTCTCTTTCTCTCTCTTCTCCCCTATTCTCTATATGTAAGCCAATTTTTGACATTTGAATGGATCCTTAACCTGAATTGGGGTAATTCAAAGCTTATAAAACATTTTTAATTGACTCTTTTGATGAATAAGACATAATTCATACCTCCTCAAAGCTTGTTTTAGTGTATTTTCATGGTTTGTTGATATATGGTAGTGATAATTCAGGCTTCCTCTCATCTTGTCCTTTCCTATTTACCTATTTGAAGGTGTTATATCATTCCTAAATTTTTAATTGTGTGATCTAATTATCTATTTTTTATGACTAGTGCAAACTTTCTCTAAGTGTCTTTAAAAGACCTATTGAATAGGTGCCTCAGATCATGCATCAAGCTTGAGCCTCTATGTGAAATGTTGATGTTTGGAGGCTATAATTTGAGAAGTGAAATCAATTTTATGTTATTATTCATCATTATGGTGTACAAAACACAAATTGATGTCATATTTTGGTGTATCACCCTAGTTAGATAGGTTTTTCTTTCAGTTTACCTTCTTCCCTTTTCCCTTGCAAGTAGTGTAGAGTAGGGATCCTAACTAATACATCAAGGGAAGATAACCCTTATAATATAGAGATTTAGTCCACCTATTAGGCTACCACAACCTAGGATTGTCTCCATGTTACTTCAGACTGTGAAGGCCTCAAACTACCTTCACAAGGGTACAAGTCTAGTAGTCAACATATACTTTTATGATATCATTATTATTGTACTCAACTAGATATTAAAGTTATATTATTGAGATTCACTATGAATTCATTTATGTAGCCTTTTAATCTATTTCAATATGAATAATGGAACCTGCATTACTTGAATTCTATTTTTTTAATTATGGAAATAATAGTGTTAATCATTTTATATGTTAATGTTCAATTAATTGAGATTAGGTCCAAAATTATTGTGTTTTTATTTTTTGGTTAATCATTAAGTATATGTATTTGAGAACCATTATATGTTATTACACCTTCACATGACAAAACCAACAAGAATTGGTCCCTCATTATGTGCTTTGGGTGAGCATTAGAAAAATCATTCTTGCGTAAAATGTTAACATGCCAACATGTTGGGTTTTAATCATTTCAGCACTTACCTAAGGAAAAATTATTCCTAGATAGAGAAAATAATCCCAAAATTTTGGTTTCATTCTTCAGAACCATATTAATTTCTTGCATGATTATTGAAAATGCTTGAGTGATTATCACTTGAGAACATTGAGTGATGGATTACTAGTGTTGAAAATAACTTTGTATTACTATTTATCAAACCAAGAATTTTTTCATGCATGTGGGTTAAACAAAATATATAAAATTCATTATATGAGACTTTCTTTGGGGAGGTACATGTTCATCTACATGCTTGGATCATGGCCTATGCTCAAGGCTAGTCAATAAATCATAGATGGAAGATAGCTTGGACATTAGAGCATCATATGGCTCTAGCATAATTGGGAGTGCCTTAGACATGTGATATTTATGTTTGGTGTTAAGGGGTGTTACATAGTTATGTCTTAGAGTATGTAATTTTGATTTATTCTTATCCAGAGGAAGCTCATTTCTATTTTTATGAGAACCATGTGGTTGATATCTAAGACATTTCCCCTAGAGGCAAAGGAGTTTTTTTTATCTACTTCAGACTTGAGTTTTTTTCCATGGAAGGCTAAACTCTTCCTTTCATGAGAAACATGGTTGGTGGGGGAATGCAAGGGTACTTGTGAATAATTTCTAGTTCGATATGGTGTCCATTTAGTGGGAATTGTATAAGTGCAAATATGATGAAGCTCAACAAAGGGTTATTAGGTGGAAGTGACGTAGGAAGATGATGGGAGGACTTAGGAAGTGCTATAAGGATTTGTATGGAAGAAAAAGAGCATAAAGAGGACTCTCCAACTTTAAAAATGCAACTAATTATAGCTCTAATATATGTAGGAGAAACAAGCCAGGAAGTGGTGACTAAATAACCTGAGTTAGATAGACTCAATTCCCCAACCATAGTATGATCTCATTTTTTAAGCTAGATGATATAGTTGTACACAAATGGGATGCAAACAACATAGAGTCAAACATTGAACCTATGAGAGAAACCTTAATAGAACAAGTTTTAGATACAAGTGTATTAGCTATTTTTTTCCTTTACAAAGTAATTCTATGGCCTAACTTGGAATGTTTGGTGGACCCAACATAAGTAGTGGGAAAAGTGTTATCCCAACTATAGTTATTAAACCTATCTCAACACCTAACATCTTGAGTGTTTTTGTTGCTGATGAAGGCACAATAGGTGCACTAGGTGGTGCTTCGATTGATGGACTAGGAAGAGGTGTAGGAGGTAGTGGACTTCCCCCCAAGAAATAAGAGGGATAAAAAGTGTTCCTCGATAGCCATCATTGAAATCACATTAACCACCCACCATATATTATGAAATGACACTCCATTTTATAGAGTATCAAGGTGTGGGAATGTTGTAGAGCATTTTCACAAGTATGAACTTATCTAGTGAGTGCATGACATAACTTCTTCTGAACAAAAATCCACCTAGTTTTCAATCACCCTTATAGAATATGCACATAATTTGTAACAAAAGTATGATCCTTAGTAATATGTAATAGATTATGATCAGCTTGAGGCATCATTCTTCCAAGAATTTGATAGTTTGGAGTTCAAGCAATAGAGTATTATTGTGATGAAAGATATCAAATAGGAACTTACTGAGAGCATGCATGAGTATGCTACACATTTCAAGACACTTCTTTCCAATCTCTCATTTGAGATAAATGTTTCTCAAAATGTTCAATGGTTAATCGGAGTTTAGTTGCTCCCCTTTAGACAACCATTTTCTTAGAAAACTTTTACCAACACATGTGAGGCCTTGGAGGTTGCCCTTCACTTTAAAGTTATTGAAAGTATGGATATAAGGATTGGTCCTTTCATGGAGGATTAGATCATAGCAATGAAATCTTAACTATAAAATCTTACTTAACATAATGCTCATATCACTCATAGTGGCCTATGGTGTGTCAATTGTGAGTCTGAAGGCCATAACTAGAATAATTTACGTTGTAAGAACATATACATCATACTAAAGTAGTCATGTGAAATCTATTAAAAAGAACATGACATTCGAGCTTGTCTTATACTAAAATGTGCCACTCAATAAAATGTGTCAACCTATTATAATAAATGAGATGCGTATACTCATGATACCAATGAATGTCATCTCATTAGTTACATTCATGAGGTGCACATGCATACTACACATCAGAAATCTATTATAAATAAATAAAAGAATGGAGGAAATTATAATGGGTGAGGTTGAGGTCAAGGATGTGGAGATGGATGATTTATACCATGAAATTTTTATAAGTGTGGCTCTCCTGAGCACTACCAGTGTGATTTCCTAGTCTATCCTACATGAGCCTTATATAAAAATGAGTATTGTCTGGAGGAGTGCCCTGTATTATATAGGGATATTACAAAATAAAGAAATGAGAAGGGTGCTGACATAATACGTATTGAAAAAACACACTAGAAACCACACCCCATCATTCATATGGGCCCTAAAGTTAATATTACAATACACAATGGTAGATAGTCTTAGTCTATGTCTACTCCACCTATTGAAAAAGTTTAGGGTGAAGAGCCTTGTGCTACTCAGTATCCCAATTCTCAACAATAAAAGGAGGTGATCTAGGATACTATGAACTTAGTAAGAGGATTAAAAGGGGAGATCAATTCCTTTAGGATCTTAATTCTACTTAATGTGCCAATATATAGAGAGCCACATACCACCATGACATGACATAGGATGAGTTTCAAGACCTATACACGTGACTATTAGATGAGGACATTGTACCATTGTTGTGTAATTGAATAAAGCATCATATGCCAAGGCCTAATGAATATCTTTGATTAAACCATGCATGATAGAAAGATACTCCCATCTAACCTAGACTATAATGGGATAATGAGATATTGGTTAATGCCACTATAGGTGGATGTGTTATCTAGGATATCTTAGTTGACACTAGTGCTAAAGTCAATGTTCTAAGATGCTTGGTGGAATATGGCTAGCCTGAATTTGTAACCTTCACCCCATGTGTTATTCATGGCTAAAATAAATCATACTTTTCCCATTGGTGTACTTAAATATGTCACCATGGATATCCTCAATGTTATATTCAAAGCAAACTTTGAAGTCATAGAGTTAGCCAAAGCTAAAAACTTCCCAGCTCTATTGGGTCATCTATAGTGTTACACTAATAAAGTTTATTTAAGCTTTAATAAATGTTACATCAACTTTGAAAATGATGAGAAGCGTGTATTCATTCCATTGGATCATTATCATTGGCCTCCTTATGTTGAATCGACCAACACTAAAGAAGACATCAAACATATTAATGTCACAAATCAAGGACATGAATGCCATGATGTCACCCTTGATGTCATATTGATATAGATGGATGCACAATCCTTATATGACACCACTAGTAATGATAATGACTAGTGGGCCCAAGGTGACTATGACCTTACTGGGAGAATATGTGGTGTTATTGGTAGTTGTGATGATACTCAACAAAAGTATCATAAACACCATAAATTTAATCATCTCCTTCATGGATAAATCATGGCTATGCCACTTGTAATACTCGATGAAGCTCTAAGGTTCCATGATAAAATAGAGGTTCATGAATTTGTCTAATAGTTGGAATCATTTTATGATTTTGATGTTGATCAAGTGCAATCAATCATTCATATTTTTGATGGCATAACTATTCAATGATGGATAACTCATCAGGAACATTTGCTTACTTTTGATCATGTACATTCTGATTTACACCATAGATTTCACCATGATAACTTATTACATGGTGCTATCAGTTATATTAGTATTTAAGCTTCATAACCTCACCTTAAAGTGTATGAGATAATATGGATGATATATGAAAATTTCTTGACAGAGTACCTTTGGGTTCACACATTTTATGGCACTTTATGCACTTGGGATAGAGTATGGTATGTCCACAAATAATTCCATCTAAATACAGGTTCTTGGCATCTACTTAAGATTAATATGATTACATCATTATCATATTCATCCCAATGGATGGATTTGTACCTTACACTACAAGCTATGCATCAAGATATCTTCGATGACCCAAGCCCCATTGAATAATAGATTCAAAGTATACATGACATGTTGAAGGAATGATTAAATATTTTTCATGAGCCTAATAATTAAACATTCTCTCCCCCATCTAAACTTATATTGAATCTGCACTAAGAGAAGAAATCTGAAAGGGTAAGTAGAAAGTTATGTTTGAGGTTGATGAAATCTAATCTGCCTGACCCATCAACCAATCATTTGGCTATAAACATAGAGTATGGAACTCAAAATGTTTATGATACCATTCATGATGAACAACATCCATACTTGGAGATGCTCTAGATGATTCAACATAATATTGGCATGATGGAAGCACCCAAGATGGCTATCATGGGGAATTATTGGTCTAATATTGATATCACAAAGGTATTTGAGATGTTTAAAGAGTATCAAGATGTTTTCCCATGAAACTATATTAAAATGAAGGGTGTCATTCTTCTTTGGGTAAAATGCACACCAAATTGGTAAAAGGCACTCGACTAGTCAAAAATAGGCATTATTGAATGAATCATGATTTACATGCTCATGTCAAAAAAGAGATCAATAACATGTTGTGCATGGTGGTCATTAATCCTATCAATGAGTCTGAGTGGGTGAGTCCTATGGGAATAAGTATAAAAAATTGGATTCATATGGATTTGTGTGGATTACATAATTCTTAATGCTTCTTGTGTTACCAACCCTTTTCCAATGCCATTCACTGAATAGATCCTTGAAGTCATTCTTGGATGTGAAATTAATTCCTTTACAAATGGAATCTATGGGTACCATCAAGTTTAGATTATAGAAGAAGATAAGCCCAAAACTACATTTACCACCGAATGGGGATATTTTGCTTATAATGTCATGTCATTTAGATTCAAGAATGCCCCTAATGTGTTCTCTTAGATCATAATTAAATATTTTCAGGACTATATCCATAATTTCCTTTAGGTATATCTTTATGACTAGATGGTTTATGACTTAGTAAAGGACCATTGTTCCAATATCTAGCTCATGATTGTGTGTTATAAGAATCTTCAAATTTATCTCAACTTGAATAAATGTCTCTTTTCTACTCCATTCAACATTCTCCTTAGTCATGTTATTTTCCAAGATGGACTTTTAGTGGACCCAACCAAGATCATCGTCATCCTCTACCTACCAACATCGACCACCTAGTGAGAGGTTTATGCCTTCTTAGGGCACATTGGATATTATAGAAAATTTATTCATGGGGATGATAGGATTACAACACCTCTATAGGAGTTACTAAAACATAATTATCACTTTATTTGGACTAGTTCTCACCAATAATATTTTATTTTCTTAAAGGATAAGCTTATCACCATATCTATTCTCTAGTTTCCAGACTAGACTAAACCTTTTCATGTTCATGTCGATGCTTCTAGCATGATGGTCAATGTTATACTTATTTACCCTAGTGATGGTAACTTAGATCACCCTATATAATTTTTAAGTTGAAATCTTACTCTGGATGAATGAAACTATATAACTACAGAGTGTGAGGCATTATCTATGGTTTATGCCCTTCAAAAGTTTTGAAAGTATCTGTTGGTAACCCTATTTGTTTTCTTCATAGATCACAAGGAATTAAAGTATTTGGTAAATAAATCATTATTGTATGGTCACATATGTTGATGGATTATGTTGTTTCAAGAATTCTTGTTCTTAATTATGATCAAGCCTAATAAGGCCAATTGTGATTCAAACCATATTTCATGCATTGAATCTAGTGAATCGATACATGCCATAGAAAACAATTTACCTAAGATGCAGTTATTCCATGTCTTGTGCATCCCTCTATAATTAGAATATATATTTACCTTTTAAATATAGGCTCCACCCCATCTCATTTCAGCACTCTAGAAAAAAATAGCTAATTGTTTTCACTGCTCCATTCCAACTTATCTGGGGTGACCTTTATAAGCTTAGTCAGGATGAGGTGTTCTGATGTTGTATTATGAAACATGAGTGCACTAAGGTGATCTATGAGGTCCATGAATATGTTACTAGAGGATATTACAATGGTGAATGTGTTTCATAAAATATTCTTTTGGCTAGCTTATGGTTGCCTACCGTATTTAAGGGTGCTAAATTTTATGTGCACATGTGTGACATTTTATAGCAATACCCCTTTATCATATTATATCTCATGAAAATTTTGAAAAGTGGTACATTTACTTTATTAACCCCATCAAACTAACAAGAAGGCATACTAGCTCTTGTTATGTTATCACTACCACTAACTATCTCACTCGTTAGGCTAAAGTTGCATCAACATAAGATTTTATAGATATTAATACTACCTGATTCATTTAGGAGAATATCTTTACTAGGTTTGATTATCCTTTAAGTTTCAATAGTGACTGTGGTACTCACTTCCTCAATGAGTCTATATGTATCCTATACGTAGAGTTCATGATCACTCACCATAAGACAACACCATATCATCCCTAGTCCAATGATATAGTTGAGTCATTTAAAAAGATCTTGGGAAATACATTAACTGAGATATATAATATTATATGTATTGATTGGGATGATTGCATCTCTACAATATTATGGGCTTATTAGACCACTTACAAGTGCTTAAACAAGAACACACCATTCAATCTTGTGTTTGGTACCAAATCAGTTCTTCTTGTAGAGTTCCTTGTTCCATCTCTTTGCATTGTATGGATTAGGTGATTAGATGATGATGTATCTTTAAAATTTCTCCTTAATTATTTATTGAAATTGGATAAAACTCACTTTCTTGTACGTTAGAGTCAAGGAGTGGAGAAACACAAACAAAAGGCATGGAATGATCTCCACCTCAAGAACAAGACTTTTGTTCTTGGCATACAAATCTTAATATATGACTCCAAGTTCACGTGCCACTCTGGAAATATTTATGTCCATTGGGATGGTCCTTTCATTATTCATATTATTTATCCCATTGGTTTGTGTAGGTTAAAGCATTTAGATGGCCAATTTCTTCTTAGTCATTATAATGGTAGTTAGTTGTGACTGTACTTTTATAAATACATATTTCCTTTTTGTACCAATAAGGCATATGCCATCAAATTAATTTAGGACTTCATTTTTTATTTCCACATTAGTTGTATGCCCTTTAGTGGTTTTATATTCAACATTTACATTTTTATACTTATGTTCTTGTAGAGGACCACAAAACACTATTAGTGTAAGGTAGGGGTGTTACATTTATGAAGTACCATGATATGGTTTATAGGAATATGCATGGGAGGAAAGGTGCACAAGTGAAAGTGTATAAGGATAAAATGGTATGCAAGATGTGGAGCATAACCAAAATCTAGTTAAGGTAAAGAATGACTACCACCTTTGGAATAGAAAACATTCAAAATTCTTTACACTTGTCATGCACTTTAGGAAAAGCATGGGAATGAACATGTAATTAATACAAGGAGAATAGTTGTAATGGAAAATGTTCCAACATGACATCATGGAAATAACATTGGTCACATTTATTGCATAGACTAATGGCTGAAGAGGGGTAGTAAATTCAAGTTTCCTCTTCGATCCTATAAAATGATAAATAGGGGTCATTTTTCTTTTTAATATTGCCATGATTATGAATTTATAGAGCCAAAGGATCAACCTTGAGCTATTACAAAGTTATTTTCAAAGCATCTAGATGAGTGCATAATGATGAGTTCTAATTATTTGTAGGTATTGAAGTGTGTATTAGTTGAGAAGAATAGATAGGGTCAGGATAATTGTAAATATGGGTAGGATATCCATAGTTGTAGGTCACATAGGTTGACATTTGCCATTGACATGCATTGAAGCAAGAGAGATGAAGTAGTTACACAAGAAAAAACTATTTTTTGGTAACATTGGATAGCCATGCCTCAAAATTTGGGCTCTATGAAGGGTGATGCATCCAAATAAAAAGGCTCAATGAAGTGAACCATTACCTACAATTCCAAAGGAAGTAGAGTTGATTGTTAGTAGGGAGATGATATTGATAAGAGAATAAGAACCTAAATAACTAGGTGTGTGTGAGAGAGACATAGAGATAGAGATGGTGTGCCAAGAAAAGAAGATAGTTATTGTGTGCCCACCACCACCTTTGATGATTGAATATATGTAGTACCTAGAGATGGTACTACATGATGAGAATTAGATGTCTAATGTGTTAACCTGCACTATATTTAAATACAACCATCATCATCTTAAGAATAAATTAGAGCTATATCATGACTATAGGTTAGAGCACCAAAACACTAAGAGTGATTCAGTCTATGAATTGAATATTTTCAATGCTTTGGATATTAATATCCTTTTCTAACTCTTTAACATTCTTTACTCTGGAAAGCTAGTAGAAGAGGTGAAGTTTTTGATCTCACAAGTGCATGAGGATTACATCTATTTTGTTGGGCACTGAATGAGAATTATGATTGAAATAATTAGCAAATTATCAGGGTTACAATGCTCAAGCACAAACCTTGTATATGACTTAGAGGACCAAGATTAAATAGATAAGATGACCATGGCACTTGAGTAATGAAAATAAGGCCATGCCATGTACATCATGAGTCTTCAAGATCCTACCCTTTATGTAATCATGTGAATCATTATGACAAAGGTTAGACATAGAGATAGATGGAAATAGGTTTATATGGCCCAATTATATGTTTCATAATGGGTTACTAATGGGTTGAAGTATAACTAGGTGTACTACTTTGCTACCAAGATCATAGAGGATGTAGAGAAAGCCCTCTAGGTACCCAACCATAGGTTTACATGGGGAAGATTCTTATTATTGATGTGTTTGATGAAATCAATATACCTAACTATGCTTATAGATAATTAAAATAGGCATACCCACCTAAGAATAAATCCCTTGAGGAGTAGTACAAGGCATTCACCTACCCTATCCCAATCACTCCATCCCAAAAATTCAAAATGAAATCATGGTATGATAGGATAAAGGAAGCCTTTGCGAATGAGTGGTGAATTCAAAAGGACTTTTCTACATAGGTTGGATACTAAGCCATGTTTACTATTAATCAACACTTCTCCCTTGTGTGTATCTGAATGACCCCCTCTAAAGAGTTATCTACATGGTTTAAGATACCATACACTTTCATGGTGTGATATTTCATGAATGTCATTAACTAGATATATAATGTGCACCTTGTGATGATCACTACTAAATAAATTGATTCAAAGACTCACACCCTCTACCATTTATACATATATCTTGAGAAGAAATCCTATAGAGAAAATATTGAGTCAGACATAACTGAAATAAAAGTGTAACAAACTTTGGTAGGAAATTATATTCATTCTTTATTCTATATGCTAAATCCTATGAAGAAATATTTTAGGAGTGGGGAGTGTGAGAGAGAGACTTCCTCCAAAACTGACACAAGAAAAGAACCAAAAGCAACTTGGGCATAATTCCAGTATAATCACTCAGTTAGAACCTTTAAAAATGCAAAGGACTACCTAAGTACCACTAAAGAAAGATCCACCAGCCAATCAACCTAAAGGCCCAAAACTAGTAACACATATTTTTCCCTTGGAATAGGAGATGGTGACACCTACGGAAGGTGATGTGGAAGAGCTAGGAGAGATTTTAGAGGGAAAACCAAAAAGAGCCATTATTGAAAATGAGCAAGATACTCCTAACTCTGATAAGACACATTCACCAATACAACATGATGAGACTACCCTTGAGGAAGCACAAATGGAGATTAAAGATCTACTTGGTAAAGAGAGGGATGGTTTTGAAATAGATATAAGACTGATTAGCCTTGACATCAAGACTACTTACCAAGAGAAAGACAAGGATGTTGATATATTTAAGTGAAATCCCTTAAAGGGTTTGGAGCCAGTTGATGACTCCATTTTGAGAACAAACAAGCCTAATGTAACCATGAATTTCTATACCCAGTACCAAAAGGGAGTACTAGATAGGTTATTATATATGTACGCTCAGTTTTCTTAGGAGGATGCATTTGACTAGACTCGACAAGAAATATTATTTTTCCTTAATACATATAATGAAGAATGCCAATTTGAGATGCCCTCTAATAGTCTTGTACTAGATCTAAAAGTAATGGTGATACCTACTACTCTCTAGGTATATCCCCACCAACTTCCTTCTATATAGGATAATGTGAAACTCTTGAAAATGGCATTTGAGATCATAAGCCAAAATGCCTTCATAGAGTTTGATGCATGGTAGGTCAAGAGGAAACATGCCAAGATGATGAAATTATATAATAAAGAGGTCACTGCTAGAACAAAGGTGGAGGAAGAGTTGGCTGAGCTCAAGCACCAGTTGAGGTAGAAACATCTATCAAGGTTAAAATGTTAAACATCTATAAGTAAATTTTAAGCCAAAACCCAGTGCTAGCAGACATAGTCGCCCTATCTAGTGAGATGATAGATAAATTAGAGACCTTGGTGGAGCTAATTTTGAAATGATGTAAAAAGCAACTTAGTCCCCAGAATGAGAAAATATGGGCAACAAAATAATTTTTAGAAGCTATGAATGTGTGATAGTGAGCCTTGCATAGAGTTGAAAATGTTATTCCTATTTTAAAAGGGGTTTTTGAGAAGATGGTATAACCAAACAAGATTTTAGAAGCTCAACTTCAAGTGGAAGAACTTTAGTGACAATAGTTTATTGATATATCCTTATTAATAAAAGACCACTTAGAGTGTGCCAAACCATTTAAATTGAAATCCATGGAGGAAATAATAAGTGCACACATACAAAAAATAAATTCTAACTTTGAAACAATCTGAGGACAAGTTATTGTCAAGGTCACCACACTTGAGGGCATTCATAAGGATGTTTTCATATCCCTTGAACATTTGGTCAATAAAGTAGGAAAATGTCCTAACCAACTTGAGGAGACCAAGAAGCTAAAAGTGGAAATTAAATAAATAATGATGACACTACTAAACACCTTGTCAAATTGGGAAGGTGTCAAGAAGCAAATCAAGCAAGTTGGCCCTAATTTTTTGTTAGAGCATGAAATTAGTGCTTAGTCCAGGTCAGACTAATGACATAGTGTGGGGTGATGTTGGACCCCAAATTTTGGCTAAGTTCTTTACTAAAGAAGCATGACACAAAATAATCATGATGCAAAAGATCATAGCATGGGAGTCCATGGCACAAGAGGACCAAGTTAGAGTAAATATGCATAATAAATGATGAACTTGAGAATGAAGGACTCAAAACACTAGTAAAAGACTTGGGGAGTGCATGAGAAGTGAGAGAAAGTTAGGGAATGATTATAAATGATGAAATAGCCTAAGTCATGGAAAAATATAGCACTGACATGTGGGAAGATAGGCACTCAGTGATGAGGATCTAACATTGAAGAGAGAATATAGGGGCACAAAGGCTTGGGTCCTTAGGAAAACAATGTAATTGGCCACCATGGCTCAATTCCATTGATGATTATTGGTGAGTCACTATAAGTGTGATTATTATTGTAACTACTTGGTTGGGGAAGACCAAGTATAAATACTCTTGGATAGAATTTTGTGATGTTGTTGATTATTTTTCCATTGATGTAATCGAGGATAGTTTTGCGATATTATTATTGTGCTCAACTAGATAACATAGTCATATAATTGAGTTACACCATGAATTCATTTATGTAACCTTTAAATATCTTTCACTATGATGAATGGAACCTACATTACTTGAATGTTATTATTTTGATTATGAAAATAATGGTGTTGGTCATTTTATATGTTAATGTTCAATTAACTAAGATTAGGTCCATAATTAATTTGTATTTCATTTTTGGTTAATCATTGAGTAAAGTGGATGCATTCAAGTGACATTATATGTTAGTATAACTTTAAGTGACAAAATCAATAAGATCCGGTCCCTCATTTCATGCTTGGAGTGAGCATGCGAGAACTTATTCTTACATGAAATGCTAGTGTGCTATCATGCTGGGTTTTAATCATTTTAGTGCATGCCTAAGGAAAAGTTATGCTTAGATAGAGAAAATAAACCTAACACTACACATTTTTAGGGCTTGAGACCACAACAGTCAACCTTTCATTGTGAACATCCTCCTTAATGAGTAGAGAAGCCAAGGTATGCACAAGCTGAGAGTCATTGTTGCCTAAGATGCCTAGTGTCTCATATATTACACTCATCTTTCTTCCCTGAGCAATATTGTCAAGATATAGTGCTTTAAATATAACTCAAATTTGATCAAGTCTGGTGTCCACCACAACACCAAATTATTTAATGTCCTCATGAATTACCAATGAGTTATTGGTACTAAACAAAACATTTTGGATGTTGATGAGCTTACCTACTTTGAGAGTATCCAACCTGGGGCTAGATTGCCCAGGGTATTCCATATCTTGAATAACTAAATACATATAAATAATTTAAGCACCTCCACCAAGACACACATATAATTATGCATGTAAAAGATAGGTATCTATTCAATGCATGATATTTTATTCTTCAACTCCATAAACTAGAGCCTTCTACCATAATTTTAGAGCCTTTTTGGCAGTGATCTTGTTCTTATTTTCCAATAGATTGCTTATGTTCAAAATATGGAGGATCTTCAAATCATCAACTAACCCCAATAAAGAGTGATTGACCTCATCCATTAAATACTTCTAGATAAAACTATCATTCATTTCCTTTACAATATTGACCAATGAATCCTTGCCCATGCTTTGTTGAGTGCATTTAGAGGGGATTGAGTTTCCAATTGGTATTTCCTTATCTACCATGATTTTATTCTTACCTTTAACCTATTTTTTATTCTGATTAGAGTGATCTATAAATGTAAGTAAAGAGAAAGAGGTGTGGTAATTAATGTTGACACATGTCACTTTTCATACGATGTGCCAACAATCTCTTCACATGATTATCATCCACTACTAAATGCAATGCCCAGTGCTATGGGTAATTAAGATGGGACCTCTAACACATAATTTAATCATTTATCTACATTAATATGATTATTATTATGATCTACCTCAATAAGCTTGATAATTATTGAACCTTTATTAATCATTGGAATTATCTCCAAATAATTATTTTGAGAGTTAAGCATTACTCCTTATATATAAATAAAATTTCCACTTGATTACCTTATTGATGGGTGTGATGGAGAATGAATTACAAAAAATTAGTTCGTAAATGCATGTAATCTTCCAAAATGTTGATCAAGTTCTAATTCATAATGGATATAGAATTAACTATTTCCACTATGAATTTGGAATTGTTGAAACACAACTAGATACTAAGAGGGGGTGAATCAATATATCAATTGAAAATTGTCTTTCAATCCTTTTAAATCAAATTCAAAAGAATATATAAATTAAAATATAAATTCATAGATCACATACAAGCACAAATGCACATGACACGAGATTTATATGTGGAAAACCATGGTGAGAATAACTGATAGAAGCTACTATTCTAATCCAGCCTCACAGTTCAAAGCCTCACTAAAATATATCACTAGTTACAATGTTTAAGGACACCAATCCTAAGGAGACACCAATCCCCTAGTTTAAGAGCACAACTCAAAGGAAGCACCCACTCCCTAATCTAAGCATCCATTCAACTTATTTGATGGCACCAACCTATTAGAATTTTATATGGAGTTACAACTCCAATTTACAAATTAGATTCATACATGAATCCAGATCTCTATTCTTTGTTACAGGTCTAATATACAACTGATCATACTTTACACATTCTTTTTGTGCCTTTATTCCTCTTCGTTCCTCACTATTCCTCTCTAGTCTTATGTCTAGATATTTATTTATTCGACACTCTTCATTACCTTCACCAACCACTTTGCTCTATATTCAATTTAGATTAATATAAAATTCAATCAATTAACAACCTTTTCTTTGTCTTAGATATCATATATATAAACAAATGATCTAGGGTTTGCTTCTCTTTGTGTTCACACTCGAATTATAACACATCATGCCAATTTTGGACTTTAGTTCATTATGTTTTGAACTATAAGTTCCCACGTCTTGATTTTATTGGCCCATCAATTATTATTGCACTAAAGGATTGACCTATTAGTGCCTTATATAATTGATAGAACTAACAGATCCTCGAGAGGTGGTTAAACCATGACACCTTGCAACAGATTCCATGGATCATGCCATAATTGTAGGTCTTTTTATTATTTATAGCATCTATTAGACTCAAGTTTTGATGCATAGGTTCTTTAATGGAGATTTGATCAATTAGATCAATCAATCTTATTATCTATGTCAGGATATAGAGCTTATATGTAAGTTCCTACATGTTCTTGTAACTAACCATTTGTTTGGATATGAATTTAAATGTCAGTCATTGATATTGCCTTTGGAACCATGATCCAATGGTTTATATTCAAATATCTCAAACTTTAAAATGTGTCTATTTGATCATTCTTTGATAGGCTCATGCTCTCCATTCGATCTCTAAAGATGTACATTTTTTATCTTTATTGATACGTTAAACATCTATCAATTTATTCCTTCTGAGTCCACTCACTCCATTGGATCTCTCTAATCCAAGCTTCCATGTACCATTTGATCTTCAACGATGCATGACCTTTACTTTGACCTGGTTATTAAACTTTGACACTTTTACCTCATCTTGTAGCTTCTCATATATTTAGATCATTTCCACTTCATTGACCTTCTCAAACCTGCTCAGTCTTTAACTTGCTATTATGTTGATAAACAATAGGTATTTTATAGCATTTGAGTCCATTCACTCTATTGGATATCATTTTCATGATTACCCATGCACCATCATATCTTTTGATAATCTCAATATTTATATCTATCCAATCCTCAAAGATATGACACTTGGTGTAAGCATGTGCCTTCTGTACTTAACTATCAATTCTTGCTATTGAGATATTTGGCATCTTCACATTGGTCCTCTATCTGATAGACTCATGTGTTTATGAAAATTGGCATAACACTTTCACTTGGGGGACCTTTGACACTTTGAATTCATTATGCTCCATTGGATATCCAATATCTAATTAAGTGCAAGCCATTTAATATTCCAACTAATTCGATCATTAACTCTGATAAACTTACACTCATTGGGTCTCTATCTAACAAGCTCTGTGAATGTGACACTTTTCACTTGTGTGCTCGCTTAGAGATCCTTTTGAAAATTTGACTTTGCTTCACTTTATTAGATCATCTACGTATAATGAAGCATGGGCCATTGATCAAATTGGGACAAAAATTGTCTTAGACTTAGGAAAATATAAAGTCCTTTGATCATTTCTTAGAGCTAGTAATTACTAGGTCGAGTGGGCTAGTTTTGTAATGGTGATAAAGGCTTAAGTTATAAATTAAGATACTGGGTCCAGGCTATATCCAGTCAACTTCAAAATAGAAAGTGTTTGTTGACACCATGGCCAAACCCTTAGGGTTTTATTGAAAAACCCTATACTATTTGAGAGCTAAATAAATCAATTATGAACTTATTCCTTCTTCTCTAAACCTATGGACCATATTTATAGAATGTACATGAAAAAACCATAACATATCTTCTATCTATTTGACTTTAACCATCTATAAATGGTCTCTATAAAATCATGATAACTTTTCACAGTGCAATTTTGAACATGCTCTTCTCTCCATCAATCCTACCTAATCCTTTTGACATTAATGACATCCATAGTGTCCCTTTTGACATCAATGATAATCATATTTCTAAAAATGTCACCCTTTGGCATTGATGGCAAACTAAATGCTCTGATGCAAACTTAATGTTCTATTCTTCTAATAATTTAGCTCTTTCTCTAGCATTGCTTGCATTGGCTTTTGATAAGTATGAACTAAAGTTGTTCATACCAAACTTGATCCCCCTTAGGTAATGGCACATTTGCCTAATACTCATCATAGACACATGATTTTCTCTTAAATTTTATAGAGAGCATTTGCACTTTTTCTCCAAACTTTTACAAAGAGCATTTACCCTTTTCCTGCCCCTTTGACATCAATGGCAAAGGGAATCTTTCTCACTGTTTGTCCAAAGAGTTCTCCCCCTTTATCAGATAAAATATTTTATCCAAGAATCTACAACTTTTAACTCATTAGTAATTTATAGAAGTAAACATACCTAAGTTGACTTTTATCTCTACTTCAAGGGATTAATAAAGCTTCCATGAGACTCCCCCTAGACTCATGCCCTATCACTAGTGATTTAGTGATGTGGTGTAGGATCCACCACTCCCAACTTCTATTTTAGATATTCAAATTATTCCTTGGGAAGAGGTTTGGTTAATATGTCAACAATTTAATCCTTTGTTGGCACATATTCCATTATGACCTTTTGATCTACAATCCTCTCTCTTAAGAAGTGATGATTGATATGTGCTTGGTTATAAAATTCATCACTAGATTATTTGATATATTTATTACACTTGAATTATCACAAAGAATAGAAATAGGTGACTTGTACTCAACCTTGATGTCCTTGAGTGTTTTTTTTCATCCATAGGACTTGAGTGCAACATGCCACTCCTGCTATATACTCTTCTACTATATAAAGACTAACTGACTCTTGATTTTTACTCAATTATGAAACAAATATGTTTCCAAGGAAAAATGCACCATGATTAGTGTTTCTTCTATCATCTACGCTTCCTACCCAATCAACATCTGTATATGTTGTCAAAGTGAAATATTAATTTTTAGGGTACCATAGGCCATAATCAATTATGTTTTTGATGTATATAAAGATTATTTTCATTGCATTAACATATGACTCTTTAGGCACAACTTAAAATCTAACAACCATGCAAACTGCTTGTATGATATCTAGTCTTCATGTAGTTAGGTATAACAAAATACCTATAAATGATATGTACATAGTTTGATTTGCATAAGGTGAATCATCCTCTTTTATCAACTTGCATCTAGTTATCATAGGAGTAATAACTGGTTTACTATCTCCCATTCCAAATTTGTTGAGCATCTCATTTGCATACTTGGTTTGGGATATGAATATCCCTTCATCAAATTGTGCTATTTATAGACCAAGGAAGAAGGAAAGTTATCCTATCATAGACATCTCAAATTCACTTTACATTTGTGTAGAAAATTCTTTACACATTTTGTTATTGCTACCACCAAAGATGATGTCATCTACATAAACAACAAAAATCAACATATGCTCACCTTTTAATTTGAAGTATAGATTACTGTCTGCACATCATTTGTTGAATCCTTGTTGTTGTAGGTATTGGTCCAATCTTGAATACCATGCTCTAGGTTCCCTTTTTAGACCATACCATACCTTATTTAGTCTGAACACATAATATTCTTCATCTGACAACTGAAAACCTTCTAGTTGTTTAATATAGACTTCCTCTTCTAGGTTCCCATTCAAGAAAGTAGACTTTACATCCATTTGATAGACTTTGAACTTCTTGTAAATAGAAAATTCTAGAAAAATTCTTATAGCTTCCAATCTAGTAACTAGAGCAAATGTTTCCTCAAAGTTTATGCCTTCTACTTGTGTATATCCCTTACACACCAATCTTGTATTATTTATTATAACAACTTCATCCTCATTGAGCTTGTTTCCATAG
The DNA here is from genome assembly GCA_037957365.1 of Torreya grandis. NCBI lineage: Eukaryota > Viridiplantae > Streptophyta > Pinopsida > Cupressales > Taxaceae > Torreya > Torreya grandis. Next base: position 990,902 of record JARHVA010001081.1, read on the forward strand.
ACCCATTTTATTCCTATCACATTCTTGTTTTAGGGTCTTAGAACTAATTTCCAAGTTTTGTTCTTTTCTATTTGGTTTAGTTCTTCTTCCATGGATTTTAGCCAATTATCATCCTTGTTAGATTCAACATAGCTCTTAGGATCAATTTCAGACATTAAAGAAAAACTTACTTTCTCCTTATTCATTGCAACTCATTTCCTTATTTGAACTCCTTCATTATTATTGCCAATTATCTGCTCTTTAGGCTGATCCTTTTGAACAAATCTTGGAGGTGATTTTTCATTCTTTTCCTCAGCCTCTTCACTATCTAACTCTTCTTCAAGATATGACTCTTCATTATTAGTTTCCTTATCAAGTTCAACATGTTTTATTCCTTCTTCTACCATGACATTTATTATCTCCACCATCTTGTGTAGCCTCTTATTGTAACATACATAAGCTTTGCTTTGAGTGGAATAACCAATAAATATTCCTTCATCACATCTTGATTCAAAGCTTTCTAGTTTATCCTCCTTTCTTCTGATGTAGCATTTACTTCTAAATTCTTTGAAGTACTTAATAGAGGCAAGCTTTCCATACCATAGCTCATAGGTATTTTTGTCACTATTTACCCTTAGTTTAAATCTATCCAAGATGTATACTATTGTTTGAACTACTTCTCTTCAATATCCATCACGTAACTTGGACTCCATTAGCATTATTCTAGCCATTTCCTTGATTGTTCTATTTTTTCTCTCAACAACTCCATTTTGTTGTGGAGTTTTTGCTGCAGAGTAGTGCCTTTTAATCTCATTCTTCTCATAGCACTCTATGAATTCATTTGAGGTGAATTATCCAACTTTATCATATCTTAAGCATTTGATTTTTCTTCCAATTTCATTTTCAAACATGGATCTAAAGATATTAAATCTCTCAAAGGCTTGAGATGTATCCTTTAAAAAGGTTACCCATGTCATTCTTGAGTATTCATCTAGAAATAACATGAAGTACTACTCTTAATTAGATCTTCTTGCCTTGATAAGACCACAAAGATCAATATGAACTAATTGTAGAGGATTTGTAGTTGCATACTCCTTTGTTTGAAATCTAACCCTTATTTTCTTGCCTATTTGAAATTCCTTGCAAGTAGTATATGTAGGTTTGTTTATCTTGGACATCTATCTTACACACTTATTTGAGCTTACTTTAACTAGATTATCAAAAATGAAATGACCCATTATCCTATGCCACAACCAACTCTCATCAATCTTTCCCATCAAACAACTAATACCATTCACTTCAATAAGATTGTAGATATTGATCTTAGTCCTTTTCACTTATTAAACTATTTTTATAGATCTATTTAGCTTATATCTTTATGCATCAAATGTGACCTTATATTTATTGTCATATATTTGGCTGACACTTAGCATTTTATGCTTCAATCTTTCAACATAAAAGACATCATGTGTAGGCAGTTTACCATCTATGTTCAAGGTTCCTTTACGTTTGATATTTACTACTATGTTATCTCTCAAACTGACAAATCCTTCCTTACATTTTTTCAAGTTGGTGAACTTGTACTTGTCACCAGTCATATGCTTTGAGCAACCACTATCTATCACCCAAAAATTCTGCTCCTTGGCATGGAGTGAAGTCTGAGCAATCATGGATTGATTTTTCACTCTCTACACATCCTTGGGTTTTTTATTTAGCTTCTTTTTGGAAACTTGTGAACCTTTGTTCACACTAGGAGGCATGTCTTTATTTACATTGTGTACTTTTGATCTTAAAAATCTAGTTCTACAATGTTTAGCTATGTGACCAAAGTTATTACAATTATAACACATTACATTTGTATCTACTAAGGGTTAAAATTAAGTTTTTCCTATAAAATTAATTCTCCTTATAGTTAAAACTCTACAATTACTAGCCTTATGACCAAAATGATTAAAAATATAACAATAACCATAAAATTATGAGGAATACCTAGTCATAGCATTTCTTGGTGCACCACAAGGAATTATTCTAAGTTATGACTTCTTCAAGTTTCTTACTTTGGTGTATCCATCAACATCAGCTACCTTTGTCTTTTTATTTTATTTAGGCTTTATTTTAGGTTCTACTTTCTTCACAATAGTTATTTTTGAGTGTGTCTTTGTGTCCTTGCAAGCTTTCTCTTTCTTTGATTTTTATTCTCTTTTTTCTTTAAAGATTTCATACAGGTTAGTAGATGTACTAGCTGAGGATATTTTTCCCTTCTCATAACCCAGACCTGATCTTTCATTTGAGGGATTTTGAGATTTGATTAGTTCATCACAAATGTCTGATCCTCCTATCAACTTTAGAATTCTATCTAGTTGACCTTTGTATTTTTCAAGCTCTTTTCTCAAAGCTAGTATTGCTACCTCAAGCTTCACACATTCATCATATTTATATTGTAATTCCATTTTGACTACATCTTCTATTCTTTTAACCTCTTCAACTTGTGTCTTTAGGCTAATTATCATCTGATCAAATTTTTCAAGACTTTTAGACATTTTCTCAATTTATTTTTATCCAAGCTTCTTTTGTTTTGAGTTCTCTTTTCTCAGCTTGTCAATATCATCTAGAGCACATATGAGCTCACATTCTATATCCACTTCTCCTTCTTATTTATTTGAGTCTTCAACTTCATCTTGATCTAGACTTATAGAAGTTGATCTTATTGTCATGAATAAGGATTCATTTACCTTAGCCACAAAATCATATTCATGATCATCATTTGAACTATCCCTATCTTCCTTTGAGTCACTGTCTTCTTTTGTGAACATACATTTCTTATTCTTGAAGTTCTTATGATAATAGGGTTTCACCTTTTTATTACTCTCTACTTACTTAGAGTTATCCTTTTTATTAAAAGGTCATTTATTAACAAAATGTCCTACTTTACCATAATTAAAGCATTTAAAGGGTATCTTACCTCTATACTTTATAGATCTTCTCTTTAGTCTTCTAACAAAGCTACCTTCTTTTTCATCATCCTCTTTAGATTTAGATGTAGATGTTTCTTACTTTACTTGTTTGGCTACTTTGAATGCAACTTATCTCTTAAAGGTGTCTGTCTCTCCCATTCTCATCTCATAAGATATGAAGGTCCCATGTAACTCATCAATAGTGAGTTTATCAAGATCTCTTGATTCTTCTATTACAAAGATTTTAGAATCATATCTGGATGATAAAGATCTTAAAACCTTCTTGACAATGATTGATTGTTTCATTTCTTCTCCAAGGCCTCTGATTACATTTACTATTTCATCTACCCTAAGGAGGTAGTCTTTTCTTCTTAAGACTCTCAAACTTGCCTTTGTAAGTTTTTATCTTAGCCTGTTTTACCTTATCATCTCTTTCATAGATACCCTTTAACTTATTTTAGATATCTTGAGCATTTTGACACTACATCACTTTAAAAAACTCTAAGTTTGATAGTCCACAAAGAATATCATTATTTGCCTTAGCATTTCTCTCATATGCCTTTTTAGCATCTTGATTAGTAGGAGTTGTAGCAGGGGCTATATATCCATTTAATATAGACATCCATACATCAAAACCTAATGAAAATAAATAGGCTTCCATTCTTATGCTCTAAAATGCATAGTTAGATCCATCAAAGAGAGGTGTCTTGTTTGATGAAGATCCTTGTTGACTAGCCATTATGTTCACTATTCCAAGATCTACCTGAGCTAATTAAGATTCTATCAAGGAACCCTAGGAACCGATACCAGTTATTAGAGCACAACTAGATACTGAGGGGGAGGGTGAATCAATGTATCAATTAAAATTGGTCTTTCAATCCTTTTAAATCAAGTTTAAAAGCATATGAAAATTAAAAGATAAATGCAAAGATCACATACAAGCATAAATGCACATGACACAAGATTTATATGTGGAAAACTGAAAGGGAAAAACCATGATGAGAATAGATACTATGAGATACTATTCTAATCTAACATTATAATTTAAAGCCTCACTAACAAACCTCACTAGTTAAAATGTTTAAGGATACCAATCCTAAGGATACACCAATCCCCTAGTTTAAGAGCACCAACTCTAAGGAATCACCCACTCCCTCATCTAAACACCCACTCAGCTTATCTGATCGCACCAACCCATCAACCTTTTTTATGGAGCTATAACTCCAATTTACAAACTAGATTCATACATGAATCCAGATATCTATTCTTTATTATAGGTCTAATATGAAACTCATCATACTTTGCACATTCTCTTTGTGCATTTCTTCCTCTTTGCTCCTCACTATTCCTCCCTGGTCCTACATCTAGATATTTATTTATTTGACACTCTTCATTTCCTTCACCAACTACTCTGATCTATATTTAATTTGGCTTAATAGTAAATGCAATTAATTTTCAACATTTTCTTTGTCCTAGATATCATATATATAAATAAATGATCTAGGGTTTTCTTCTTCTCTCTACGTTCACACTCAAACTGTAACACATCATGCCAATTTTGGAATTTAGATCATTATGTCTTGAAATATAAGTTCCAATATCTCAATTTAATTAGCCCATTCATTACTGTTATACCAAAGGATTGACCTGTTAGTGCCTTATATAATGGCAAGAGATAAGGGATCCTCAAGAGGTGGTTGAACCATGACACCTTGCAATAGATTCCATACATCACACCATAATTTTAGGTCTCTTTATTATCTATAGCATCTGTTAAACTCAATTTTTGATGCATGTGCTCTTTAATGGAGAATTTATTGGTTAGATTGATCAATCTCATTATTGTGTTGAGATATAGAGATTATACACAAGTTCCTGCATGTTATTGTAACTAAACATTTGTATAAACATGACATTAAATGTTGGTTGTTGATCTTTCCTTTAGCACCATGATCTGATGGTATATATTCAAATATATCAAACCTTTAAATGCATCCATTCAATCATTCTCTAACAGGCTCATGTTCTTTGTTTGATCTCTAAAGATGCATGTTTTTTTATCTCTAATGAGATGTTAAACATATATCACTTTATTCCATCTAATTCCACTCGCTCTGTTCGATATTTCTCATCCAAGATTCTACATTCCATTTGATATCTAAATATGTACAACCTTTACCTTGACTTAGTTGTTAAACTTTGACACTTTGAGTTCATCTTGTAGCTTCCTATATATTTGGATCACTTCCACTCTGTTGATATTCTCAAACTCGCTCAATATTTAACTTACCACTATGTCAATAAACATCAAGCATTGTATATAATTTGAGTTAATTCACTCTCTTATATCTCCTTTGCATGATCACCTATGTACCATCATATATTTTGACAAGCTTGATATTTATATCTATCCAACCCTCAAGGATATGACACTTGGCATAAACACATGCCTTTTCTACATAGTTGTCAATTCTCGCTACTGAGACATTTGGCATCCTCATGTTGGTCCTCTATCTAATAGACTCATGTGTTTATGACACTTATCAATAACACATTGACTTGGAGGGACCTTTGATAATTTGACTTCATCATGCTCTGTTGGATCTCCAATGTTTGCTTAAGCATGAGTTATTTGATCTTCCAACTAGTTTGATCATTAACTCTAAAAAGCTTATGCTCATTGGGTCTCTATCTGACAAGATCTATGAATGTGACACTTGTCACTTAGATGCTCACTCAGAGCTCCTTTTGATAATTTTACTTTGCTTCACTTCATTGGATCATCTGTGTATGATGAAGCACAAGCCATTGATCAAGCTGGCATAAATATTAACTCTTAGACTTAGGAAAATATAAAGTCCTTTGATCATTACTCAAAGCCAGTAATTGTTAGGTCAATGGGGATAGTTTCACAACAATGACAAAGGATTAAATTATAACTTAAGATCCCAAGTCTAGGCTATATCTAGTCAACTTTAAAATAAAAAGTGTGTAGTGATGCCATGGCCATGAGAAACCCTATCTAGTCTGAGAGCTAAATAAATTAATTATGAGATTATTCCTTCTCTAAACATATAGACCATATTTCTAGAATGTACATGAAAAACCCATAATAGATCTTCTATCTATTTGAATTTAACCATCCATAAATGGTCTCTATAAAAGCATGACAACTTTGCATAGTGCAACTATGAAACATGCTCTTCTCTCCATCAACCTTGCCTAATATTTTTAACATCAATGACATCCATAACATCCCTTTTGACATCAATGATAATCATATTTCCAATAAGAATCTCCTTTAAATACAAGATTAAGCCAATTTTTTGTATCACAATGGTGAGCCCTCTCAAGAGTGCCTTAGCTTCAACAAAATCATTAGTGCATTTTCCCAATGCTTCATTGTATCCTAGAAAAAAATTACCTTTAAAGTCTCGAAAGATGCCACCAACACCAACCCAACATGGGTTTCTATTTGATATTCCATCAAAGTTAAGCTTGATCAAATTATCTAAAGGAGGGGATCATCTTATTGAGATGAACTTAACCAAAATTTTCATGCTTGTATTATCAGGAAGACCAAATAATGTTTCTTTCCAATTGGAAAGAAGAATTGAATCCTCAAGTGCTATATTTACATTCTTTTCTAGCTAGGTGATAGAAATCTCCCTAAGAGTTTTTAAAATTGAAGATAAGATTAGGTGTTTTTTTTTGGATTCATTTCTAAAAATTCTTCTATTTCTTTCAAGCCAAATGTTTCAACAAACAATAGTTGGAAGAGAGTCTTAGATTTGCTAAAAATGAGGTGATTTAAATACGTGAACCCAACTTATTAATATCTCTTTTACAGATTTGGGAAAAGCAAAACTAATATTAAACCTTTACATTAGGGAGCTACAGATACTCAAAGAGTATTGACAATGAATAAGGAGATGATCAAAATCTTCTTCTTGATTGTAGTAAATAACAAATTTGGAGGAACCTTGAAAACCCCTTCTCTTGAGATTGTAAAAGGAAATAATATGATCCCAAAAAATAGTCCAAAGAAAATAATTTACTGTGGGGAGTCCATATTTAAACTATGATTAAGAGGCAGGAAAATAGCCTACATCATGGGTTAATAAAGTTGTGGAAATTTTGAAGCCATCTTTCACATTATATTTTCTTGAGGAAGATCCCATCTAAAAAAACTTGTCCTCACATTTAGTGAAGTCACAAGTGGAAGGGGTGAAGGATGAAAAGGAGGGCCTTCTTAGCTTTTGTGAGATGATTTAGAACACATAAATCTAGCCAACTATCTTTGTCCTAGTTGAGATAGTCTTGAACCATCACTCCAATATGTTCTTTGTACTAGGTGCCAAGGTAATGGAATGAGTTCAAACTATCGAGAGGGGTAGAGCAAATCTAGGTGTTTTCCTAAAATTTTGCTTTTTTTTCTTTTACCCATGTTACATTGTATTAGAGACCTTATGATGAAGCTAGATTTGACCATCAAATTCTAAGTGTGTGAGCTTTTTCTTTGAATTATAGCTATGAATATTTTTTCTAGGAGCATATTATCAAGATACTTTATTTTGAGGATGATTATCCAGAGAGCATGTCATTATGAATAAATCCTCTAGACCTATTTAGCTCCCAGAGCTAAATTCATGTTTTTGTTCAATCTAAAACCAAACCCTCCCCACTCTTGACGGAGATAATTTTTTCCCCATTTTACTAGAGGTAGCTTTCAAACCTCATCTATTCCTCAACAAATAAATTTGACCAAATTTTTTTTGAGAATCTTTTCTACTTTTGAAAGAAAGGTTAGAGTTGACATCATCTATATTGGCATGGCTTTTAGACAAGATTTAATGAGCTGAATACGTCTAATAAATGAGATCCATTTACCTTTCCATCCTTTAAGATTTTTGAGAGATTTATCGATCATAGTTTTCCATATTTCCAAATAATTTTTTCCATAGAAAAGAAGGATACCAAGATGTTAAAATCATAGCCACTGAGAGGAGGGGGGGTGAATCAGTGGGTTATTAAAACTTTCTTATAATTCTTTAGTTTGTTAATTAAGCATAAATACAAAATACATAGAGTAATCAAACCACATCAAAGAACATAAATACATAACACATGATATATGTGAGAAACCATTAAAGGGAAGAAAACCCATAGTGATTATCGCATGGACTACTTGTCCTAAATCAAATATGCAATGAGTCAACAAAATTGTTGATCACCCACTTAGCTTGAGACACCAACCCCAAATAGTCAAGCACCAAATTGATAAAATATTTAACAAACACCTACTTTCTAGGAAGAACTAACTCCTTGATTTGTAGATACCAATCTATAGGAGGCTTCAATCCCCTTTCCCAAGCACCAACTCAACTAATTCAAATTATCAACCTTTTCTTAGTTACTTCTATCAAAAAATAATGGTACAATTCTTCTCTCTCTAATTATCTATCTCATATTCATTTTGTTATTTTTCTACTCATCACTCTTAGATTCATTCTATTATTTTTCTACTCATCACTCTCAGATTCATTCTACTATTTTTTTGCTCTCTTTCTTTGCTCAATCAAATAGACAGATTAGGCTCTCTTTCCTCTACGTTCTTTATTTTTAAATGATCTATCCTCTTTGCCTTCTCTATTAATCTCTTTTAGCATATTATGTATTAATCATTCAATGATTTCATACTCACACCTCTCTGGCCCTCTATTCCTCAACAAACCTCTGCTCTCCTCCTTAGCGAATTTATCTAATCATCTTCTATGGCCATTCATTCCTCAACAGACCTTTTCTCTACTCCTTAGCAAATATTAATCCTCTATTTTCATTCTTCAAAAGGACAAATTGATCTTGCCTATATACAATATAATACTTAATAATCTCTTGAAGGTCAGCCAAACAAAACACTATAGTTGGCTACATAATGATTTGTTCTCTTTTTTAAACATAATTCCCATTATATTTAGATAAAATCTCACTCTTATAGGTCAACCTAAGTGAAACAAAGCTTGGATAGCACTAGAAATCATTAGAATACATTTAGTTTTGGCCTGATGAAATCTATAGTGGTCTTGATGCAATTCATAACATAACTGATGCAATCTATAGAACCCTTGATGTAATCCATAATAAGCCTAATCCAATTTGTAACAACTCTAATACAATCTATAACAAATCATGAATTTCATAGTGATCCTAATGTAATCCATAGCATGGATGATGTAGTCTATAATAACTCTAATGTAGTCCATAGCAAACTTGATGTAATTAGTAGCATGCTTGATGCAGTCTATAACAAACCTAATGTAATCGATAGCAGACCTAATACAGTCCATAACAATCTTGATGTAATCCATATCATACCTAATTTAGTCTATATTAGACCTGAAGTAATTTGTAACAACCCTTATGTAATCCATAACAAGCTTGATGTAATCCATACTAGCTCACAAAAAATCTTTGACATCAAAGACCATATTCTTTACTAAATAATATACCCTTTGACATAACTCTTTGACATCAAACCTCATGAGATGCAACATTAATGACAACATCAACCTTGAGCATTGATATCCTTTGAAAATATCATGTTGCCAACTGAGAGCACACTCTCAACAGGCTACTCATATCCATAATACTCAGTCATTGATCAACACTCTCTTTATCCCACTACCATGCTCAAGCACTTGACCAATTATAACTTTGAAATCAATGACCATTATGCCTTTACATGATGTAGCCTTTTGACATCAATGATAAAAACATGGCAACATAATATATGCATAAGGTAGAGTACTAGGTTTAATGTTGAGAATGATGGAAATTGCCTATTAAGCAAATTTATTTGTTTTGAAGAAAAAACTTTGGACTTCTCTAAATTTATTTGATACCTAAAAAAAATTTCATATAGGATCAGAGGTTTTTTTAGGTTATTTACCTCTTTAATAGTGGCTGATCCTACAAGTCTTGTATCATCATTAAACTAAAGGTGGGAGACCCTGGGTGTATTGGATGCCAATGAGACTCCACTTATAACATTTAAGTATTTGAGATGATTGAGCCATTTACTTAGATCTTTATCAACTATGATGAAAAGATAGGGTGATAGTGGGTCCCATTGCCTTAGACCTATGGTGGCTCCAAAAAATCTATTTGATTCATAATTGATGAGGACTGAGTACTTTGGATAGCTGATGCAACTTAGAATCCAATCTCACTGAAATTGATCAAATCTAATTTTTTATAAAATGCAAAGATTAAAGTTCCAATTAAATCTATCAAAAGTTTTTTTCATGTAAAACTTGATCAACATGTTACTTTGGCTTTGAAATGAAATAGAATGCATCAATTCATGAGCAATGATTATGCCATCAAGAATCTTCCTACTAACCAAAAAATTGCATTACTCCAAGGAGATTATTTTGGGGATAATTGATTCTAATTTTTTAGCCATTACCTTGGCCATTATTTTGTAGAAAACATTGCAAAGAGAAATGGGCATGCAAGAGTCAACATATCTTGTACATTCTTTCTTTGAGATGAGGGCAATAAATGTAGAACTCGTTTGTTTTAGAACTTGTTTGGATCTTCTTCATTCTTGAACTGTGATGATAACATTTGATCTAATAATTTCATAAAATAAATGATATACTTTGGTAGGGAAACGATCAGGTCCAGGGGCTTTGTAAGGTTTGAAAGAGAAGACTACTTTTTTGACTTCTTCCTTAAAAATTGGAGCATTCAGGGATATATTATCTTTTATAATGATGAGTAAGGGAATTTATCTAAGGATCTCCCCCTTAACTTCTTATCTATCTATCTTAGAATCTAAAATTATATTTTTAAAGTAATGCTTTACTTCTTTTTTGATTTATAGGTCTTCTAAGAAAACATCACCCTCAGGAGTGACTATGCTAGAAATTCTATTAAATTTTTTATACATAATTGATGTTATATAAAAGAACCATGTGTTTTTGTCCCCTTATTTAAGCCATCTAACTCTTGATTGTTATTTCTAATGCATTTTTTTTTGTAAGATAAGCTTTTCCACCCACCTGTGAGAGATTACTCCTCGATCTCGAGACCATCTATCATGTTGTTGATGAGAATATCTTTTTCCAGGTTTGAGAGTTTTGACTGTAATATTGATTTATTGTCATAGATGTTTCCAAAATAATATTTTTTCCAAGATTTTAGTTGAATTTTAACAAATTTTAGTTTGTGCACAAGAATGAATTGACAAGAACGTGAAATCAGAGCGACCCACCATTATTTGATTTTATTAGCTAGAGTTGGCTCTTTATTCCACATTATCTCAAACTTGAAGGGTCTGAGTCATAGAAGGATAACTTTAGAGATGGTCAAATTAATGGGAAAATTATTAGATCTAGACTCCATTATTATATGTGATTCAAAAAAACAATCTTGTTGGATCCAATCTGAATTGAGAAGGAATCTATCCAATCTTTATGCTATGAAGGCATCTCTAGATTGCCTATTTGACTAGTTGAAAGAACCATACTTATGTTTCACATCAAATACTGATCTACCTTCAATGAGGAATCCATATTGGAGCTTGAAAGTGAGATGGTATTAGAGCCACTTATTTTTTTCTAGAGGGGAGACAATAATGTTAAGATCCCATCATATAATTCATTTATCATGAATGTGAAGAGCTTTGATGATTTTGAGAGATAACTAGTAGAGATTTATTCCTAGATTAGACCTTGGGCCATAAATTTTGGCAAAAATGAATCTTTGATTTGTGATTAAAATTGTAAACTTTACCACTTGCTAATTAACATAGTCATCTATAGGGTTACCTATGAGAATTGACGGGTTACAAATTATGGATAGACCACTAGAAGAGCCAATAACATTTTTGGCAAAAAAATGACTATTTCTCTAGATATTTTTGAAGATAATAAAATAGAGAGATTCATCTAATTTAGTTTCCTATAAAAGAATGAGATCAGGGTTTTTAGACACAATGGACTCCTTCAAGATCCATTGATTGTGTAGGGCATCCAACCCTCATAGATTCTAGGAGATAATTAACATTGAGAAGGTTTTTTCTCATTGTTGATACAAATCTCCCCTAGAAGATGAGACATATTTTTTGTTCATTTTTATGGAAGCCACACCTTCCCTCTTCTTACATTTTTCTTCTTCAAGTAGATTAGGGTTTTGATTTTCTTTAGTGAGTATTTCAAAAATTTGTTATTGACTACCTTTCCCAATGTTTATTTGAGCCTCAATATTTATAGAATTTTAAAGAGGGGGCATACATGTTGTGATTTCACCACTTTGAACTAATTTAGTGGCAAGATTTGAGACCTCAAGTGAAGACATACCTAGATTGTTGAGGAGAAACTTAATCTATGACTGGGAGAGGTTGTTCAGTCCATCCAAAACATGTTCATCATCTTCTTGAGCCTCATCTGAGCTAAAGAGGTCCCCTTCTTCCAAAAACAAGGGCACATCCATTGGTCTTGAAGATCCCTTATGCTTTACATTGTCAAAGACCACTTGAAATAAACCTTTGGGGATAAGATTAACTGAATGAATCTACCAGTTTTTGGTAAGCTAATTCTAGAGAAGAGTTAAACTTGGCCAAAACCCTATGAATTTTTAGATTAGTGCTCACTCCTTTAGATGTTTGATCTTCACCTCTAGATCATGATTAAAAATCTAGTTTATTGGAACCTACACTAAGGCAAAGATGATGTAGCCACCTCCAATTTTCCTAGGAGCTGTCTTAACCCTAGAAATATTGCTAGAAAGACCCAGGGAGGAGCCCAAAAAACACCATGATTCATAAAATTCATTTATTTGACCACTTTTACTCCTTTTTCACCCTTCATAATTTCACTCACCATATTCACCTTCCTCTTAATTTTTTTATTTTCTTTTTTTTAAATTTAATCTATATCTAAAGCTTAATTAGGGTGGGTTTGGGTCCTACTGTCTACCAAACAATGTGTCATCGAATCATCCCATTGTGATCCATGTAAAATACATGGAGAAGTTCAACCCCTACCACCACTTTATAGTATAGGTGGTATGCAAAAGCCTCACTCCACACACCACAGATAAACCAAAGATTGAACTTAGGACTTGAGTGACCTAAATCATTATTCATAACCACTTAAGCTAATCTTTGGGGCTAATAATTATATTGTTTTATTAGTAACTAATTTTATTTAATTATTAGTAATTCATCAATATTATTTATTATTTTAAATTATTAATTATTATTATTTTATTATTTAATATTATTGTTAATAATTAATTAATAATACTTTAGTAATAATTATGTTATATTATTAGAAATTATCAATAATTAATTAATTAAATAAAATTAGTTTAATTAAAAATTGAAGGTGGTGTGGGGGATACACATAGAGGCAATTCAATTCATCGGATGCCCTTTTCAGTTCTAAATTCCTATAACTCTCTCAATAAGTGAAGCAATTCTAGTTAGAGGTATGAAATGAAAAACTTCCCAACGATATATAATCCAAACTTTAAATACAACCTCAAACTAAACACATGGAGAAGACCATCCATATAGGACATGTTGATTCAATACTAATACATACATATTCAAGTTTATTACAAAAATGGTTTTATGAAGTATATCTGTGAAGAAATTGTGGAATGAGTTTCAACTTATTACCGTGCCTTGTAAGAGGAAATCATGCACCCACATGAGAGCCATTGTTCAACTCTATGTATACATATTAATCAATCTTGTGATTAGAATTGGAGTGGTTTTCTATGTTGATCCATTTAAGGCTATTGTTTGCAATGCAAGATCCATAACATACACATGGAAGGAGTTGGGAGTGACATACAAATAAAAGCCAACCAAACTAAAAAAATTACCATAAGTTATATTGTTTTCATCTCTTATTTACATATTTGCTTCTCATTCTTGTATCTTTGTATTAATCATTGTAAATTTCTTAAATACATTCATCTGAAATAACTTGAGAGATATCAATTTCAAGGTTTTTATTTGTATTTTTTATATATTATATTAATAAATAATTTTATTACTATTTTTAAACGTTTCCCATTAATTATTAATGAATGGTATCAATTTAGTTATATCATTATGTCAGGTTCATAAAAAAATGTTCCAAACTCCATTATACGATCAAGATATTACAATGTTTTTATTGATTTCTCTAAACAAAAATAAAAAAATTATAATGATGGTCAAATAGATGTCAAATTTAAAGTTGAAATTATCTTGTAACATTAAAATCAACATCAAAATTAAAGTCAAACATAATTTTGAACAACTTAGAGTATTAGACTCCACCAATGTTGTCATTGTAAAATGCATATTAACATAATAATACATTGTTGAACACAACTATCTACTGAGAGGAGTGGTGAATCAGTAGATAAGCTAAAACTAGTTGATTTAATATTTTTAGAGGAGATACAAATTCATATTCAAATCAAAGAATAGATGCAGAGATCACACACACATAGAAACACATTACACCAGATTTATACTTGGAAAACCCAAAGGAAAAAAACCATAGTGAGAAAAGCTACTAGAATATATTGTTCTAATCTAACCTCATAGTTAAACACCTTACTGACAAAACCTCAAAGGTTGCATTTAAGGACACCCATCCTAAGGAGACACCAATCTCATAATTGAGCACCAACTCAATTTTTTTGATGGCACCAACCAATCAGAACTATGAAGCTACAACTCCAGTATACAAGATAGATTCACAAATGAATCCAATTTAGTTTCTTTGTTACAAGTCTAGTTTGTAACTGATCACTCTCTACTCATTCTCTATGTGCCCTTTATTCCTCTCTACTCAATTTATGCACATTCTCTATCCCTCTAAATTTCACTCTATGTTTGCATACATCTCAAATTGACACATTTTGAGTCACTCTAATAGCACCTTTTTTCAATTGCAACAACAAAAACAACCCCACAATGTTTAAGATGTCATGTATATATAATGAATCTTAGGTTTTCATGTCTCCAATTGTGTTCACACTTCAATTGCACTCATTTTGGACTTTTCTCAATAATGACTTGACCTATCGATTTCCCACATCTCGATTCATGATCTATGTCACAATGTTTAGGTCTCTTTACTATCTATGGAAACTACTAGATTCAACTCATAAATGCATAACCTCCTTAATCATCAACTGATTAGATCAATCAACATTGAGCTCCATGTAGCCATATTGAGTTCATCACTAGTTCTTGTTTGTTTCTCCACTTGACCATTAGAAAAAATTAAATGTAGGCATATGATTTATTTCTTCATGCCATCTCTAACCATCAAGCTCCTTTTTGCATCTTGCTATTTATTATATAATCGGATCACTTTCACTCCTTTTGATTTATTCAAACATGCTCAATCCATAATCTCCTATTAAATTGGTAACCATTGATCACCTTGTCCCACTATGTCCTTTCACTTTGTTATATTTTTATCATCCAAAATTCTGCGTGCCATTCAATTTATGAAGATGCATGATATTTATATTGGCTTGGTCATTAAACTTCAACATGTTGACTTCATCTTATTTTCTTTGGCATTCATGTGTTGCTTTTGCTCCTTTGATCTCTTTAGACTTGCTCAATCTTTAACACACCTTGACCCTTCAACATTTTGAAAATGCCCTACAAGACTCTACACTTATCCTTTGGTAATGTTACAAGTGACCTATTCTTATTCTAAAATATCCTTCAAAAAAAATTTAAGAGACCATTCCATCCCAAAGTATCCTTCAGGAATTTTGTAAGTGTCCACTTGCCCTAGACAAATTCTTTGAAAGAATTCATCTATGCCCTTCTTATGAAAGTGTCCTTTAGATCTTTTGTCAGTGACCTATTCAAAACTTTTGGTTGGATCACATGCCATTTTAAACTTTGACAAAGTACCCTTTTGGAAATTTTTAAGTGTCCACTTACCCTAGATAAATAATTCAAAAGAATTCATCAATGTCCTCTTGAAAGTGTCCTTCGGGACTTCTGCAACATACCCTTTAGTATTTTGTAAATGTCCCTTAAATTTTTTTGAATGGTCTAATTTCCCTTCAGTATTTTTGAAAATATCCCTTTAGAACTTTTGAATGGTCCACTTGCCCTTCGGTATTTTTTAAAATATCCCTTCATAACTTTTGAATTGTCCACTTGCCCTTTGACATTTTTGAAAATATCCCTTTCATAATGTTTAAACAGTCCACTTGCCCTTTGGACTTTTTACAAAGTACCCTTCAATATTTTTTCAAGGATCCCTTCATAACTTTTGAATGGTCTACTTGCCCTTCATCATTTGTGAAAATATCCCTTCAAAATGTTTGAATGGTCCACTTTCCCTTCAGAGTTTTTGCAAAGTACCCTTCAATATTTTTGCAAGGATCCCTTCAGAACTTTTGAATAGTCTACTTGCCCTTCGACATTTTTGAAATGATCCCTTCAAAAATTTTGAATGGTGCACTTGCCCTTCGACATTTTTCAAACAAAGACTTAGCCAATTTTCCTTAAAGAAATCATTGAACCACTTTCTTTGAAAGAATTCCAAATGGCAATCATTTCCTTCAAAAACTTTGTTGTGGACATTTTGTCCAACAAGGTCTAAACCATTTTCTCAAAAGAATTACTTGAGTCACTTTCTTTGAAAGAATTTCAACTTGCATTCATTTCCTTCAGAAACTTTATTGTGAATAATTTTTCTGAGAAAGTCTAAACCATTTTCTTGAAGGAATTGCTTGAGTCACTTTTTTTGAAAGAATTTCCCAAACAAATACAAAGGTATAAAATTGACTAAGTATGGATACATTTGCACACACAACCTTATGCATTTGTAACATTTACTCTACATATCATTATGACTTATAACTTAGACCACAAAGAGATACTTGTAAATGATAGTCATTCAAAATACACACACAACTTCATGGGGCTCTGCAACAAGTTTGTTCAACTCAACACCTTTGTCATTAATACAAAATAGCATTTGACATCAATGACAATCCTTCATACATCAATGACTATGTCCAACAATTTCCTCCTTTGTCATTGATGGCAATCACCTCATTAGAATGACTTTACTTCTATGTCTCCATTCTGCTTTCTTCCCCTTTAACATTGATGACAAAGAGTCTCTGCCATAATATGGAAATAATCTAATCCTTTTCTAACATCTTGGTTGTTTTGATCCTTAGACCTGATAGTCTAGAACACTTTGTGAGGAACTCCCCCTTAGGCAATGGCACATTTTCCTAAACTCTACACAAACACATTCAAATCTCACTTCTTTGGCTCTAATATTTTACAAATGATCATTTATATAGCATTGGTCTAAAAGACCAATCAATAATCTACATATCTCTATATAGATAGGCATAAAAATCTAGAGCCAACACACCTTTGTCATCAAATAGTAAAGGGACTACATCTTTCTCACCAGACTATCTTCTCTCTTAATCTAGGAATTAATAATGTTCTTCAATACTCCCTCTGGATTCATGCCCTATCACTAAAAGCTAGTGATGTGGTGTGGGAGCCACTACTCCCAACTTATCTCTTAGATACTCAAATTACTCTTTGGGAAGAGGCTTGGTAAATATATCTACAATTTGGTCCTTTGTTGGCAAATACTCAATTTTGACCTCTTGATCTACAACCTTTTCTTTCAAAAAATGATTTTTGATGGATATATGCTTAGTTCTAGAATGTATCACTGGATTCTTAGATATGTTTATGGCACTTGAGTTATCAAAAAAGATAGAAATAGGTTATTGGTATTCTACCTTGATGTCTTTGGGAGTTTGCTTCATCCACAAGACGTAGGTGCAACATTTTGCTACTACATACTCTAATTTTGATGTAGAAAGTGTAATCGACTCTTACTTTTTTCTCAACCATGATACAAGTCTATTTTCAAGAAAGAATGCACTGCCACTAGTACTTCTCCTATCATCCACAATTTCTACCCAATCAACATCTATATATGTAATCAATGTGAGATATTCACTTATAGGCTACCACAGACCATATTCAATTATGCTCTTGATGTATCTGAAGATTATTTTTACAATATTGACATGTGATTCCTTGGGAGCTACTTGAAATATTAAAACCATGCCTAGAACTTGCATGATGTCTAGTCTTGATGCAGTTAGGTACAATAGGCTACTTATCATTGATATATACATAGTATTATTCACATTAGGGACTCATCTTCTTTGCTCAACTTACATCCAATTATCATGGGATTACTAGTTGGTTTGTTGTCTTCCATTCTAAATTTCTTGAGCATCTCCTTTGCATACTTGGTTTGAGATATGAATATCCCTTCATTGGTTTGTGAAATTTTTAGACCAAGAAATAAAGAAAATTATCCTAGCATATACATTTAAAATTCACTTTGTATTGATGTGGAAAATTATTTGCACATATTACTATTTTTACCTCCAAAGATGATATCATCTACATAGACAAAAATAATCAACATATGTTTACATTCTGATTTAAAGTACAAATTATTGTCTACACATTCTTTGTTGAAATATTGTTGTTGTAGGTATTGATCCAATCTTGAATACCATGCTCTAGGTGCCTATTTTAGACCATACAATGCCTTATTTAGTTTGTACACATAATCTTCTTCACCTGCTAACTGAAAACCTTCTGGTTGTTTAATGTAGACTTCTTCTAAGTTTTCATTTAGGAAGGCTGAATTTACATCCATTTGATATGCTTTGAACTTCTTATGAACAAAAAATGCCAAAAACATTCTTATAGCTTCCAGTCTAGCCAATGGAGCAAATTTATTTTCAAAGTCTATGCCTTCTACTTATGCACATCCCTTGCACACCAATCTTGCTTTATTTCTTATAACAACTCCATCTTCATTAAGTTTGTTTCTATAGACCCATTTTGTTCCTATCACATTCTTGTTTGAGGGTCTTGGAACTAATTCCCAGGATTTGTTTTTCTCTATTTGATTCAATTCTTCTTCTATGGCTTTTAACCAATTTTTATCATTGTTGGCTTCACTGAAGGTCTTAGGCTCAATTTATGAAAATAGAGAAAAAATTACCCACTCCTTGTTTATTCCAGATCTTCTCCTAGTCTGTACTCCATTTTTATTTCCAATTATCTTCTCCTTGGGGTGGTCCTTTGAACAAACCTTGGAGGTGCCTTTTCAATCTTTTCTTCCTCCTCTTCACTATCTTCTTCATTTTTTGCTCTTTTTAATTCTTCAATTCTGATTTTCTCATCAAGTTTAATATGTTTAAATCCTTCTTCAACCTTGACATTGATGCTTTCAACTATTTTATGCAGCCTCTTATTGTAACATACATAGGCTTTACTTTGAGTAGAGTAACCAAGAAAAATTCCCTCATCACATCTTGATTCAAAGCTTCCTAGTTTGTCCTCCTTTCTTCTGATGTAGCATTTGCTTGCAAACACTCTAAAGTAATTAATTGATGTAGGATTTTCATACCATAGTTCATATGAGGTTTTATCACTTTTAACCCTCAGTTGAACTCTATTCAGGATGTATATTGCTGTTTGGACTACTTTTCTCTAATATCCATCGGATAATTTAGCCTCTTTCAACATTATTCTAGCCATCTCCTTAATAGTCATATTCTTTCTCTCAACAACTCCATTTTGTTGTGGAGTTCTTGAAATAGAGTAGTGCCTTTTAATCCCATGCTTTTCACAATATTTTATGAACTCATTGGAGGTGAATTCTCCACCTCTATTAGATCTCAAACATTTGATCTTTCTTCTCATTTCATTTTCAACATTGGCTCTAAATATCTTAAATCTCTTAAAGGCTTGAGATTTGTCCTTCAAAAAGGTTACCCATGTCATTCTTGAGTAATAATATACAAATTACATGAAGTAATGAAAATTTTTAGAACTTCTTATCTTGGTAGGACAACACAAATCAGTATGAACTAATTGTAGAGGCTTTGTAGTTGCATATTCTTTGTTTAAAACTTGACCCTTTTTTGCTTGCCTAATTGACATTTTCGACATGTAATATATATGGGTTTAGTTATCTTGGGCATGTGTCTTACAAACTTCTTAAAACTTATTTTGACTAAATTGTTAAAATTGACATGATCCATTCTCCTATGCCATAACCAGCTTTCATCAACCTTTCCTATGAGGTAACTATTACTGTTTACCTCAAGAAGATTGTAGATATTATTATCGGTCCTTTTCCCTTCTAAAACTATTTTTCTAGATCTCTTTATCTTTCAACCTTCATAATCAAATATGACCTTATATCCATTGTCACACATTTGGCTAACACTTAGTAGATTATGCTTAAGTCCTTCAACATAAATAACATCATGTGTAAGAAGCTTACCATCTATGTGTAAAGTTTCTTTCCCCTTGATTTTTAATGCTATATTGTCTCCCAAACTGATAGTTCCTTACTTGCATTTTCTCAACTTGGTGAGCTTACTCTTATCACCAGTCATATGCTTAGAGCATCCACTATCTATTACCCACAACTTCTACTCTTTGGCATGGAGTGTTGTTTGATCAATCATGGATTGATTTTTCACTCTCCACATTTCCTTAGTTCTCTTATATGTCATTTTCATTTCTTTCTTAATGAATTATGGACCTTTGTTCTCATTAGGAGACTTGCCTTTCTTTACATTATTTATTTTTGACATTGTAAAGTTAGTCCTACAATTTCTGGCTATGTGACCAAAATTATTGCAATTGTAGCATATTGTACTTGAATCTAATAGAGGAGAAAATGAGTTTATAATTACATAATTAGTTATCCTAGTAGGCACAACTCTAAATTCAATATTTCTATGACCAAACTGATTACAGTTGTAACAACAACCATAAAAGGATGAACAATACCTAGTCATAACATTTCTTAGTGCAGTATGTCAAATTTTTATATGCTTTTGTTTCTTCAAGTTTTACACTTTAGTATATCCTTCTGCATCTTTGATTTCAGGCCTTTTTCCAAAATTTATTCTCCTCACCTTAAATTTGTTTGGATCATTCTTAGTGTCCTTGCTAATATTCTCTTTATTTTCTTCTACTCCTCTTCCCATCTTGAAATTATCATATAGGTTAGTCGATGTACTAGTTGATGAAACTTTTCCTTTCTCATATCCAAGACTAGATTTTTCATTTGAGGGATTATGACTACTGATTAATTCATTAAGAATGTCTAATATTTTTTTCAAATTTAGGCTTTTGTCTATTTAACCTTTTGCCTTCTCAAGTTCTTTCCTCAAAGCTACTATTTTTGCCTCAAGCTTCATGCATTCTTTAGATTTTGTCTGTAGTTCCATCTCAACTACTTATTCTATTATTTTAGCCTCCTTAAGTTGAGTTTTTAGAGTCACTATCATTTGATCAAATTTCTCAAGCTCCCTTTGCCCAAGTTTCTTCTATTTTGAGTTCTCTTTTTTTAGTTTCTCAATCTCTTCTAGAGCACAAACTAGTTCACCTTTTAGATCAATTTCACCTTCCTCTTCTTCATCCCAATATTCATCTTCATCTTGTTCGTGATTTATGGGAGTGGATTATTCTACCATGAACAATAATTCTTTTCCCTTTGCTACAAAAGCACAGTCATGATCATCATCCAAACTATCACTATCACTACCTTTCAACGAGTCATTATCTTCTTTTTTATATAAACATTTATTACTCTTGAATAAGTTCATCCTTTTTCTATTATGGGATTTCACCTTTTTATTTTTCTCCACTTGCTTAGAACTATCCTTTTTATTATGAGGACATCTAGTAGAAAAGTGTCCTACCTTACCATAGTTAAAACACTTGAATGGTAATTTACCTTTATATTTTCTTGATCTTCTCTTCAATTTTCTAACAAAGTTAGCTTCTACTCCATCAGTCTCCTTAGATCCAGGCTTAGATGTTTCTTATTTTACATACTTTGATGCTTTGAATGCAAATTCTCTTTGAAGGTGTCAGTCTCTCCCATTTTCATCTCATAGGCTTTCAATATTCCATGCAACTCATCAACAATGAGTTTATACAAGTCTCTTGCTTCTTCTATTTCAAAGATTTTTGAATCATATCTTGATGGAAAAGATTTTAAGACCTTATTGAATATGGTTGACTCTTCCATTTATTCTCTAAGACCTCTAATTGCATTCATTATTTCATCTACCTTGAGGAGGTAGTTGACAATATTTTCTTCTTCATTCATCTTAAGACTCTCAAACTGCCCTTTTTATGTTTGTAGCTTGTCTTGCTTCACCTTTTCATCTCCTTCATAGATGCTCTTTAACTTTTTTCAGATATCTTTTTTACTTTGACAATGCATAACTTTGACAAACTCTGAATTTGATAGTCCACAAAGAATAACATTCTTTGCCTTGTCATTATTTTCATATGCCTTCTTGGCAGCTTGATTAGTAAGAGCTACAATAGGAGCTATATATTCATTTATTAAAGACATCCATACATCAAACCCTAATGATGACATATATGTTTCCATTCATATGCTCCAAAAAGCATAGTTGGATCCATCAAATAGAGGTGCTTTGTTTGAGGAGAATCCTTTTTGACTAGTCATTGTGTTCACTAGCCAAGATCTACCTGAGTCGATTAAGCTTCTCCAAAGGAACCCTAGGCTCTGATACTAATTATTGAACACAACTATCTATTAAGAGGGTGGTGAATCAGTAGATAAGCTAGAACTAGTTGATTTAAGATTTTTAGAGGAGATATAAATTCATATGTAAATCAAAGAATAGATGCAGAGATCAAACACACATAGAGAAACACATTACACCAGATTTATATGTAAAAAACCCAAAGAGAAAAACTATGGTGAGAATAGATGATAGAATCTATTGTTCTAATCCAACCTCATAGTTAAACACTTCACTGGCAAAACATCATAGGTTACATTTAAGAACACCCATCCTAAGGAGACACCAATCCCCTAACTGAGAACCAACTCATTTTTTCTGATGGCACCAACCAATCAAAACTATGAAGCTACAACTTTAGTATAAAAAATAGATTCATAAATGAATCTAGTTCAATTTATTTGTTATAATTATAGTCTATAACTACTCACTCTCTGCTCATTCTCTGTGTGCCCTTTCTTCCTCTTTGCTCAATTTCTACACATTCTCTATGTGCCCTTTCTTCCTCTCTACCTCACTCTCTATCCCTCTGACTTTCAATTTATGTCTACATATATCTCGAATTGACACACTTTGAGTTGATCTAATAGCACCTTTTTTCAATTGTAATAACAACAACCCCATAATGTTTAAGATGTCATGTATATAAAATGAATATTAGGGTTTCATGTCTCCAGTTACATTCACACTTCAACTGCACTCATTTTGGACTCTTCTCTATAATGAATTGACATGTCAATTTATCACGTCTCGATTCATGGTTTACATTACAATATTTAGGTCTCTTCACTATCTATGGTAACTATTGGATTTAATTCATAAATGCACAACCTCCTTAATCATAGACTGATTAGATTGATCAATCTTAAGCTCCATGTAGCCATATATAGTTATCACTAGCTCTTGTCTATTTCTCTACTTGACCATTAAAACAAATTAAATGCAATCCTATGATTTCTTTCTTCATTCCATCTCTAACCATCGAGCTCCTTTTTGCATCTCACTATTTCCTATATAATCAGATTGCTTTCACTCCTTTCAATTTATTTGAACATGCTCGATCAATAATCTCCCACTAAATTAGTAAACATCGATCACCTTGTCCCACTGTGTCCTTTTGCTCTATTAGATTTTTCTCATCTATATTTTCTTGTGCTATTCGATCTATAAGGATGCATGATCTTTATATCATCTTGGTCGTAAAACTTTAACATGTTAACTTCATCTTATTTTCTTTGGCATTCATGTATTGATTTTATTCCTTTTATCTCTTTATACTTGCTCGATCTTTAACATGTATTGATCCTTCAACATTTTGAAAATTCCCTACAAGACTTCACACTTATCCTTTGATGATGTTGCAAGTGACCTATTCTTCTTCCAAAATATTCTTTGAAACATTTGTAAGAGACCATTCCATCTAAAAGTATCCTTTGATAAAATTCTAAGCATCCACTTGCCCTAGACAAATTCTCTAAAAGAATTCATCTATACCCTTATTCCAAAAGTGTCCTTTGGATCTTCTATAAGTGACCTATTTATAAATTTTAGTTGGATCACTTGCCCTTTAAAAATTTGACAAAGTACCCTTTAGAAACTTTATAAGTGTTCACTTGCCCTAGACAAATTCTTTGAAAGAATTCATCAATGTCCTTCTCCTAAAAGTGTATTTTGGGAATGATGCAACATACCCTTTGGTATTTTGTAAATGTCCCTTAAAAAATTTTGAACGGTCTACTTGCCCTTTGATATTTTTGAAAATATCCCTTCAAAACTTTTGAACGGTCTACTTTCCCTTCAGTATTTTTGAAAATATCCCTTCGAAAATTTTGAATGGTCCACTTTCCCTTCGGCATTTTTGAAAAGATTCCTTTGAAACATTTGAATGGTCCACTTGCCCTTCAAACTTTTTGAAAATTACCCTTTGATATTTTTATAAGGATCCCTTCAAAACTCTTAAATGGTCCACTTACCATTCGACATTTTTGAAAATATCTCTTTAGAACGTTTGAACAGTCCACTTTCCCTTCAGACTTTTTCTAAAGTACGCTTCAAGATTTTTGCATAGATCCCTTCAAAAATTTTGAATGGTTTACTTGCAATTCAACATTTTTGAAAATATCCCTTCAAAACTTTTATATAGTCCACTTGCCCTTTAACATTTTTCAAACAAAGACTTAGCTAATTTTCTTGAAATAAACCACTGAACCACTTTATTTGAAAGAATTCCAAATGGCACTCATTTCCTTCAGAAACTTTGTTGTGGACATTTTATCTGACAAGCTCTAAACAATTTGGCCCAAATAATTTCTCAAGTCACTTTTTCTAAAAGAACTCCAACTTGCATTCATTTCCTTCAGAAACTTTGTTATGAATAATTTGTTTGACAAAGTCTAAACCATTTTCTCGAAGGAATTGCCCAATTCATTTTCTCTGAAAGAATTCCCTAGATAAATACAAAGGTGCAAAATCAACTAAGTATGGAAACATTTTCACACACAACTTTATACATTTGTAACATTTACTCTACGTATCCTTATGACTTATAACTTAGACCACAAAGAGATACTTACAAATGATAGTCACTCAAAGTACACACAACTCCATGGGGCTCTGTAACAAGTTTGCTCAACTCAACACCTTTGTCATTAATACATAATAGCATTTAACATAAATGACAATCCTTCATACATCAATGACTATTTACAATAATACAAATATCTTAAATTCATTTATTTAAAATGTGTAGAGAGATATTAATCTCAAGGTTCTTATATTCAAATTTTCCCATAACACAGTAATTAATAATTTGTTTAATTTCTCCATCAATTTCCTATTGACTGAGGACAAATGATATCTATCAAGCTACACCATTGTGTCAAGTTGAGAAAAATATTTCAAAAAAAAATTAAAAAATCCCAAACTCCATCATATGGCCAAGATATTGTAATTTTACAATTGACTTCTTCAAGCAAAAAAATGGTTCTAACTAATTATCAAATGGACATCAAATTTAAAGTTGAAAATTAAAATCACACATGATTGTGAATAATTTACTCCATTACGATCCTTTATTGAAACACCTATTAGTGTAATTAGTTAGTACAAAGATCTTAAATACATATATCTGAAATACGTTGAGATATATCAATCTCAAAGTTCTTATCTTGGACTTTTCACATATCACATTGATTAATAGTTCTATTACCTTCTCTACCAATTTATTACTAACTAGTGATAAATGATATCAATCTAGCTACATCATTGTGTTGAGATTGAAAAAATATTTTTAGAGAAAAAAGGCTCCTAACTACATCATATGGCCAAGATATTACAATTTTTCCATTGATTTATCTTAGTAAAAAAGAAAAAAATTGTGACAGTCAAATGAACATCAAACTTAAGATTAAAATTAATTGTAAACAAATCATTCTATTACACTCCATGTTAGGTTAATTAAATTAATATTAGTTAATTCATCATATAGAATAGCTATGTAAGTGAGGTTGTTAAAATCCACATTTCTATTTTTATAATATTGTTATGATTTTATTAAATATTAAGAAACTCCTATAGAATAAAATTAGTTAGAACTATTTTTAGTAAGTTTTTAGTTTTATCTCTTTAATCATAGAAGTGGTTGTTAGTGTGAAGCCTATGTAAAAAATAGTTTTTTTCCATTGCATTTTATAACGTGAATAAAGTCATATTTTTCTTTCTTTATTTTTTATCTATGTAAAGTGAAGCATTCATTTATTTTAAAAATATTTCATTGTTTTATTTTATTTTTGTAATACAGAGATCTAAAAAATGAAGTTTCATCAAAGTAAATAAAAAATAACAAAAATAGAAGCCAAAGAAGAAGCTTTGTGTCACCTTCAAGGAAGTAAAACTTCATCAAACCAAAGAAGAAACAATAGAGATAGAAGTCAAAGAAGAAGCTTCATGCCACTTTCAACCAAGTAAAGCTTCATCAAAGAAAATAAGAAAAAATAAAGGTTGAAGCATTGTGTTTCTTTCTAGTTTCTAAAATAATAAACAAAATCAAAAAAATATGCCCACAAGGAGCGTCATACCGACATGCTGGATGTCATTTTTTGCCTTAGAGTGTCATAAAAGCTAGTATGCACAAGTGAAATCCTATGGGCTAATAAATTTTGGTGAAGTTTTTAGTCAAAGTACTTTATTAAAAACTAAGACAAATAAAATATATTTCATTTTTTTTATTTTTTTAAATTTTACTATTTAAAATTTTAGAAAATTAAAAATAATTGCGTTAGAGATTTTGAGAAACAAAGAAATTCAAGATCTGAAAAATTGTATAAACTTAGATATCAAAAGTTTTTTTGGATGTTTTTATTGTTAATCTTGAAAAACCTTTAAATATATACAATTTCTATAGCTATTATAAATTTTCCAATTTAATTATTTTTGGAAAAACTTCCTTATAATTGTAATAATGCGATATCTAGAACCCCAAGTTGAATTGTTTCCTAAAAAAAATTCAAGAATGCCTAAAGTTATAACATAAAAAAACCCTTTAAATATTTTTTTATAGCTTCTATACTTGTAAACAAATTAAACATAAGGGAAAAAAAACCTTTAGAAGCTCCTAAAATAAAAAAAATGTTTATCCAAAGGCCAAAATTTTTGTCACATTGTGTGAAATTATTTATGAAAACACTCCCTAGAATAATTTTATCAGAATAAAATGCATATGGTTATGTAGTTTTATAATTTATTTTATAATTAAAAAAACTATTATTGTGGTTCTATGGGTCAATCTTATTCCTAACTTCCTGTTGATTATTTGTTTTACCTTCCTCCTAGATTGTAGGAGTGGTTATTGACTTATTTATATAAGCCTCTCTTTCAATAATATAGTGTAGATTATTACTTCTCTCCATTAACATGTTTTATTATATGGTATTCAAAGTTCATGGTTCAAAGACCTTGAGGGAGAGAAGATGCTGAGATCAAGCCTAGGAGAAAAAAGCCAAGGTTTTGCTAGTTAAAATTTACTCTTAGGAAAGTTTGGCATAGAAAGAGTGAATCAAAGCAAAAAGGCATTCTTAGATAGTAATTTTTGAGAAGGTGCAACCCAAGAATAATGCAGTGAGAGACAAAGGAGTTTGGTAACTATAAGAGGAAGTGTTTTGGAAAACCAAAGACATTTTGACATTTTTTCAAAAATTTATGGCGTTGGTTTTGGGTGAAAGGAATATGAAAGCCTGCAGAGAGATATAACACTCTGAAAAGGAGGTATTTTTATGTTGTTAAGGAATTTTTACTATTATTTTAATATTCTTATGTAACATAAAACATTTATAAATCATTCCAAGGCATCATAAAGCATTTGAAGGCATTGTAAAGATGTTATTATTTTGTTGTACCTATATGGCACTCTGATAAAGGAATGGCATTGGAAAAGAAATAATTGCAAGACATTTAAAATAAATTTTTGACTTTCTTTGTTATGTGTAACTGATCAGAAGCATACACAAGACCAACGTGGTGAAGAATGTCATTCTTGTGAAAGAAATCCCCTTAATTAGCCAAATTACATAGAAGGAAGGTGCCACTCTACACCATTGCCATACACAGGTCTTTGTTGATTGGTTGTTATAAGACCAATTAATTTTTTTTCAAGTTTTATTTTTTCACTCAATTATTTATCAAAATTAATATGATTTTAAATAAAATTAAAAAAAAACTTAGAAAGACTTGAAAATCCATAGTTAATTTTGTAGCTGAAAAACTATAAGACAAAAATAGTTGAAATTTTGACACATGGTCTATTTTTTAGTTCTTGTCTGCATACCTAAAAAATTGATTGAAAAGAGTGAAACAATCTAGATTTATTTTTTCTATCATTTTAGGTAATTTTATAGAAGATGGCCAATTAAATTTATTCTAAATTATAAGAAACTTTTTGTTAAAATTTGGTAGCATTATCTAGTTTTATGATATAATCAATGTGTAAATGAAATTTTTATAAATTATATTATAGTTTTTCCTATTTAATTGTTTCAATGAAAAAATAGGTAAATGTGGTTAGTTTATAATCTTTGTTATTTTTGGATTCACAAAAAATGACAAGAAAAAATTTTAGTTTATGTAGTCATAAAATACTTACAATTTGTGAATATCAAAATATTGATCAAATAATGTTTGGTAAAAGTTTAGAGTAGATGATCAACCATATGAATATGATAAATGCCATTGTGAAGGCCTAATACTATTAAAACTCTTTATAGTTGATAATTTAATATTAGAAGTTAAAAATGTTACTATTGTAATAGAATTGTGGAAATATCTTAGGACCAAATATCTTGTTTCTAAAGCTGACATGCTATTATATTTGAAGAATCTTTTATTTTCCACTAAGATGTAGGAAGGCAAATCCATTTAATTTTTTGTTTCAGTTGAAAGATATCTATGATAGACTAAAATTAGTGAAAAAATATGTGAATGAGTGATCCAAGAAATAATTCAGGTGACAATTTGGGTGACAGTTCTACCCCAATTGATGACATAACTTCTGAGAGCCATAACTTTTGCAACATAGCTCCGATTGACTCTCCATTTGAACTGTTGGAAAGCTAAGAATGTGGTGAGATGACATAGAGATTTTATTAGTGGATTTTTATCCCTAAAAATCTAATAGAAGTGCCCAAAATTTTAATTTTAGTAGTGTAGTCTAAAAATAATAAGTTTTTAAAAATAGTAATTCCTCAAATTTTGTATTATTGTAAATCATGGAAGTAAAACCACTTAATCTCCCTCAATATTGGTGACCTTAAAAATCCTCCTACTAAATTTAAAATGTGTATAAATGAATATTTAACCTGAAATAGATATCAGACATCTCTTCTTCATTCATAATGTACCCTAGGTACTCAATTGTTTTCATCTTGAATGCACATTTGTTGAGATTTACATACAACTTGTGCTCTTGAAGAGTTTAAAGCACCTTAAAAACATGTTATAGATGCTCCTCCCATGTTCTATTGTAGATGAGTATGTCATCTAGGTAGACAATCATGAATTAGTTGGTGAAGGGTCATAATATGTCATCCATCATCCTCATGAAGGTTGGAGGTGCGTTAGTCAAGCCAAAAAGCATAACCAACCATTCAAAGAGCCCCTCTTTAGATTTAAATGTAGTCTTCTAGACATTAGTGGGATCGATGGGAATTTGGTGATAGTGAAATTTGAGATCAATTTTGGTGAAGAACTTCACATCGTAGAGTTGGTCCAGTAGGTCATCAATCTTGGGGAGGAGGTAGCAATTATTCGTAGTGATTTTATTCAGGGATCAATAGTCAATGTAAATCCTCCATGTTCCATCTTTTTTTGGTGCCAGGATAATTAGGCTACCACAGGGTGAACAACTTGGCATGATGTGACCCTTTTGAATCAATTTCTAAATCTACCTTTTTATCTCATCAATTTCCAAAACTAATTTGTGATACATAGGATTGTTAAGCAAAGGTGATCATGGGATCAAATTGATAGAATTTTTTACCTAGCAGTGAAATGGGACTCCCGTGGGTGACTTGAATAAGTCATCATATTCTCCCATGATTTATCCCATCTACTTTTTTTGTTGTGTTGATTGTGTAGACACAATTGTGACACCTGATGAGGAATATTAACACAATGGGGACCATTGTTTCTCAAAGAGGGAGGAATGATCCAGGCAATAATTCAAGTGACAATTCAGGTGACGATTCTACTCCAATTAATGATGAAACATTTGGGAGCCATAACTTTTGCACCATAGCTTTGATTGACTCCCTGTTTGAACCATTGAAAAGCTAATAATGAGGAGAACATGGTGAGATGGCATGGAGCTCCACTCAGTAGGTTTTGACCCTTAAAAACTTAATAGAAGTACCCTAAATTTCAATTTTAATATTACAATCTAAAAATAATAAGTTTCTAAAAATAGTAATTTCTTAAATTTTGTATTATTGCAAATCATGGAAGTCAAACCACTTAATCTCCCTCAAGATTGGTGACCTTCCACATCCTCCTCCTATCTTCAAAATGTGTATAAATGAAGATGTAACCCAAAATAGAAATCAGACATCTCTTCCTCATTCACAATGTACCCTAGGTACTAAATGTTTTCATCTCGAATGTGCATTTGTCAAGATTTGCATACAACTTGTGCTCTCAAAGAGTTTGAAGCACCTTATGAACATGTTGCAAATGTTCCTCCCATGTTTTAATATAGATGAGTATGTCATCTAGGTAGACAACCATGAATGAGTTGGTGAAGGGTCGTAGGATGTCATCCATCATCTTCATGAAGGTTGCAGGTGCGTTAGTCAAGCCAAAAGGCATAACCAACCATTTGAAGATCCCCTCCTTAGATTTGAATGCAATCTTCCAGACATTAGTTGGATCGATGGGAATTTGGTGATGGCCAAATTTGAGATCAATTTTGGTGAAAAACATTACATCATGGAGTTGGTCCAGTAGGTCATCAATCGTAGGGAGGGGGTAGTGATTCTTCATAGTGATTTTATTTAGGGCTTAATAGTCAATGAAAAGCCTCCATGTTCCATCTTTATTTGGTGTCAGGATAATTAGGCTACCACAGGATGAAGAGCTTCACCTGATGTGACCCTTTCATTATTTTCTAAAGCTGATATATGATACATAGGACTATTAGGCAAAGGTGGTCTTAGGATCAAATTGATAAAATGTTTTAGCTGGCAGTGAAGTGGAACTCTCATGGGTGACTTGAATAAGTCATCATATTCTCCCATGATTTATCCCATCTACTTTTATTGTTGTGTTGGTTATGTAAACACACCTACCACACCTAATGAGGAATATTGATGCAATGGGGACCATTGCTTCTCACAGTGGGAAGAATGATCTGGGAAATAATTCAAGTGACAATTTGGGTGATGGTTCTACTTCAATTGATCACAAAACTTTTGGGAGCCATAATTTTTACACCATAGCTTTGATTGACTCCCATTTTGAACCATTGGAAAGCTAAGAATGAGGAGAAGGAAATGAGATGGAAAAAAGCTTTGGTTAATAGGTTTTTCCTTACAAAACCTTAATAGAAGTGCCCTAAATTTCAATTTTAGTAGTGCAATCTAAAAATAGTAATTTTTAAAAAATAGTAATTCTTTGAATTCTGTATTATTGTAAATCATGGAAGTCAAACCACTTAATCTCCCTCAAGATTGGTGACATTTCACATCCTCTTGCCTTCAAAATATGTATAAATGAAGATGTAACCTAAAATTAAAATCAGACATCTCTTCTTCATTCACAACGTACTCCAGGTACTAAATTGTTTTCATTTTGAATGTGCATTTGTTGAGATTTGCATACAACTTGTGTTCTCAAAGAGTTTGAAGCACCTTACAAACATGTTGTAGATGTTCCTCCCATGTTATACTATAGATGAGTATGTCATCCAAGCAGACAACCATGAATGAGTTGATGAAGGGTCATAAGATGTCATCCATCATCCTCATGAAGGTTGCAGGTACGTTAGTCAAGCCAAAAGGCATAACCAACCATTTGAAGAGCCCCTCCTTAGATTTGAATGTAGTTTTCCAGAAATAAATGGGATTGATGGAAATTTGGTGATAGATAGATTTAAGATCAATTTTGGTGAAGAATTTCACATCGGAGAGTTGTTCCAGCAGGTCATCAATCATAGGGAGGGGGTAGTGATTCTTCATAGTGATTTTATTTAGGGCTCGATAGTCAAAGTAAACCCTCCATGTTACATCTTTATTTGGTGCCAAGGCACTTGAGCTACCACAAGGTGAAGACCTTGACCTAATATGACCCTTTTGAATCAATTATTAAATTTATCTTTTTATCTAATCATTTTCTAAAATTGATCTATGATAAACAAAATTGTAAGGCAAAGGTGATCCTGGGATCAAATCGATAGAATGTTTTACTTGGCAGTGAAGTGGAACTCCCTGGGTGACTTGAATAAGTCATCATATTCTCCCATGATTTGGTCCATCTAATTCTATTATTGTGTTGATTGTGTAGACACAACTACCACAATTGATGGGTAATATTGACGTAATGGGGACCATTACTTCTCAAGGAGGGAGGAATGATCCGAGAAATAATTTAGGTGACAGTTCTACTCTAATTGATGATGGAACTTCTAAGAGCCATAAATTTTTCACCATAGCTCTAATTGACTCCCCGTTTATACCATTAAAAAGCTCAGAATGAGGAGAATGTTGTGAGATGACATGAAGCTTTGATCGATGGGTTTTGATCTCTAAAAATTTAGTGGAAGTTTCCCAAATTTTAATTTTAGTAGTGCAATATAAAAATAATAATTTTTTAAAAATAGTAATTCTTTAATTTCTATATTGTTTTAAATCATGGAAGTCAAACCATTTAATCTCCCTCAAGATTGGCGACCTTCCACATCCTCCTCCTACCTTCAGAATGTGTATAAATAAAGATATAACTTGAAATAAAAATTAGATATCTTTTCCTCATTCACAATGTACCCTAGGTACTAAATTATTTTCATCTCGAATGTGCATTTGTCAAGATTTGAATACAACTTGTGCTCTTGAAGAGTTTGAAGCACCTTACAAACATGTTCCTCCCATGTTCTACTATAGATGAGTATGTCATCCAGGTAGACAACCATGAATGAGTTTGTGAAGGGTCACAAGATGTCATTCATCATCCTCATAAAGGTTGCAGGTGCTTTAGTCAAGCCAAAAGGCATAACCAACCATTCAAATAGGCCCTCCTTAGATTTGAATGCAGTCTTCTAGACATTGATGGGATCGATGGGAATTTGGTGATAGCCAAATTTGAGATCAATTTTTGTAAAGTAATTCACACTATAGAGTTGGTCTAGTAGGTCATCAATCTTGGGGAGGGGGTAATGATTCTTTATAGTAATTTTATTTAGGGCTTGATAGTCAATGCAAAGCCTCCATATTCCATCTTTCTTTGATGCTAGGATAATTAGGCTGCCATAGGGTGAACAACTTGGCTTGATGTGACCTTTTTGAATCAATTCCTAAATCTACCTTTTTATCTCATCATTTTTCAAAACTATTATGTGATACATAAGATTGTTAGGTAAAGGTGATCTTGGGATCAAATAGATATAATGTTTTAACTGGTAGTGAAGTGAAACTCTCATGGGTGACTTGAATAAGTCATCATATTCTCCCATGATTTGTCCCATCTGATTTTGTTGTTGTATTTATTATGTAGACATAACTACCACACCTGATGAAGAATATTGACACAATGGGGACCATTACTTCTCAAAGAGTGAGGAATGTTCCAGGAAATAATTTGGGTGATAATTCGGGCAATGGTTCTATCCCAATTGATGATGAAACTTCTAGGAGCCATAACTTTTGCACCATAGCTCCAATTGACTCCCTGTTTGAATCATTGGAAAGATAAGAATGAGGAAATCATGGTGAGATGGCACAAAAATTTTCTTAGTGAATTTTGATATCTAAAAATCTAATAGAAGTGCCTCAAATTTCAATTTTAGTATTGTAGTCTAACAATAGTAATTTCTCAAATTCTATATTGTTGTAAACCATAAAAGTTGAACCACTTAATCTCCCTCGAGATTAGTGACCTTACACATCATCCTCCTACCTTCAAAATGTGTATAAATGAAGATGCAACTCAAAATATAAATCATACATCTCTTTCTCATTCACAATGCACCTCTAGTACTAAATTATTTTCATCCTAAATGTGAATTTATCAAGATTTGCATACAACTTGTGCCCCCAAAGAGTTTGAAGTGCCTTACCAATATGTTGCAGATGTTTGTCCAATGTTCTACTATAGATGAATATGTCATCCAAGTAGACAACCAAAAATGAGTTGGTGAAGAGTTGTAAGATGTCATCCATCATCCTCATGAAGGTTGCAGGTGCATTAGTCAAGCCAAAAGGCATAACCAACCATTTGAAGAGCCCCTCCTTAGATTTGAATGCAATCATCTAGACATTGGTGGGATCAATGGGAATTTAGTGATAGCCAGATTTGAGATCAATTTTGGTGAAGAAATTTGTACCACATAGTTGATCTAACAAGTCATCAATCATGGTGAAGGGATACTGATTCTTCACAGTGATTTTATTCAAGGATCGATAGTCAATGCAAAGCCTCCATGTTCCATCTTTCTTTGGTGCCAGGATAATCAGGTTACCATAAGGCAAAGATCTTGGTCTGATGTGACCCTTTTGAATCAATTCTTGAATCTACCTTTTTATCTTATCACTTTCCAAAATTGATTTATGATACATAGAACTGTTAGGCAAAGGTAATCTTAAGATCAAATCGATAGAATGTTTTACCTGGTAGTAAAGTGGAACTCCCATGGGTGACTTGACTAAGTCATCATATTCTCCCATGATTTGTCCCATATACTTTTGTTGTTATGTTGATTGTGTAGACACAACTACCACACTTGATGAGTAATATTGATGCAATGGGGACCATTGCTTCTCAAGAAGGGAAGAATGATCTGGGCAATAAATTAAGTGACAATTCAGGTGATAGTTCTACTCTAATTGATGATGAAACTTTTGAGAGTCATAACTTTTGCACCATAGCTATGATTGACTCCCCATTTGAACCATTGGAAATCTAAGAATGAAAAGAATGCATTGAGATGGCATGGAGCTTTGTTGAGTGGGTTTTGACCCATGAAAATTCAATAAAAGTGCCCCAAATTTCAATTTTAGTAGTGCAGTCTAAAAATAGTAATTCTTCAAAAAAAATTAATTATAAATCGTGAAATTCAAACCACTTAATCTCCCTCGAGATTGGTGACCTTCCATATCCCCCTCCTACCTTAAAAATTTGTATAAATAAATATGTAATCTAAAATATAAATTAGACATCTCTTTCTCATTCACAATGTACCCCATCTATTGAATTATTTTCATCTTGAATATGCATTTGTCAAGATTTGCATACAACTTATGCTCTCAAAGAGTTTGAAGCACCTTACAAACATGTTGTAGATGTTCCTCCCATGTTCTATTATAGATGAGTATATCATCTAGATAGATAACCATGAATGAGTTGGTGAAGGGTCACAAGATGCCATCCATTATCCTCATGATGGTTATAGGTGCATTAGTCAAACCAAAATCCATAACCAACCATTCAAAGAACCCCTCTTTAGATTTGAATGTAGTCTTCCAGACATCGGTGGGATCGATGGGAATTTGGTGACAGTCAAATTTGAGATCAATTTTGGTGAAGAAATTTATACCATGGAGTTGGTCTAGTAGGTCATCAATCCTAGGGAGGGGGTAGCGATTCTTCATAGTGATTTTATTTAGGGCCCGATAGTTAATTCAAAGCCTCTATGTTTCATCTTTCTTTGGTGCTAGGATAATAAGCCTACCATAAGGTGAAGAGCTTGGCCTAATATGACCCTTTTAAATCAATTCTTAAATCTGCATTTTTATCTCGACATTTTCCAAAATTGATCTATGATACATAGGACTATTAGGCAAAAGTGATCCTAAGATAAAATCAATAGAATGTTTTACTTGGTAGTGAAGTGGAACTTCTTTGGGTGACTTGAATAAGTCATCATATTCTTCCATGATTTGTCTCATCTACTTCTGTTATTGTGTTGATTATGTAGACACAACTACCAAACCTAATGAAGAATATTGATGCAATGGGGACCATTGCTTCTCAAGGAGGGAGGAATAATTCAAG
Source organism: Torreya grandis (assembly GCA_037957365.1). Classification (NCBI taxonomy): domain Eukaryota; kingdom Viridiplantae; phylum Streptophyta; class Pinopsida; order Cupressales; family Taxaceae; genus Torreya; species Torreya grandis. Next base: position 1,027,279 of record JARHVA010001081.1, read on the forward strand.
CAAAATTTAGGTGACAATTTGGGTGATGGTTCTACCTTAATTGATGATAGAAATTTTGGGGGTCATAACTTTTGTACCATAGCTCTGATTGACTCCCTGTTTGAACCATTGGAAAGTTAAGAATGAGGAGAATGTAGTGAGATGGCATCAAGCTGTACTTGGTTGGTTTTAAATCCTAAAAACTCAATGGAAATGCCCCAAATTTTAATTTTAATAATGTAGTCTAAAAATAATAAGTTTTTAAAAATATTAATTCCTCAAATTTTGTATTATTGTAAATCATGAAATTTGAACCAATTAATCTCCCTCAAGATTGGTGACCTTTCAGATCCTCCTTATACCTTCAAAATATGTATAAATAAAGATATAACCTGAAATATAAATCATACATCTCTTTCTTATTCACAACATACCCCAAGTATTAAATTATTTTCATCCTAAATGTGTATTTGTTGAGATTTGCATACAACTTGTGTTCTCTAAGAGTTTAAAGCACCTTACGAACATATTACAGATATTCCTCTCATGTTCTACTATAGATGAGTATGTAATCTAGGTAGACAACCACAAATGAGTTCATGAAGGGTCATAAGATGTCATCCATCATCCTCATGAAGGTTGTAGGTGTGTTAGTTAAGCCAAAAGGCATAACCATCCATTCAAAGAGCTCCTGCTTAGATTTGAATGTAGTCTTTCAGACATTAGTGGGATTGATGGGAATTTAGTGATAGCTAGATTTGAGATTAATTTTGGTGAAAAAAGTCACACCATGGAGTTGGTCCAATAGGTCATCAATCTTTGGGAGGGGGTAGAGATTCTTCATAGTGATTTTATTTAGGGCTCAACAGTCAATGCAAAGCCTTCATGTTCCATATTTCTTTTGTGCTAGGATAATTGAGCTGCCATAGGATGAAGAGCTTGCCCTGATGTGACCCTTTTGAATCAATTCCTAAATCTACCTTTTTATCTCATCATTTTCCAAAATTGATCTATGATACACAAGACTATTAGGCAAAGGTGATCTTGGTATCAAAAAGATAGAATTCTTTACTTGGCAGTGAAGTGAAACTCATGTGGGCAACTTGAATAAGTCCTCATATTCTCCCATGATTTGTCCCATCTATTTCTATTGTTATGTTGATTATGTAGACACAATTGCCACACCTGATGAGGAATATTGATGCGATGGAGACCAATGCTTCTCAAAGAGGGAGGAATGATTTGGGAAATAGTTCAAGTGATAATTAAAATAACGGTTATATCCCAATTAATGATAAAACTTTTGGGAGCCATAACTTTTACACCATAACTTTGATTGACTCCTTGTTTGAATTGTTAGAAAGATAAGAATGAGGAGAATGCAATGAGATGGCACAAAGCTTCACTAGATAGGTTTTTCCCCCAAAACCTAATATAAGTGCTCCAAATTTTAATTTTAGTAGTGAAGTCTAAAAATAGTAAGTTTCTAAAAATAGTAATTTCTCAAATTTTGTATTATTATAAATCGTGAAAGTCAAACCACTTAATCTCTCTGGAGATTGGTGACCTTCCACATCCTCCTACCTTCAAAATCTATATAAATAAAGATTTAACCGAAAATAAAAATTAGACATCTCTTCTTCATTTACAATGTACCCTAAGTACTGAATTGTCTTCATCTTGAATGTGTATTTGTTGAGATTTACATACAACTTGTGCTCCCAAAGAGTTTGAAGCACCTTATGAATATGATGTAGATGTTCCTCCCATGTTCTACTATAAATGAGTATGTCATCCAAGTAGACAACCATGAATGAGTTGGTGAAGGGTCATAGGATGCCATCCATCATCCTCATGAAGGTTGTAGGTGTGTTAGTTAAGCCAAAAGGTATAACCAACCATTTGAAGATCCCCTCCTTGGATTTGAATGTAGTCTTCTAGACATTGATGGGATTGATGGAAATTTGATGATAGCCAAATTTGAGATCAATTTTGGTGAAGAAATTCACATCATGGAATTAGTCTAGTAGGTCATTAATCTTAGAGAAGGGGTAGTGATTATTCACAATGATTTTATTCATGGCTCGATAGTCAATGCAAAGTTTCCATGTTCCATCTTTCTTTGGTGCCAAGATAATTAGGCTGCCATAGGGTGAAGAACTTGGTCTAGTGTAACCCTTTTGAATCAATTCTTAAATCTACTTTTTTATCTCATCATTTTCCAAAACTAATCTGTGATACAAAAGACTATTAGGCAAAGGTGATCTTAGGATCAAATCAATAGAATGTTTTACCTAGTAGTGAAGTGGAACTCCCATGGGTGACTTGAATAAGTCATCATATTCTCCCATGATTTGTCCTATCTACTTTTGTTGTTATGTTGATTGTGTAGACACAACTTCCACACTTAATGGGAAATATTGATGCAATGGGGAACATTTCTTTTCAAGGAGGGAGGAATGATCTGGGTAATAATTTAGGTGACGATTCTACCCCAATTGATGATGAAACTTCTAAGAATCATACTTTTTGCACCATAGCTCCAATCGACTCCACATTTGATCTTTTAGAAGGCTAAGAATGAGGAGAACATGGTGAGATGATATGAAGCTCTGATCAATGGGTTTTGATCGCTAAAAACCCAATGAAAGTGCCATAAATTTCAATTTTAGTAGTGTAATCTAAAAATAGTAATTTCTCTACTTCTGTATTATTGTAAATCATGGAAGTCAAAATATTTAATCTCCTTCAATATTGGTGACCTTCCACATCTTCCTCCTACCTTTAAAATGTGAATAAATGAAGATTTAACCTAAAATAAAAATCAAACATCTCCTCTTCATTCACAATGTACCCTAGGTACTAAATTATTTTCATCTCAAATGTGCATTTGTTGAGATTTACATACAACTTATGCTCCCAAAGAGTTTGAAGTATCTTAAAAACATATTTCAGATGTTCCTCCCATGTTCTATTGTAGATGAGTATGTCATCTAGGTAGACAACTATGAATGAGTTGGTGAAGGGTCATAAAATGTCATCTATCATTCTCATAAAGGTTGCAAGTGTGTTAGTCAAGCTAAAATGTATAACCAACCATTTGAAGAACCCCTCCTTAGATTTGAATGCAGTCTTCTAAACATCGATGGGATTGATGGGAATTTGGTGATAGCCAAATTTGAGATCAATTTTGGTGAAGAACTTTGAATCATGGAGTTTGTCGAGTAGGTCATCAATCCTAGAGAGGGGGTAATGATTCTTCACAATAATTTCATTCATGGCTTGATTTTCAATGTAAAGCCTCCATGTTCCATCCTTCTTTGGTACTAGGATAATCAGGGTACCATAGGGTGAAAATCTTGGTCCAGTGTAACCCTTTTGAATCAATTCTTGAATCTACATTTTTATCTCATCATTTTATAAAATTGATCTATGATACACAAGACTATTAGGCAAAGGTGATTCTAGGATCAAATTGATAGAATGTTTTACCTAGTAGTGATGTGGAACTCCCGTGGGTGACTTGAATAAGTCATCATATTGTCCCATGATTTATCTCATCTACTTCTATTATTGTGTTGATTATGTAGACATAACTTCCATGCCTAATGAGGGATATCTATGCAATGGGGAACATTTATTCTCAAAGAGGGAGGAATGATCTAGGTAATAATTCAAGTGACAATTCAGGTGACAGTTCTACCCTAATTGATGATAAAAATTTTGGGAGTTATAACTTTTGCACCATAGCTCTAATCGACTCCACATTTGAACTGTTAGAAGGCTAAGAATGAGAAGAATGTAGTGAGATGGAATGAAGATTTGATAGATAGGTTTTAATTCCTAAAAAATCAATAAAAGTGTCTTAAATTTCAATGTTAGTAGTGTAGTCTAAAAATAGTAAGTTTTTAAAAATAATAGTTTCTCAAATTTTATATTATTATAAATCAAAAAATTCAAACAACTTAATCTTCTTCAAGATTGGTGACCTTCCACATCCTCCTCCTATCTTCAAAAAATGTGTAAATGAAGATGTAACTTGAAATGGAAATCATACATCTCTTTCTCATTCATAATGTACCCTAGGTACTAAATTGTTTTCATCTCGAATGTGTATTTTTTGAGATTTACATACAACTTGTACTCCTGAAGAGTTTGAATCACCTTATGAACGTGTTGTAGATGTTCCTCCAATTTTTTACTATAGATGAGTATGTCATCAAGATAGATAACCATGAATGAGTTGGTGAAGGGTCTCAAGATGTCATCCATCATCCTCATGAAGGTTGCAAATGCATTAGTCAAGCCAAAAGGCATAATCAACTATTTGAAGAGCCCCTCTTTAGATTTGAATGTAGTCTTCTAGACATCGATGGGATCTATGGGAATTTGGTGATAGCTAAATTTGAGATCAATTTTGGTGAAGAACTTCACATCATGGAGTTGTTCTAGTAGTTCATCAATCTTGGAGAGGGGATAGTGATTCTTCACAATAATTTTATTCATGGTTTGATAGTTAATGCAAAGCCTCTAGTTCCATCTTTCTTTGGTTCCAAGATAATCGAGCTACCATAAGGTGAAGAGCTTGGTCTGGTGTGAACCTTTTAAATCAATTCTTGAATCTACATTTTTATCTCATCATTTTATAGAATTGATCTATGGTACACAAGACTATTAGGCAAAGGTGATCTTAGGATCAAATCAATAGAATGTTTTACTTGGTAGTGAAGTAGAAATCCTATGGGTGACTTGAATAAGTCATCATATTATCCCATGATTTGTCCCATCTACTTCTATTGTTATGTTGATTATGTAGACATAACTGTCACATCTGATGAGCAATATTGATGCAATGGGGACCATTACTTCTCAATGAGGGAGGAATGACCTGGGCAATAATTCAAGTGATAATTTGGGTGACGGTTCTACCCCAATTGATGATGGAACTTTTGGGAGCCATAACTATTGCATCATAGCTCTGATTGACTCCCCATTTGAATAGTTGAAAAGATAAGAATGAGGAGAACACAATGAGATGGCACAGAGCTTTAATTAATAATTTTTGACCTCTAAAAATCTAAAAAAAGTACCACAAATTTCAATTTTAGTAGTACAATCTAAAAATAATAAGTTTCTAAAAATAGTAATTCTTTGAATTCTATATTATTGTAAATCATGGAAGTTGAACCATTTAATCTCATTCAAGATTGGTGACCTTCCACATCCTCCTCCTAACTTCAAAATGTGTATAAATGAAGATGTAACCTAAAATGAAAATTAGACATTTTTTTCTCATTCATAATGTACTCCAAGTACTTAATTATTTTCATTCTGAATGTGCATTTATCAAGATCTACATACAACTTGTGCTTCTAAAGAGTTTGAAGCACCTTATTAACATGTTACAGATATTCCTCCCATGTTCTATGGTAGATAAGTATGTCATCTAGATAGACAACCGTGAATGATTTATTGAAGGGTCACAAGATGTCATCCATCATCCTCATGAAGGTTGTAGGTGTGTTAGTTAAGCCAAAAGGCATAACCAACCATTCGAAGAGCCCCTCCTTAGATTTTAATGTAGTCTTCCAAACATCAATGGGAATTTGGTGATAGATAGATTTGAGATCAATTTTGGTGAAAAACTTTGCACTGTAGAGTTGGTCCAATAGGTCATCAATCTTAGGGAGGGAGTAATAATTCTTCACATTGATTTTATTCAGGGATCAATAGTCAATGAAAAGCGTCCATGTTCCATCTTTATTTGGTGCTAGGATAATAAGGTTACCATAGGGTGAAGATCTTACCCTGATGTGACCCTTTTGAATCAATTCCTAAATTTGCCTTTTTATCTCATCATTTTCCAAAATTGATCTATGATACATAGGACTATTGAGCAAAGGTGATCTTGGGATCAAATTGAAAGAATGCTATACCTGGCAGTGAAGTGGAACTCTCATGGGTGACTTAAATAAGTCATCATATTCCCTCATGATTTATCTCATCTGCTTCTATTATTGTGTTGATTATGTAGACACTACTATCACACTTGATGAGGAATATTGAAACAATGGCAACCATTACTTCTCAAGAAGAGAGAAATGATCTGGGTAATAATATAGGTGATAATTCAGATGACAGTTCTACTCTAATTGATGATGGAATTTTTGGGATCCATTATTTTTTCACCATAGCTCTGATTGACTCCCTATTTGAATTGATGAAAATTTAAAAATAAGGATAACATGGTGAGATGGTACAGAGCTCTGATCAATGGGTTTTGATCCTCAAAAACTCAATAAAAGTGACTCAAATTTTAATTTTAGTAGTGTAGTCTAAAAATAGAAACTTTTTAAAAATATCAATTCTTTAAATTTTGTATTATTGTAAATCATGGAAATCAAACCACTTAATCTCTCTCAATATTAGTGACATTACACATCCTCCTCCTACCTTCAAAATGTGTATAAATGAAGATGTAACCCAAAATTGAAATCAAACATCTCTTCTCAGAGATAAGCATATATTTGTATTTGCAATCTTGAGTAATAAAACATCTCTTCTTAGAGAAATCATTGTTACTGTGTTATTTGTGTGTTCTTAAAATATCTTTCAATCAAAACTTCTGAGTTTTGAATCAATGAACAAGACTTAATTGATATTGTCATGGAAAATTTACCATCATCATAAAATTCTTTTCTGAAGTCATTGCATATGATAAAAGAGATACAAACACTAGATTATGATTAGTTGTCTACACTTCTCATGCAGAAGGAAATGCAATGGGAAAAATCAATTACTTCGACATCAACATCAACATCTATAGAAAATGTATTTGTAGAAAGGTCAAAAGGCAAGGGAAGATGTTCGACAAGAAGAACTCTTTAAAAACCAATGTAAGTACATCAAAGAAACTAAAATAGAACTATTCTTATTCTAAATAACCAAAACATTTAAATAAAAATTGTCACAAGTGACAAGAAGATATGACTAATGCAAACTAGAAGTAAATACATGGTAATGTTGCAAAGAGAGAAAAATCTATTAAATTTGTCTTTACAACATCACATGATCAATTCAACAAGTCTCCTACTTGGTACTTCAAATCAAGGACTTCATGACACTACACAAGTCATCAAGATTGGTATGTAAACTTCATTGAGGAAAAAAATATAAATGAAATTATTACCTTAGGTGATGGATGGACACATGACATTAAGGAATGTGGGGATGTAAAAATCATTTTGAACAATGAGTACAAATATATATTAGTTAATATTATATATGTACTTGATATGAATAAGAAAACTTTATCCATCAATGAAATTACCAAAAAATAAAAACTAATAGTTAAGTTTGAAGGAAACAAATTTAAAGCCACTACACTCAATAATGAGATTATTTTTATTGATATAAGGGAATGAGGTTTGTATAAACTTGTAGATATTAAATCAGTAGAACATTATGCCTTAAAAATAATTAAGTAGTATAGTAATCTATGGTATGAAAGATATGGTCATTTAAGTTACCAGTATTTAAATATCTTGAGTAAAAATATAATGGTGAATAGACTCCCACATATTTAAGTTATCAATATGTTTGTGAAGGATGTCAATTGGGTAAATAGATAAGATAATCATTTCCTACTGATAAAGCATGGAGGGAAGAATGTGTGTTAGATTTGGTACATGTAGATATTCATGGTCTTATGGAAACTAATATTGTATCTATAACCCTTTAATTATTGTTGATAGTTAATGATATGTATCAAAAAAAGTGAGTGTATTTCCTTAAGAAGAAATCATAATATTTTGTTAATTTTCTTACATGGAAAACACTAGTTAAGAATCATATAAGTAAAAAGGTTTAAGCCTTTATGTTAGATAAGGGTGGATAATTTGTCTCAAAATAATTTAGTATATACTGCTCACAAAAAGGTATACATAGGCAATATATAACTTCTTACACTGTTGACGGTAAAAAATGTCATGTCAATGAATCAATCCTTTTGTCTATTTCTAAGGTTAAGATAAAATGGCACTAGTTTAATTGTAAGGGTATAAATAATAATAATAATTAATTCTAAAGATGTGTAGGGGGTTTTAATATTTCTAAGATATAAAGAGCAAGTAAAATATAGAATAATGTATAATTATAATTTAGAAATCAAATATCTTTAAATATCAAAGGTATTAGAACATGATTATGTAATCTAACCTATCCAATAGAGAAAACCTATAGAAGAAATAGTCCCTTGAAGAAAATATCTTTAATCGTTTATAATTATATTGAATCAAATACTTTATCATCTCTAAATATCTCTTAATCTTAAAATAGATTGAAAGAAAAGAAATGAAATAAACTGAAGTACAAGTAAAACAAATGAAAGCAAAAACCAAAATGATAAATGAAAATAAATATTAACATATAATTTTAATAATAAACAAGAACAAAAATATATTAGTCTAACTTTAAACTATGAAATAAACAAGCAAATATCTAATTATCTATCTATCCTATAATATTAAAATGCAACAAGACTAAATAAAAGAAAGTGGAATAAAGATTAATCTAAAAAACAATAGAAAGTCAATATAAGAATATTATAACTATTAATTAATATAAATAAAACTAACTAATAAATAAAATAAAATCAAAGTAAAATATAATTAAATAAGTGTTAATTAAATTATTAGAATATAAAAAAATAGTAATCAAACGAGAGAGTTTAAAATTAAAGAACAAATAAAGTGAAAAGATAACATGAAATAACTATGTAAATAAAAATTAAAAAGAATAAAAAAGATAATTAAATCTAAATTAATTATCTAAGTTAATCCAATCTAACTAAACTAATCTAAAACATGGAATAAAATTAAATAAACATAAAATTATGAGTTTTGAAACAAGAGTCATCTTAGAATAAAATGAAATAAGATTTATTGAGAAATTAAAATTTTGAGTACAGTCTTCAAAAAGATGATGAAATTATAATTAATAGATCAATAAAATGTAACAAGATGCGATATATTCATCATTATTCAGGTTAAGCACATAGAGTTCTACTCGTATGACTACATATCTGCAATCATAAAAAATTATAAAAGCTTAATAGACTTCAAATAATTAGTTTAAGAAAAATATATGAAACTTAGATATACCTACGCTAAACAATCAAATTACTTCATCGTCAGAGAATGTATTGTTTGATATATCTGTAATTAGTCATTTGATCTTAGAGATATATGTACATAAAAGAAAAGAAATATGGATAACTTTCAAACTCAAAGAGAGATATTCACCTGTATATGTTTCTCTCTTTGTAATGTCTCTTTGATATATTTATAAAATAATATCCTCTAGAGATAATTAGAAAATAAGTTACAACTAACTTTAGTTAGTTGTTGTTAACTATAATTGAGTTTTAAAAGTCAATTAATTAACTTTATGACTTATATCTTTATAAATTTAGATTTAGCATGAAGTTTAATAAATCAAATTTAAATATAATAGATCAATAAACTTTATAATTGGTGGGGGCCCTTGACTCACTTGAATACATTTAAATAAATATTCTAACAATACAAAACAATATTAATATGCTTACGTTTAAACAAAATTTAAATACTCCTAACATTAAATTTCATGAATATTTTTCATAATAATTAAGTAAACATGTTAATAAACTATTTTGCATAAATTTAAAATATTGTCACACATCACAAAATCACTGAAACATATCAATATTCTCAAAAATTAACGTTATGGAAGCAAGTCTAAGTTTGAATTATGAACATAAATTAAATAACAATTTAATCATAATTTGTATCAAAAATTAAATATATCAGTAGAGCATCCTTATCAATTTGGCACTTTGTTTACTCCATAGATATGATGGGAAGTTTAACCAAGAGAGTGCATTCAAAATCATCCACTTATAATTTAACCTTATTCAACATCATAATTACCAATGATCATGTTGTAGGGATGTTATCATGTTTTCTACTAAAAGAAGTAGGTCTTTCAGGTTTAGGTAAAGAAATTATATTATTAAGTGGCACAAATGAATGGGGATGTAATTTTGTAGTTACTTTAAGTACATTTTTAGGTTGCTTAGGTAATGGATTATTATGTGGATCAAATAGGATAGTAGTATGCATATGTTGAAAATATTCACTTGGATTATCTCACCCATGAGAAGGATGTCTCCAATATGCTCTCTTCAATCCTATATTACCACAAAAATTCAAAGATCTAACAGGAAAAGAGTCAAAAACATTCCATAAAATTATATTAATGGCATCAAAATAAATGGATATTCAGGTTTCATTATTAAATGTCAATAAAAAGTGTTAGTATCCCTATGGCATGAAATAATCAAACTTGAGAATAACCTCACAAAGAATTATTCTCATTGTATTGATTATTATCTCTATCCCAAACATTTCTACCTTATTCATATGATTTTTGAGTCAACCCTAACATTCTAAAAAAAACACTGAAATAAGCATTCAAAAGAACAATAAAACTGAGATTTGATATGATCAAATACCCATAATTAAGCTTATTATATTTTTAATACTAATATTTTTATGAATTATTGAATGATTTTTTTATTAAAACTCAGTCATATTTAGAATAAAACTACCATGCATATCACTATCAAAATATGTGTATAAATAAGTCAAACAACCATATTCTCTTTCACCTCTTTTTGATATGTGAAAAAACTCAATACACAATTATCATCTATTCAATATTAACATTTTTATCAACCATATAAATTATTGATCAATCTGAGATGCCATTCAAAAGAGATAAAAAGTAATATAACACATATATATGCTTTATAATAAAAAAAGCATCTCATTTTTCATAAACTGCATACACTTCAAATACATTTTTCCAAAATAGAAAGTAGGAAATAAATGTACTAACCAGTCATTTTTACCATGTATTGCATAAAATGCAATTACTGTTCTTTCCACTAATACTCTTAAATCATTATTTCTTTAAACGATATAAATAAGTTTTCATGATCATTGAAATAAAATCACTAAGTGTAGGACCCAACATTTTCTCTTATCCGCAAAACCAAGAGTTCAAAACCTTTGCACTTTTAACTCAGAGAATGGTATAGAACCTTGATATTAGATTATATATATATGCATTGACAAATATATAAAACCAAAGGTACACATATCAAGAAATAAAATGAAATACACCACTGCCTTCACAATCTTTCTTGTATCAATTTCTTGGAATGATTAAAGAAATTATAAACTGGATAATATGCATAATTTAAGATTCATGAAATATCTAACCTAAGTTTAACTTCAACTATGCATTACCAAATATTGATATGAAAGATAAATCAAAATGACTATATGCGTATGTAGCCTCAACTGACACCGAACATCCATAACTATGACAACTCTTAAAAACCATAATTCCAAAATAATCAATGAATATAAAATCTTCCATATAATGAATAAATGATGGAATTCAAACAATTCTCTTTGAAATATAGGTTCAAGAATACATCATATGACAAGTATACTGAACCATATATTCCAAAATCTCCTCAATCAAAAAATAAAACCCTTGAAAGTTTTATTTTTTTGGTATGTTAAAAGCCATAAAATGTATATTTTTAAAACGAATGCATCATATGACATATTTTTAAATATATGCATGCAAGCTATATTCAATAATATATTTCCCTCAAAAAATCATAAAACCCAACTTAGAATGTGTTCTTCTAAAAAAAATGTGCATGCAAAATTTATCTAAGCTGAGTAGTTAAATCAACACTCAATACTTCTATGCTAAGAACCAAAGAATCAAATTAGAGAGAAACTTGCTTTCTAATCATACCATTCCATAATGATTTAAAACATTTAAATTGTAACAACTTCCTTTAATCCATGCATTCAATCATTTACCATTTTTATTTTGGTGAGTAAATAAAATAAAACAACTTGCATTTAGGCATGTTATAACATTCACACTAGAAGATAACACTTGAAAAAACTACTCAAATCCATTCATCCTTTCATAACACATGAAATTATTTAAACAACCAAACTAAAATAATGTCATAAACTAAATAAAGAACCTCCACAGATCAACTACAAGACTATTACCTCTCAAAAAAAAATTATTTCTTATCTTTCTCTATAAAATAATCAAAATACAAATAGAGCTTGAATCATACTACATTATTTGACCAAACACCATTTATAAAGGTTTATATTTCAAATGTCCTCATAAAGAATGATATTATATTGTGAAAACTAGATGAGATTTTATATACATATTAAAACCATACCTTAATACTGCGTACATGTCCTTGAAATTTTTTTCAAAAAATTTCCAAGCTTCCTTGTCATAGCTCCAAACTGCCAGAGCTCCAATTTTGCCTGACAAACTTATAAAATGATAAACAAAAACAAATAAAATATTCATTTTATATTCAATTATTTAACATTTAACACTCATGGTGATGTGTTTACCTTTAATTTGTTTGAAGATTACAATGACATCATAATTGGTGGATATGTTATCTATCTTTGTAATCCATTTATCCATATAACTAAAATGACTGCAAAAACCAAAACTAAATGCAAGTAATAAACATTAAAATCTATTTGATTTCCAATTTTCATAGGATTTATAAAAATTGAGCATCGATCTATGAGCTCATTAAATTTGCACATTTCAATAATCTATGATGGATCACCATCCATTTCATTCAATGTTGAAGGTAGTTTAAAACTAATATATTAACACTAAGGTTACCAAATTCATCACCTTGTTAATGTTAGGAAATTTTTAGTCCTCACATTAATTTATGTGAATAATTATGAAAGTAATAATTCAATATTAGATATATTTGGTTAGATTATATTATTCTATTGTGATATTGTTGTGAGTTACAACAATATTATGATGATAGGTTTGTGAGTAAAAATAGGGTGTAAAGAGATATTTGTGGTGATTCGGTTCACCATATTTATAGAAAATATATTCCTATATATTTTTAAATACCTGAATGAATATGTAATAGAATAAAATATTTATAGTGTGAATAATTATATTATTCTGTGTTCAACTTCATTATGTTTGTGTCTAATTTATGAAGATCTGAACTAGAATCATTAGCTAGTATCAGAGTAGGGATTCTTTGAGAATGGAAGAGAAATTTAATTCAAGATGAGAGTATTTGAATTCAAGATCTGATCTTTGAAAATGACTATTGTTCATTCATGCATCAGGATCATGTCACATTAACGCCAAGCTATGTAATTCTCCCATCTATTCATGTTTGAACTTGATATATTTACATTCTATTTTCAAATGATCTGATTATGCCACATTATGTGTGTCTTGTTGTACTTCTAAATTTTTTGCATAAACTACTCAACATCACCTAGTATCTGATTATAAATGTGTAGTCCATATGATTATGAACACATTATATATATATATATATATATATATATATATATATATATATATATATATATATATATTTGTATCATCTTATGTATTTGTCTGAACATCCATATCACCATATTTTTGTGGTATCAATTTAGAATTTGTTGAATGTATTGTTATTGGCATTCAAGCTCAGTTATTTTGTTCAAATTTGGATCATCCATTCCATCTTGGCACATTGATGCCCTCATGTCAACATAGTTCTCCAAGTTTCCTAATCTTTGTCAGCTATTGTCATGCGGCCACCATAGCCATCTTCATCTATTTATTGCATTCTAGTATGCACCTATCTTTTGTGTCAACATGCATAGCTTCTATTGTGGAAATCATCCAAAATTAAGATCTTTGTGAGGCATGCATTCATATTTATACATTAGATCTGACTGTGTTGAATCAAATTTTCTATCCTAAGAGAGAAGTGTTTACCTAAAGGCTAGTATCAAATCCTAGAATTGAGAAAAAAATCAGCCTTCATGGTTCTTGATCATAGTCTATGTCCTGAGAATTGATTACATGAATCACTATCGATTTGTGTATTTCTATCGACTAGATATAATAAGGAATATTCACATTTTGATTATAAAGAATAGACAAAGTCATGTTGAGCAGTCCAAACCTAGATTCTAGTGAACTCTAGAACTGCTCCATGCAAGATAGACTTGATGGGTATATTTTCTTCAATCATACTCATATATGGTGTGCCTCAAACCCCACCAGTTACTTTCTAGCATTTAGCTCATTTGGTTGTATTTGGTTTTTGGTTTTTTTTATAAAATTTAGTCTGTTTGTCTATAAGTCTTTAGTGGTTATTGTTTTATAATCTCACAAAATCTTTAAGTTTTTAAGGTAATAGTTGATTTGTAATATTTATTGAGTTAAGTCTATTAAAATTAGTAATATTATTTTATAAATAAATTCAAAATTATTACTAAATCTTTATCAATGATAAGTATATCATAGTGTCAAATTCATTATGTGTGTTAATTTTTTGGTATATCATCAACATTAGGGTCAATTCAAGTATGCCAAAAAAATGAGTTGAAAGTTAAAAGTCATTTTTTTGTTAATAAAGTATATTGAGTCAAATTATCAACATAAAAAAAAGTGTCTTTTCTCATGAATATTTTAAAAGTGGTTACGTATGTGTCGGTATCAAAAGTTCTTAAAAATATGTCAAAAGAGTTATTTTTACATCAAAATGGTCAAAAATATCACCCTATGTAAAGGACATAATTTTGGGAGAACCCAACATCTTGAAAATGTATTGTCAAAATTTTGGGGGGGATTTTCTTCTTTTAAGCCTAAAAGCCAATTGTTTTGAGTAAGCAATGAACTTGTTGGATGTCAGAGGACATTGGAGGATGGAGGCTTTTTATGCCTCTCATTAGCCACCTAATGAAGGGGCACTTTTGCTATAATGGCATGTGTGTGTGTGTGTTTGTGTGTGTGTGTGTGATTATAGCAGAAGTGCCCCATATATATATATATATATATATATATATATATATATATATATATATATATATATATATATATATATATAACTTATTTGTATGTATGATAAATAAGAGGTGTATTTCTTATTTATCCCAACTAGATTGGAGAAAAGTGTCATAAAATGTGACAACAATTGTATAGGAGAGCATCTAACTGCAGAGATCCTCTAACTATCATACTTATTTCTGAAGATGATACACCAGTGAAACATTCATTGCATTCACATAGAGTAAATGTAGGATACATTCTTTACATAGTAGTGGTCATGTGAGGAAAGATTTAGATAGTAATATGTAGACCTAAAAGTATGTGTTGGCATATGATTTTGTTTGATCCAATTCTTGGAGATACAGGAGTGAAAGTTGAATAGATGATCCATGTTTGTAAGTTCTCACACTATATAGGTTGATGTAGTTCCCTTAATGAATAATTTATGGTATATGTACATGTTCAAAGTTTTCATATTGATTCAATTGATGTGTTATCAATAGTGAATGGTTGATGAGAGGTTGATGTGTTCCTTCTCTACTATCATTAAGTCTTGTGAAACAAAAATTACCATGTAAGGCCTAAGGAATGTTTATTTCTCACACTAATTTATGTGAATAATTACAAAATTAATAATTCACTATTAGATATATTTGGTTAGATTATATTATTCAGTTTTTATATTGTTGTGAGTTACAACAATATTACAATTATAGGTTTGTGAGTAAAAATAGTGTGTGAGGAGAGATTTGTGGTGATACAGTTCACCCTCTTTATGAAAAAGACATCCCTATATATTTTTAAACACCTAAATGAATATGTAATAGAAGAAAATATTTATAGTGTGAAGAATTATATTATTTTGTGTTCAAATTCATTATGTTTATGTCTAGTTTATGAAGATCTAAACTAGACTCATTAGTTAATATATTTTCCACTTCACATTATATCCACCACTCTTAACACATTTAAAGGTCCTCACACTAATCAACCAATCTATCATGACCTAAGTCATGTTAACCTTAAAAATTAGATTTTAAATTCAAATGACTTAGATAGTATGTTATAGGCCATTGGTGACATCAAATGACATTCAAGAAATTTAAACAATGTGAGCAATTAAGCTTAGCAATATGTGTTAAATCCTTGAAGATAATCTTTACAACAAAGATGCCAATAAATGTACAAACATGTTTTAACTTTGAATTTCTTCCATTCATGTAACCATGCACTATGTGTTATAAACAAGAAAATCATGTTTCTTATTACCTCTTTACATGTTAGACCAAAATGAACTATGCATGCTTGAATTATTTATATTTAAAGTACTTTTAGATACTTATCTTATGACAATTTCACTATTCCAAAAATATTACAAGAAAAATGAGATCAACAAGATCAAAAAGATTATACATTTACCTTATTACTTATTACACATATTGAATCAATATGGATTGTATTTGTATTTTTTTTAATTAAAAAATAATGCTGAGATCTCACACTATCATTGTTTACAACATGATCAAATTTGAAAACAACTGTCAACTAAAAAGAAAGTTAACATCTTACAATTGTCATTATTTACAATAAGATAAAATATGAAAATAACTTCCAACTATATAATAAATACAAACTAAATCATATGTATACTTAATGATATGCCATCAAAATCACTTAATCAATATCAAGAGTAAGAATTTTTTAACATAGAATCATTAAGGATTACACATGCATAGAAATGATGAATATTCAAATGAATACAATGAGTTGTCCCCTGCTACCAATTTTAAAATTCATGACTATAGTAATCAATATGACAAAATTAATCATGTCAAAACATTCAAAAAAAGTAAGGGGGTGTCTAAAATAGGCATAACACACTCCACAATAAAATGGAGTAGTGAAAAGGATCATGATTATCATGGAGATGACACAATGTATGGTACATAAAATGAATGTACCTTTTTGGTACTAGGTATAAACTTTCAAAAATAGAGTGTTCGTCTTAAATAGGAGTCCATATAAAGTTGTGTAGAATATTACTCCAAAATATGCATGGTTAGGAAGAAACCTTGATGTAAGTGATTTATAATTTTTTTTGTTTTATTGCTTTTGGATTAATCCTTGAAGAAAAAAGAGTAGTTTAGATGTAAAGAGTAAGAAGTACATGGTTTTTGGCTATAATAAGAATTCTAAAGCATATAAGTTACTAGATATCTCTTTAAAGAAGTAATTGTGAATAAAGATGCCAAAATAGATGATAAAAAATCATATTTATCAAAGGATGTTAAATCTACTAACACTAGTCATCTTTGGATTTACACTGATGAATGTGAATCAAGTTTTAGTGCTAAATGGAACATGACTTAAAAAGGCAAACACCAAAGAAGTTTGCCTCTATATAAGGTCCTAATGAAACAACAAGTGGTTCAATAAGTTAGTACAAAAGGATAAAATGGTATTATAACATAATGCAAGATATTCAACAAGCATATCTTTCAATATCTTTGGAAGGTAGATCCATAAGATTAGGGAAACAAGTGATATATAATCTTGAGCATGTAAATTTTGCTTTCAATTCAGCTATTTCACAGAATTTGTGAACCAAATACTTGTGCATGCACTAAAGGAAAACCTAAATAGGAATCTACCATGAAGGTGGAGTATTATTTTCTCATAAAAATGGTACTTGTGTTTTCTCTAATCTACCCCAAATTAAGAATTTTATTAGTTACAAATGGATTTATTAAGTAAAATTCAAATTAGATGGTTCCTTAGATAAGTGTAAAGCTCATCTTGTTGCAAAGTGTTATGGACAAGAAAAGAGAGTAGACTATGAATAAACATTTGCTCCTACAACTAAAATGGTAACATTTAAAATGGTCATATCTATTTTTGTTTAGTTTGGTTGGCAGGTATTTTAGATGGATGTGAAAAGTACTTTTTTGAATGAGGACTTAGATGAAGAGGTGTACATGGTAAAACCATAGGAATTTTAAATTCCTAGAAAGAGCATCTAGTTTGTAGATTAAAGAAGTTATTGTATATAATTAAGTAGGCTCCTCAAACTTGGTATTTCAAAATATATAACTATCTTATAAAGTCTAATTTTAAAAGATGGGATGTAGAATCTACTCTCTATTTTAAATTCGTTAGTGATGACATAGTGAATCTAATTGTATATGTTGATGATCTTGTCAGCACTAGAATCACAAATTATTTGATTAAATAGATGAAACCAACATTTGTTATGTGTTTGAAATGAGTAATCTAAGCATTATTTAATATTGTCTAGGTGTAGAGTTTTTATAGTGTTATAATTTTGGTTATACAATCTTTGTATCCCAAATAGAATATGTCAAATTTTTATTTAAAAAAATTCAAAATTCATGATTTTAATCTTGTAGCTACACGTATGAAATTTGGGACAAAATTTTCAACTAACATTGATTCATCATTGGTCAATGAAATAGTGTATCAATAATTAGTAGGTAGTTTGATTTATCTTACAACTACTAGACCATATTTGTGTTTTACAGTAAGTTATCTTTCTCGTATCATGACTAAACCATACGATGAACATTAATAAGATAAAAAAATAGGTTCTTATATATGTCAAAGGTACTCTTAAATTTGACATTTTATATAAACAATCTATTGAGTATAAACTAATAGGGTATACTGATTCAGATTGGGCAGGATCAATTGATTCTATAAAAGGTACAATAGGTTATAGTTTCACTCTTCGCTTAGGTGTATTATCATGGTAGAGTAAGATTTAGATTACAATTTCATTATCTTCTACTGAAAAAGAGTATAAATTAGTTTTTATTACAAGTAGAAAATTCATGTAGATTTAGTTAGTATTGGAAGATCTTCAACTTGATTCATCAACACCTACACCTATATTTTGTGATAACCAAAGTGTCTAAAGTTGGTGAATAGTATAGTTTTTCATGTTAAGACAAAAAACATTGAGATTCATCATCACTACATTTAATAGTTGGTTACTAATGAAGACAAATGTCTTTATTATTTCCCTACCTCTAAACAACCAATTGATATAATGTTTAAACCTTTGTGTTAAGACAAATTTGTAAAATTCTAAGATAAGCTTGGAGTTGTTTCTAGTTTGGTCATTAACAGAGGGTATTAGAATAAAATGCATATGGTTATATATTATTATATTTTTTATGATTAAAAAACTATTATTATGGTTACATGGGTCAAGCCTATTTCTAGCTTCACATTGATTATTTGTTTTACCTTTCTCCTAGATTTTAGGAGTGGTTATTGGCTTATTTATATGAGTCTCTCTTTCAATAAAATAGTGTGTATTATTTATTCTCTCCATTAACATGTTTTATTATAAATTTTATTTTAGACTATATAGTTTTCTATGTTTAATTGATTTTATATTTTCTAAAAGGTATAACATAGGTAAATCAGAGAATTTTATTATCTAGAAAATATTGTATCTTGCACAATCATAGTGTTCAATATTAACGATATATCTGGTTCATATCTATGAGTAAAGTCATTGCACTTTAAATTACTAGATCTATCACCTAAGATAGATACAATTATGTATGTGTCATTTTCCATATAAATTATCAGGGAAAAAATAAAGTTGATGGTTTTTTCATTTATCATTGCCTCCATTACCCATTCGTGACTATCATTTGACATAAATCTTGAAAGTTAGAAAATATAACTATGTATGGAATTTACTATTGATATCTTTCTACCCTTATACTTAGAAAGGATCAACTCTTTCTCAAAAAACTTGAACAATATTCTTATTATTCACATGAGTCTTTTGGATGTCATGACAATATACGAGAGGGTTAATTGTAAATAGGTTCATAGGAAGCATGTTCATATGGTGCATTAATTCCATGAGGTGATTTGGTAGTAAACATTTTACCCTATTTAAACTTGTGTCAAGGTTACATCTTATGTTGATCATGTCTAAGAATCCATACCAAGTCATAGTGTGACCTCCCTTGTCTAAAATCACACATAATGGATGACCTATGATGTTGTAGCCAATGATTAGTTATGTGTCCATTTGATCATGCCAAGAACCTATATATTATATTAAAATAAAGGATATTGAATATAATATGAGGGAAGAAGGGTAACTTTGTTCGAATCCTTTATCATAATTTAAGGTTTTTTAGTAAATGTTAAGGTAGATACTTCAATTATTATTACATTTTATATCATGTATGTATTACCTTGAAAGGGTGTCTAAACCATGTGAATAGTTTTATTATGGCCCCTAGGACATCATTAAGTCATCATCAAGGGTAAAATGTTTCCAAAAGGTCTTATAATCATTGTAAGGTCATAACAAGGTGGTCTTATATGTAAAAAGGGGTTTGTAGAGGTCAAACACCCTTCATTCACAAAAAGGCTCCCCACACACTTAAAAAGTGACTTTTCATTTTCCATCCATCTGTACCCTCTGATTTAAAAATGTATTTGACCTATCTTTTCCCTCATTTTGGCCTCTAATGGGTTCCCAAGATCTCAATCATAAAAAAATGCAGAGAAAAGATGTTTTATAGATGCTTTCAAGATTTGTACAGTCAAGTCAAGGTTTTTGGAGAGTTTTCAATCATGTCATGATGATGTCATTGAGGTGTATAGGTGAGTGGATGAAGTGCCTTGATAGTCTAAGTGATAATGACAAAGTGTGCAATGTGCATATCCTAGTATTCTTCAAGTATGCTTGTTTGATCTTTAGTTTTGGATTGGTTAGAGATGTTTAGGGATGATTATGGTGATTTGATCATCTGAAATGGGTCCTTTTAGAAGTCAATAATGGTTTGAGTGCTTATGTGAATGAGTGTAATTCACTTGGTTCATCATTGTTCTCATCTAGACATTTTGGTTCTAATGGTAGAAAATATGAATAGGCAGTTTGATGATGTCATAATTACCACATGTGCATGAGTTAAGGGGATTTGGTCATATGGTTGTGATCACATTAGTCTCTATTTTCTATGCACAAGTCTCAAGTATATCAATGATGTTTGATAAAAGATATTCAAGTGCAAAGTTGGGCTCCCAGGTAATTTAAGTGTTTTCCCATACTTAGCCAAATTTGCAATGTGGCAAGTAAAGTTGAGTAGGCATTTTGATGGTGGCATATCTCGTACATATAAACATTTCAGGAGAAGGTGATCATATAGTTTTTTTCAATTTTTTGCCTAATTGATTTTTTCTAACTTTCAATTCAAGCGATGAAGTGTGAAAAAAGATATGAATGTGCAAAGTTGGTCTTTCTAGATAATTCTTGACATAATTGGCTATGTGAACTGATAAATCCAAGGAGGTATTATAATTTCATTATGTCTCACACATGTGAGGGTTACATGAGAATATTTTTATTTGTTTGGATTCTCCTATGTGAGGATATCATATGGTCCAATTTTTAGAACTTGTGCTTGAGCAAAGCAAACAATATGAAGGTGTAAAGTTGACCTTACAGACATATTTCAATAGTCCCAATACTTAGTCTATTTTGTACAAAGATAAAGATCAAGACTAAATGAACATATAATGGCTCATGGGTGATCATAAAATGAATATATAAGGTGCATATAAAGTAAAAGAGGTCAAAGTTCTCAATGGGTAACAAAGATAAAGATCGATCTTCTTCTAAAATCTAACAGTGCACAAGCGATCATATAGTTTTGATCTAACAGTGCATGTTGAGTGAGATGGTAAGAAGTACATGATGTTTAATAGTATAAGTGCTCAAAATTAATGTGAGGGTGATAATTTTCATGATAACATGGGTTTTGAGCAAGATCTAATGCTGAACACTATAATACAAATACCTAACTGATCCATAGAGATCGTGGTGTGTGATGAGTCAATATTACAAGATGACAAGAGACGAGGTCAATTGTTTGAGGTTTAATATTTGGTAGTGGTACACTATGTACTAAAAGTTGAGATTTGTACAATAATATTTATGGTGTGTGTTTAATATAAGTAGTGAGGACTCAAGATGTGAGCATGGTGTTCGAATTTTAACTGTGACTGTTTGAATTCAAATACTTGAATTTGATAAAAGAAAGACCAGTGCCTAGTTTTTTAACCATAACTTTTGATCTATGTATAATTTGACCATGTAGTAAAAATAAAAGTTGTATATGACTTCAATTAACATCTGTAAATACTAATTTTAATGTTTAATTTTTTATACAATCAAAGTTGTTAAGCTTCAAAGTTGATTGTTTTTTTCGTGTATGTCCTGCAAGTGATCCGAGAATATTTTCAAGCTTATTTTGATGTTGTTTAAATATCTATTGATGAATTAGATATTGGGGAGCGTTTTAGACTCAATGAGGACTATCTATGTGAATTATTAATGTTTGACCATTTGTATATAGTATGAAAAAGTCTTAAAAAGTTGACTATGTATTCATTCTTGATGTTCTTGTACACCAGGTCAGTGTCTGAGTTATTTGAGCATATGCAGAGGTGAGAAGAGTTGATTGTGATAATTTGAGTATGTAAAAGGGGATATAAGGAGTGGGCCTAATTAATTGAAAATTTTCCTATGTTATTATTTTTCTTGATGAAGTGCTAAATAGGTGAATAGGTCTCTATGAGACCTATAAGGGCTATAAAGGCCTATTTGATAGGTGGAACTACTTAAGGGTGACCCATGAGTGTTATGGCTGATCTATGTGGATGGTATTGAGTTATGTATCGATAAGATAGATGCCTTAATGTTTAATACATGCCTTTTGGCTGACCAAGATGGTGATAATCTTAAATTCTCTATATATAGTCAAATCAAAGATGATGATTTCTAAACTTGGAGAGAGACTTGTCTGTGAAATTTGCATTTTGAGAGATAATGTTATGAATTAAAGGAAAGGATGGGTTCCCTATGGATGAGTTAAAGATAAAAATAGATTGAAAACTATTTGTATGACTTGTAGGTCATAATTATGTTGGTAGAATAGTGCTCTTATTATTTGAGTATGAGTGAAAGTGAAGAGTGATAATCAGAGGTCCATCATCAGGTGTTGAAGACATCATTTCAAAGGTGGATGTGTTTATAGGTTTTATTGTGGTTAATCAACATATAAGAGGGTTATATCCTCCTTTCAAGGTAAAACTTGATAAAATTTTAGATATTGTGGTAACTCAATTAGATAGGTGTAGAAGCTCCTCATGGGATTACAGTCTCACTAAAATAAGGGATGGTAGTTCCTTGATTAGTTATAGCTAATCTAAATTGGTTATTGTTATTATAAGAAAGTATTCCAATTATATGTTTCAGTGAGTTTTCTCCCTCAAGAGGGTTTCCTACATATGTCATGTGTTATGTTATTGATCTTGCATTGTCTCTCTTGCTCATTGCTATGAATGATGTGTATTCTTCATGAATGCTTAGGGTAATTGATTAAGAACTTGAAAGTGATTAAAATTAAAGTTGGATTTTTTGGGCTCACTGACTTACCCCACTCTTAGTGATTTTACCTCTAATACTTAGTATCAAATTAGGTCATTTGATCAAGGCTTGACAGCTTGAAGGTGATCCAAGGTACAATATGGGTAGTCATCAAGGAGGTTTCTCTACTAAACAAGCATCAATATTCAATAGATCCAATTATGATTTTTGGAGTGCAAGGATGAGGATATACATTATGTCCCTAGGTTTTGATGTATGGAAATCTATTGTGTATGGTTATGTTGCTCCTACTACTCCTCCATATAGTGTTGTAGATAAGAAGGTATTTGAGAATAATTCTAAGGAAATGAATGTCATCACTTATGGGATTACAAAGACTGAGTTCACCAAAGTAATCCACTATAAATTTGTTAAAAAAACATGGGATAAAATTTAGATCATTTATGAAGGATATTCAAATGTCAAGCTTGCTAAGTTGTAGACTCATATAAGGTAATTTGAAAGTCTCAAGATGAAGGATGAAGATTATGTGGCATCCTTTCTGTAGAGATTTGATGAGACTGTGAACATCATCAGAGGTATTAGAGAGAATCTTGAAGAGGATACTATAGTCCAAAATATATTGAGGTCTCTATCCCTTAGTTTGATCCAAAAGTATCTGCTATAGAATAAAGTCATGATCTTACTCAGTTAAAGAAGGATCGATTGCATTGTACCCTTATTGCCCATGAGATGAGAGTAAATGATGATATACCACCGAAGAAGAAAGCAACATTCAAGATAGAGATGAAGCCTAAGAAGAAAGGTAATAAACCCAAAGAGGATGACATATTTGACATTAATGAGGATGAATTAATTGCTTTAATTACTAGGAAATTGAACATAGGCTCAAGTAAGTATAAGGGTAAACTACCCTTTAAATGTTTCAACTATGGAGAGTTAGGACATTTTAATTTTAAGTGCCCTCATAATCATGAGAAGAATGGTGATAAATAGCATGGTGAAGGCCAAGATGAATACAAGAAGACATATAAGAAGAAAGGATTTAGAAAGTATAACAAGAAGAAGTCTTTTAAGAACAAGAATAGTCTCTACACCAAAGAAGATTATAGTTCATCAAATAAGAGTGAAGACAATGGCTCAGAATATGATCATGAAGATGTTGGTTCTATTAAAGATGAAGCTCTGGTCATGACTGAGGAAGGAAGTTACTCACATTAAAAGGAATCTACTTGGATTGATATAGATGATGATGAAGATGAGGTGGACTATGAGCTTTTAAAGAACTAAAGATTGAGAAGAAGATCAATAAGAAGATGAAGTATCAACTTAAGGACTATGACGATTAATTAATTGTGTTTGAATCAAGAATGAATGAAGACACCAAAGAGGATGAAGATATAGTCAAGCATCTCAATTATCAATTGGAAATCTTGTCTACAAGCCTAAAAGCTAAAGAAGATGAATGTTTAAGTGATATAACTAGTATTAGATATGAAGAAAAATAAAAGAATGTAACTCAAGACAAGATGAAGACTAATGAGAACTGAGACAATCATACTTTAAATACAAATCATCAGAGAAGGAATGAAGGTGCTAGAAGAATGAAGACAAATTAGATCAAACAACTAAATGCCATGAAGTATGCAAGTTTTAATGATTACTATTTCACATTTAACCAATTTAAGAATAAAACTAGATAATGTAAAGACCTATTAGAAATGAGTTTGCATGGAATTATGATGGGGGTCATCAATCAAAGGGTGTGAACAAAGTTAAGTGCTTTAATTGTCTTGTTGTGAGACACTTTACAAACCATTATCCACATAAGGTTAGATAAGGTGAGTCCTCTTCAAAAAGAGAAGGTTGTTTCATTTGTCATGACATAGGACACATTGTAAATTTCTATCCAAATAAGGTAAGGAAAGATACATTTCTTGTAAAAAGTATAGTATGCTTCAAGTGTCAATAGAGATATCATATTGCTAGATTATTCAAATAAGGCCATCAAGTCAAAATGAGTTAAATCAAGCTCCTAGAGTGTAAGGAAGAAGGCCATTTAACACATGGAAGCCAAAGGTGACAAGTGTGAGTCATGATGAGTCTTCAAGTCTAAGTAATCTATTTGCTATGGTGGAGAAAGCTATAAAATTTGAAGAGTGCCAAGAGGTTTCATTGTCTACTCATGTTGAGAATGAATAGATCAAGATCAAGGAGAAGACCAAGATACTGGTTGAATCTATTTTTGAGGTGTGTATGGATCCAATTGAACATCTTGATGTTGCTAAGCATGTATCATGCAAAGAACATCCATTGTATGTGCCTAGTGATGAGGTTCCAAACTGCAAGGTGGATTCTTCAAATGAAAAGGTATGTTAGGATTTTTTTTGTCTCCATGTATTGTCAATTCAATATTCGAATAGAAGGAGAATTTTATGGTGGTTGAGCATGTTGCTTCTCTTAAGCCTAAGAAGAAGAATAACTACAAGTCTTATATGACCAAGGAAGAGAAGGAATATCAGGAGTTGTGGGCAACACATGGTTTCACATTATTTCAGGACATTGTGAAGTAGGGTGTCTCTATCCATGCTTCTTAGGAGACATATTTTCTTGTGGAGAAGAAATTTTGTGTGTTGAAGATGATAATGCCAATCAGATAAGGTCTTTGGTTAAGGGCGAACAATAAGATCATGAGCTTGTTCTAGATATTTGTGAAGGAGCTATAATACAAGGTTAAAATGAGTGTTTTTAGGTGGCCTAATGAGATTGATGGATTTCCAAGAGGATTTTGGTGCTAAAAAAGGTCTATGTAGTTATTTTTGATGTGCTTCAAGTGTTTTTATGGTCTGAATGTAGTTTCTACCAATTGAATATATTTTTATGTGCTCTTGATTTTCTCAATTTTTGGCTTAAGGGCAAGTAGGTCTAAAATGGGTTATAGGAAGTCTATGTTCCCAAAGGTATGAAAAAACAAATCATATTCCAAAAGTGTGTGATGGGTTTCTCTAGGTGTACAATAAGTTTCAGAGTTGGACATTAACCAAAAAGAGGTTTGTTGACCTTTTTTGTTTTGAGTTTCTAGGGTTTGGGGCTTTGCTAGAAAAGTGGTATGACTTATAAATTAAGGTTTTAAGCTTTTTAATACAATAAATGGTCCAAATGGGTTATCAAATCATGCTTCACAGAGATCAAAAGGTTTGTGGTTTTCAAGTTATTTAAGTTTTTGTCAAGATGGAGGCCTACTGGGCGAGTAGGTTTATGAAGGAAGTATGTTTCTAAAGATGATCAAAGTAATGAAAATTGTTGTGCTTGAGGGGGAATATGAGAGTGCTCCAAATATGAATTTTTAGGTCTTGAATATGTTTCTAGTAAAATTTATTAGATC
Organism: Torreya grandis; assembly: GCA_037957365.1. NCBI lineage: Eukaryota > Viridiplantae > Streptophyta > Pinopsida > Cupressales > Taxaceae > Torreya > Torreya grandis. The sequence goes on from JARHVA010001081.1 coordinate 1,054,071, forward strand.
TACAAGTTCTAGGTAGGGTTACAAAGAGACTAAACATGCCTAATTTAAAGAAGAGTGATTTTTCTTAGTTTATCCAAAATATTAAGGTATGTTTGTTTTAAGGATATTTTTTAGGTTGGTTGAGAGCATGTTTCCTATTTTATGAGTGGTATGAAGTTCTATTGGTGGTCCTTATGGTAGCTTGAGAGAAAAGGCTAGTAAGCATGTGTGGTAGATCTGAAGATGCTCAAAAGGTAAAAATAGCTCATATATCTTAGGGGGAGTCCCTCTCAGATATTTCTTGGTGAGATCCATCAATTTTTTAGTAATTTATGTATTATTTCTTCATTGTTTGCAGTCCTTAGTTGAAGATAGTGTTGTCATGGAGCAAGAAGAAATTGTCAAGATAAGAAGAGGTAGGCTCAAAGAAAGGGGGAGTTTGTATCATATTTATAAGGTGGTCATCTCTTATTTATGGTGTTTTTATGTCCTCAAGATCAGTTGGTTCTCACTTTGTCATTGTGTCAAAGGGTGAGAATATTCTTATTGTAAGAGTGCTTGAAGAGAGAAGGAAGGTGTGTTGTTTATTGATATATGATGGGTGTTGACATTAATGATAAAGGGGGAGATTATTGGATATTTTTCAATGATTTAATGATGATTTCATAGAGGTGTCCAAGTGAGTGGATGAATTTCCTTGATAATCTAAGTGACAATGACAAAGTGTGCAATGTTTTTGTCCTAGTATGCTTGAAGTATGCTTATTTGATTTTTAATTTTGGCTTGGTTAGAGATGTTCAAGGATGAGTATGGTGATTTGATCATGTGAAAGGGGTCATTTTAGAGGTAAAGAATGGTTTGATTTGTTTTTTTCATGAGTGTAATTCACCCAGTTCATCATTGTTCTCATCTAGATATTTTGGGTCCAATGGCAAAAAATTTGAGTAGGTAGTTTGATGATGTCATAAGTGCCACGTATGGATGAGTCAAGGGGAGTTAGTCATATTATTATGATCACATTAGTCCCTATTTTATGTGCAAAAATTCTCAAGTATAGCAATGAATTGTGATAAAATATATGCAAGTGTAAAGTTGTGCTCCCAGGTAGTTTGAAAGTGTTTTCCCATACTTAGCCAAATTTGCAATGTGGTAAGTAAAACTGAGTAAAAAATTTGATGGTGGAATATCTCACACATGTGGATGTTTCAAGATAAGGTGAGCATATATATTTGTTACATTTTATGCCTAGTTTATTTATTCTAACTTTTATGTTAAGCACTAAAGCATGACAAAATCTATGCATGTGCAAAGTTAGTCTTTCTAGACAATTCTTGACATAGTTGGCTCTATGAACTGATAAATTTGAGGAGGAATTTTAATGCCATTATATCTCACACATGTGAGGGTTATAGGAGAATATTTTTATTTTATTATATTCTACTATCTTATTAGATCATATGGTCCAATTTTTAGAACTTATGCTTGAGTGAAGCAGAATATATGAAGGTGCAAAGTTGACCTTACAAACAGATTTCAATGGTCCCCATACTTAGTCTATTCTACACGAATATAAAGATAAAGACCAAATTAATATCTAATGGCTCAAAGGAGATCATAAAATTAATATATATGGTGTGAATAAATTCAAATAGGTTAAATTTTTCATTGGTTAACAGAGATAAAGATCGAGCTCCTTCTAAGATCCAATGGTGCATAAGCAATCATATAGTTTTGATCTAATGGCGTGTGTTGAGTGAGATGGTAAGAGGTGCATGAAGTTTAATAGTATAAGTTATCAAAATTAATGAAAATGTGCCAATTTTTATGATCATAGGGTTTTTGAGTAATATCTAATGTTGAATGCTATAATATACATACTTGATTGATCCATAGAGATTGATGGTGTGCAATTAGTCAATATTGCATGATTGCACAAGATGAGGTCAACTGTTAGAGGTTTAATGTTTAGTAGTGGTGCACTATGTGTTAAAGGTAAATATTCATATAATAATAATAATAAAAAAAATGTGTTTAATCTAATAGTTAGGACTCAAGATGTAATCATGGTGTTCGAAGTTTAACTGTGACCATTTGAATTCAATTATTTGAATTTAACAAAGGAAAGACTAGTGCCTAGTTTTTGAGCCATAACTTTCGATCTATATAGAACTTGAACATGTAGTAAAAAGAAAAGTTGTATAATAATTCAAGCCACATATATAAATATTAATTTTAAGGTCTAATTTTTAATATAGTCAAAGTTATTTAGCTTCAAAGTTGACTGTGTTTTCATGTATGTCCTATAAGTGATTCGAGAAGATTGTTTGAGCTTGTTTTGATGTTGTTTTGATATCTCTTGATGAATTAGATATTTGGGAGTGTTTTAGAATCAATTAGTAATATATATGTGCATTATAAGTGTTTTAACAATTATATATAGTATGAATAAATATTGAGAAGTTGACTATGTATTCTTTCAAGATGTTCATGTGTACTAGGTCAGTGTTTGAGTTGTTTGAGCATACACAAAGGTGAGAAGATTTGACTATGATAATTTGAAGATGTCTAAGGGGACATAAGGATTGGACCTATCTAATTTAAAGTGGTCCTATATTTTTTTTTCTTGATGAAGTGCTAAATAGGTGAATAGGTCTCCATGAGACTTATAAAGGCTACAAGGGCATATTTGATAGGTGAGGCTGCTTAAGGGTGACCCATGTGTGTTATGGCTGACCTATGTGTATGGTATTGAGTTATGTCTCAATGAGATATGTGACATAAGGTTTAATGCATGACTTTTAGCTAACCAAGATGGTGATAATCTTGAATTCTCTATATATAGTGAAATCAAAGACGATTTCTAGACTTAGAGAGAGACTTGTGTGTGGAATTTGCATTTTAAGAGTATAGAGCTGTGAAGTGAAGGAAAGGGTGGGTTCCCTATGGATGAGTTAAAGATCTGAACATATTGAGAACTATTTTTATGACCTATAGTTCATAATTCTATTGGCATAATAGTACTCTTTTTATTTGAGTATGATCGAAGGTGATGAGTGATAATCAAAGGTCCATCGTCAGGTGTTGAAGACATCAGTTCAAAGGTAGATGTGTTCATAGGTGTTATTGTGGCTAATAAAAATCTAAGGAGGTTGTAGCCTCCTTGCAAGGTAAAACTTGATAAAGGTCTAGTTATTGTGGCAACTCAGCTAGATAGGTGTAAAAGCTCCTTATGGGTTTGAAGTTTCACTAAAATAAGGGATGATAGTTCCTTAATCAATTGTAGTTGGTCTAAATTAGTTCTTATTATTATAGGATAGTAGTCCAATTGTAGGTTACAGTGGTTTTTCTCCCCCAATAGTGTTTCCCACATGTGTCATGTGTTATGTGATTGATCTTGCATTGTCTCTCTTCCTCATTGCTATGAATGATGTGTATGCTTCATGAATGCTTATGGTAATTGATTAAGAACTTGAAAATGATTGAAATTGAAGTTGGATTATATAGGATCATTGATTCACCCCTAGTAATTATACCTCTAACAAGGGTTAGAAGAGGTAAAACATATCATGGGGGATCCATTACAATAATCACATAAGAGAATACATGTTCAAAAAGCCAAGATAAGGTAAAAATTATATTAGTATCTCTGTTGAAATCTTAACAAGCTCATAAGGGCCATTTTGAGTTGAATGGTATAGTTTGTACAGGGAAAGTCAAATCCCAATCTATTATCTCAAGGTAGAGTCCCTAGTGGGCTTGAAATTAGTGGTATTAGTTTGAAGATTAAATCCCTGGGCTTTATGAACAATCATTATGATACCTAAGTAGTCTTAAACCCTCTACAAACCCCATAAGCTTGGTTATAGGCAAATTTAAGAGAATTTCAAGCTCATTATGATAAATTGAGCATGGGAAAAGATATCCAAAGGTCTGATGAGTGTCCTAAACTTCTATAGGCATGATCTTATGGCACTTAAAAGGCTGGATTAACATCATGTTTTCCATGGTTGGCAGGTTGTAGGTTTATGTGTTAGAATTTATGTGTTTTATGAATAAATATAGCACAAGAATGATTAGTGAAGAATTTTTATGCTACCCCCATGCTCCTCACATACTCCACATGGTCACAAATAGGTCACATAAGATCTCCTTCAAGTCTACTCTATTTCCACCATGTGAAAGGAGAACAAATTCAAGCATAACTCAGGTTCCTCTCATGGAAACTAATCTCAAGGTTTCAAGTATATGGATGATTCCTTCTTTAGGTTTTAGGGGTGATTCAAGAATATGAAGGAATTCCTCTTTCAAAGGAAATAAACTTCCACATGGCCCTCAAGACCAACATCCACAAACCAACTCCAAATGAATTCATTGTATTTTTAGGATAGTTTAAGGTTTATTTACATTGTTTAAGGTTTTTAAGGATTCCTAGGTTTTTTTTTTTTTTTTTTTGCATTAAGATGCTTGATTTATCTATTCAAATGTAGTATCTTGTTGGATACCTAGATAGAGGATGCCTAGGTCTCAATAGGTGGTCTTGAGTAGAAAGGAGTAGTCCATATGAGGTCTCATAAAAACATTTGACTCATAATGAATACATCAAGACATTTTCACCTTATAGTGAGCCTTATCTCCCAAACCTATAACTTCAAAAGACTACATAATCACCTATAGGTTGAATGGTAACACACAAGCTTGCTTGGATTTTCAAGTTGGATTTCAAGTTTGAAGGAAGATGGGCAATACAAGTTATTGGAGGAGTAATTTGGGAGGAGTAATGAGATGAATAAATACATAAAGAATATAAGAATCTACTCACACAACAAATAATCACCTATATGTCCATATTAGGCCTAAGGTGTCACACTAGTCTGTATACAAACTTCTCAAAAGGACTTATAACTTGTGAATCATATGTAGACATAAAGGTTTCATAGACATAATTGATCACATCCTCAATAAGGGATAATAATATAAAATATGCTAAAATACCATAATGAATATATTCCCACTCTAGGTATGCAGTCAAGGCCCCAAATGATGCACTGTAGGCAACTCAGGTTGTCGTCAAGCTTAAAGAGAAAATATCATGCATAATAATATGTTTAGAGCTTACATGGGTATAAAAAGTGTTATAAATCATTTGAGGATAGAGAGAATTTAGGAGAAAGGTCAAAAATATATTATCAAAACCAACTCATAGTGACCATGCAAATATAATACGTAGACACCTACAAGACTACCTAGTAGCTCAGTCAGTCTTCAACTTGAGAGAGAAGGGCCTGCTTAGTTGGAAGACAAAGAGGTCAGAGAGGATCAAACCACATAAAAATGATATTTTATAGATATATAATAAGCCCCATATTATTCTCTCAATTAATGTGAAAGGGTATCAAGTTGATAAGTCTGTCTAGGCCTGCTAAATCCAAGAGCCCACACACAGGCCTCCATGTGTATAGTTAGAGGAGTGTTTGTTGAAGGAATTATGGAGACCCAAGTCCAATAAGGTGTTTATAGGTCTAGGGGACATTAAATGAGGGTTTAAACTTCCTTGGTAGTGATGAAAATAGGAAACACATACAACTCAGGTTAGTGACATTAACTAGTTTGATAACATAGTATAGGCTAATGATGGTCATAGTAGGCCTAAAGAGAAGGAATGGATTAGACAGAGGTCTATGACACTGTGAGATTATATAAATGATTTAATTTTAATGTAAAATATGATGACAAGGCTTTGAGGTCACCATAACCACCTACATGTGGTCTTGTGCCTTAAAGATCAAATTTAGGCCTATAAGGATTAAAACCCTACATAAACCCTTAGACCTACAACTCCAACCTTGTGATAAGATGAGTTATTGAGGAATATGTGGAGATATATGAGGTTGTATAGAGATAGTAAAAGTCTTAAAAGGGGTTTTTCAAGAAGTGAGAAATAGAAAAGAGTGCCTTTTTGGCCTAAAAGCCTTCCTTGAGCTCTGTTATCACAGTATGCCAATACAATTTGTAGATTAAGGTGTTCATATCTTGTAGGAATAAATGCATGGGTCCTAGTTATCTTGGATAAAAAAATTTACCCCCATGTAATTTCCATCCATGGTAGAGAGATCTAGATTTAGGGGGGTAGCTTTATGAATGATCTTTAAGACTACAAGAATGCCCAAACCGCCTAGAGGAAACCTGAGGGGTACTAAACTTTGCTCAGATCTCACAGGAAAAGATTAATAGGACCAAGAGTTGTTACATAAAATTGAGGGGGTATATGAACTCAATATTCATGGCCTTAAGTTTCTAATCTAGGACCTATGCTTTATGAACCATTGTTAAGATGGTAGGCCACTCCAACCCCACCAAAACCCTCATAAAGAAATTGATGGCAAGGAAACTACTCCTAATGACTTTAATGACCCTAAAATGCCTTGAAAACATCCATAAACACCTATATGTCCTATTTTCTCCTTTTACACCAAGATTTTGGCATGTGCGGGGTAAAATATACAAGGAAATGACTTGTAATGTCTAGTTTTAGAGTTATTTTCATGGTTCCTAGGCATGTTTGAGCTCTTAAGTGAATTGGGAGGCCTCTTGGGCTTGTGTAGAGATGTAATTATCTCCAAAAAATCACTAGTGAATCCCTACACTAGCACAAGCAATCCAAATGAGTAGACTTAGAGTCAAATATGAGAGGTAACCTCATTTACATTGAGAAAGAAATGTTGTAGGTTTGTTCACATGGTGAAAAGGCTTTTTAAGGCATAAACATCATGATATCAACCTCTATAAGCCATTATAAAGCTTAAAACTCACTTGAAAGTGTCTTAGTCTCAGGTCTCTCTCCCACTAAAGTAACAAATGCATTATATAGGTTATGAATAGCATGAAGGGTGGTAACTAGATGAGTAATGGTCATATTCAAACATGTAAATACCTTCCCAAAATAAGTGCATGATCTCTATTGCATATCATGGAGTAATGGATCAGTTTCAAGGAGCATGGTGCCTTCATGGAGTCAATTGTGACAAAAAAAAAGTCATCCACCACACTTCTACACCCAAAAGGTTCATTGAAGACCACTAAACCACCAATACAATGCATGGGGAGAGTTATGAGACTGTATTCTACCCTTCATTCATGTTTGTAATTTATTTGGATGAATTATGGTCATTATATCCTCTCTAATCCATTTCTATTCCATCTTCTCCCTCTCTCTCTTTCTTATGTTCTACAAATAGGGCTTAAAAATCCATTGTAATGATCCCTCTAATGGGTATGAGAAAACTCTACCCATTTATATCTTGTAGCCTTTAAATTAATATAAGGATTGATCTAGCCTTCTCCATACTAGTTTCTAGTTTGTTCATGCTTGTTTGATTTTCATAAGTGGTTGAATCTTTGTCCCTTTACAAGTCCTTGTCTCTCACCTAGATGCTAGAGGATTAATCTTATGTAGGTCACATGGTGTGTGAAGGTGCTTATGCTTGTGATCACAGTGGAAACTAATTGTTAGTGTCTTTTATTAGACCTTGTACTCATCACCCTCATGTTATATGCAATTGACATGGCCTCCATGTGAAGTATTGATGTGTAAGAGTCCTTTTGGAGAGATTGTGTTAGTAAATAGTCCCTATTTTATCCATAAGTATTGATTAAGGGTTGAGTAGAGGAGGCATAACATTAGTGCATCACCTCTTATAGTATAGGGTTTGATTTCATGTATTTATTATATCCCTTTTTATTGGAAAGACAAGTAGGTTTAGTAATTTGAGCATCGCTGATGCATCAGGGGAGCTAGCCCCAAAACTAGAGATTCACCTCATCCATTAGGCTACCCACACCTATAGGTGAATCTATTGTCTCATCTAGATGAGGTAGTTTTGAAACTCCTTTACCTACCTCAAGGGTGTAATCCAGATTAATAATAGTTTCTATCACACTCGATGGAACCAAAATTTAAGGAGATTGGATCACTTACACTCATCATTTGGTGAGCTTAAGGATTGTTAGACATTTTGGTGGTAGATTAGCACTTAAGTTTCATGCCAACAGTCATCACAAGGTCTTCATCCAAGGGTAAGAAAGATAAATTTGTTGAATTATCTTTGGATTTTTCTAGAAGGAATATGTACCCCAGGTTCAATCCCTATCCCACACCCCCTAATTCTCCTAGTCCTATTCAACATAGCCCTGCTGCAACTCTTACATCTCTAATAGATAAACCTAGAAACTAGGACTTTTTACCCTTCAATGGTGGTATCCCTTTGAACTTGAATCAATTTGATGATATCCCTATTGTTGCACTTAAAAGTCTCCTATACTTTATAGGATAAAACTCTACCACTCATGTTGAACACATCATAGATATTTCAAACCTTTGATCTATGCATAATGTGACTAAAAAAATGTAGTAATGAGGATACTAGATACCTCCTTAAAAGGCAAAGCATTTCAGTTGTGTATAGGTATAACACATGCCTCCATCAACAATTGTGATGAGTTTGGGAAGCATTTATGCAAGCACTTTGAATTTAGAAGTGACCACTTATTAAAGTAGAGCAATTGACCACAATCAAAAGGGTTCTTTTAGATTTTATGGTGGATTTTAACTATAGGCTTCAAAAAACTTGGGATAGGATCCCAATAGTAGTCAAACCTACCATAAATTATGACTTCTTATATTATTTTAGATCCCTCAATTCTGTTGTGCTAGTCATGATATAGTAAATGGTTTGGAACACATTACCTAATGCTTATGAAGTGGCAATTATCGGAGTTGTTGCCAGAATCTGGATAACGCGAGTGCAATGAAGACGTGATCACACAAGATGAACAAGTGCACACCACATAGATGCTAAAGCAATTTGACAATAACAAGAAGATAAATTGCACAAGACAAAATGGAGAAACCAAATCTGAATTAGCATGGAATGGCCAAAATGAGGTATACAAATAGGAGAGTACGAAAGTAACTCCTCCACAAAAGGTGGACAAGGCACACCAAAAATAGTTAGTAACTCCTCCATGAAAGGTGGTGACAAGGTGCTAAGAATAGAGAAGTAACTCCCATCAAGGGAGTTACTTATGACATTCTTATGACATCTATGACACACACCTCCACATAAGCAAGCATATCCCACAAATGTAGGAAAACTCCATGTATGCACAAGAAATACAATTTCCCTAATTAATAAATAGGGAAAAATAAAAACCTACACTAATACCCCCCATAAGCATAGCTTAGGTGAGAAGTGTGGAAATATAAAATGGGTCCCGGCAACTAGGCCTGATGAGGTACCCATGTACATATGCAATCTCCCATAAGATAGAGAAAAGGAGAAAACCCGTAGGAAAAAAACTCCCCCCCCAAAAGAGAGACATAAAAGAAAAGAAGAGGCTAGAAGGCCCCCCCTGAAGATGATGCTACTTCAGATGTAGACCGTACCCCAAGAAGAGCTCGTAGGTGAATGAACTTGCTCTCAGTGAAAGGTTTGGTGAAGATGTCTGTAACCTGATCTGAAGACTGACAAAATATCAAGTCAATGACCTGACTATGAATAAGCTCCTGAATAAAATGCATGTGAATCTCTATGTGTTTGGTCCACTGGTGCTGAACTAGATTCCTACAAATCTGTATGGTACTCTGATTGTCACAATAAATGATGGTGGGCTGCCTAATAGGAATTCCAAATTTAGAAAGAATCCCCTGAAGCCAAATAGCCTCAGTAGCTGCATTAACAGCTTCCCTATACTCTACCTCTGTGGATGATATAGCAATAGCATTCTGCTTCTTGCTAGACCAACTGATAGGACCTGAACCTAGAGAGAAACTGTAACTAAAAGTGGACTTACGAGTCTGTGAATCACCGGCCCAACCAAGTCAACCTCTGTGCCAAATCTATAGTGAATCCCATATCTATGTGAACCCTATATGTAATTCAAGATCCTCTTAGCTGCTTTCCAATGCAGCTCATGGGGTTCCTGCATGAATCTAGAGACAAGTCCCACTGTATATGAAATGTCAAGCCTGGTGTGATTCAAGTAGATGAGACTACCAACAAGCTGTCGATACCGAGTGGCATCAACCAATGGTGAAGAACAATCAGTCTCAAGCTTGACTCCTGATAGAAAGGGAGTTGGAGATGGCTTGCAATCAGCCATGTGAAATCGAGCCAATAAGTCGAGAGCATACTTGGGCTGTGCAAGAGAAATTCTTGAATCTAACTGTGAGATCTCGATGCCAAGGAAGTAGTGCAACAAACCCAAGTCTGTCATGTCAAATCTATCCTGAAGAGATGCTTTCACTGCTGTAATAGTCGATGAAGAACTCCTGGTGATCAAAAGGTCATCAACATATAGAACCAAAATCAAAAGTGAATCATCCTGCCACAAGAAGTAGACATTAGGATCAGAATGGCACCTAGTGAAACCCGCTGTGAGAAGGAAGGAATCCATCTTGGCATACCAATCCCGAGGGGCCTCTTTGAGGCCATAGATAGATTTCTTAAGTCTGCATACTAAGGAAAAATTCTAAACAAATCCTGGTGGCTGCTCCATGTAGATCTCCTCCTCAAGGTCTTCGTGAAGAAAGGCACTCTTTACATCCATTTGATGCACATCCCAACCATATGCTACAGCAATAGCCAAGGTGAGTTGAATAGAAGTCATCTTTGAAATGGGTGCAAAGGTCTCTAAGTAGTCAATGCCTGCCACCTGTGAGAAACCTTTGGCAACCAATCGCACCTTGTACTTATCGACTGACCCATCTGCTGCAAACTTGGTTCGATATATCCACCTACATCGAACCAACTTTCTTCCCTTAGGAAGTGAAGTCAAATCCCAAGTGTGATTTTTGATTAAGAATATTCTTCCTCCATAGCACTATCCCACTCAGGTGCCCCCGATGCCTCTCAAAAAGTATGTGGATTCGAAACTGAAGCAAAGAAGGCATGTGGATCTCTCTGAAAATCCCTCCTAGTACGTCTGTCATTTGTGGGGTCTCCTGCCCATGTGCTAGCACTCTCAAGTGTCTGTCTAGCCCAAAGTGGCCCAAAAGTAGGTGAGTCAGGTGCTAACTCCTCATCCTTTGACTGACTAGAGGTGGATGACACTGCATCACTGTCCTCACTTTCTGAACTCAAAGAAGAAGAAGATGACTCTGGCTCAAGAACCTACTGTGGCTGATCTGAATCTGACGAGGAATCATCATGAATAAGTAGATTCGATGAGGGAGAAGTGTCAAGTGTTGAGTCTCTAGGACTCCCCTGAAAATGGACACTTCTCTCGATGAACAACTCATGAGTGACTGGATCTAGAAGGTGATATCCCTTAATACCATCTGGATATCCTACAAAGATGCAAGGCTTGGACTGATGTTTCATAGCTTTGCATTTATTTTTCAAAATTTAGGCCATGGCTGGGGATCCAAAAACCCTGAGGTGCTCAACATCAGGTTTCCTTTTATGCCAAGCTTCAAAGGGTGTTATCCCTTTCAAAGCTTTGTGAGGAACCCTGTTCTGAATGTAGCAAGCACAATTGATGGCTTCGGCCCAGTATTGTGGTGTTAAAGATTTGGAGTGAATCATACAGCTATCCATCTCTTTCAAGAACATATTCTTACGTTCTGCAACCCCATTTTGTGAAAGACTGTAAGTGACTGCGCACTGCAAATCAATCCCCTCTATGGTGCAAAACTGCTCAAACCTAATGCTGACATACTTCCCTCCATTATCAGTTCGAAGAACCTTGATGGATTTCTCACTTTGTTTCTCAATAAAAGCCTTGAAGTCTAGAAAATTTTCAAACACTTCAAACTTTTGTTTGAGAAAATATATCCAAGTGTACCTAGAGAAATCATCAATAAAAGTGAGGATGTACTTGGCCCTTGTGAAAGATGGTTTGGGAAAGGGTCCCGATACATCACTGTGGACTAACTCCAAAGGTTGTGAAGCCCTCCAAGCTTTGCCTTTGTCAAATTTTGCTTTGGGATGCTTCCCAAGGGAGAACCCCTCGCAAAGTCCTTTTGAGAATTGGACACGAGGCAAGCCAATGACCATGTCATTTTTACAAAGTTGCTCAAGATAGCGGTAGTTAAGGTGGCCAAACCGCTCATGCCACAATTTGCTAACTCTGTCTGAATGAGTTAGCAATGCTGTAGGAGAAGAATCTGATGCAAAATGTGAAAAAGTGTATAACCTGGCTTGGTGATCTGCCCTTCCCACTGCCACTGTAGTATCATTATGCAACTCCCTGATAGACACTGAATTTGGTGAAAACTCAACTCTCATGCCCCGACCAATGTGAGTGATTTGGTACACTGATAGGAGATTGGTTGAAAGAGAAGGAACACTTAGAACATTATTGAATGTTCCTCCTTCCATTTCAACTAACCCTCTCCTTGCAACAGAAACTAATGTGTCATCACCCAAATTAATTGAAGTCATGCTACAAGGCTCTAAAGATGAAAACTCAACTAGTGAAGAGCCCATGTGGTGAGAAGCACCCGAGTCAATGACCCATGAAGATGTGGAAGCTATTGTAACTACAAGGGCCTTTCCCTTTTCTTTCTCCTTACCCTTGCCCTTTGTCTTAGTAGAATCTTGGGTTGATGAATTCTGCTTGATGGAATCAAGAACACCTATGTTGTTCTTCTCTAGAAGATGAGTTAGGTGGTCTATTTGTTTCTTCATGCACTTGTGTTCATCATGCCCATTCTTTTTACAATAGGCACACTTAACCTTCTCCTTCCTAGGTTTAGCATTGGAGGATGAAGACTCAGTGTTGTTTTTGGCAGGATTGGTGTTTTCTTTCTTTTTCTCTTAATCCTTGTTCTTTTTCTTCTTCTCCTTTGTTGAAGTCTTGTCCTTACCATTTCCAGCTATCAAATCGTGGGGTTGAGTAGACTTCATTGTGCTCATTTGAATTAGCTTATCTTGCTCTCTAGTCAAGTCAGCAATGAATGAATCCAAAGAAGGCATTTTCCATGTAGTGCCAAGGGCACTTTTAGTGGCATGAAAAGTGGAGACGAAGATGGAATAACTTGGACTTAACTTTGCGAGAATAGAAAGAATGAGTTGATCATCTTTCTTCTCTATCCCACATTCTTTCAATTTCAATCTAAGGGCCTTAAACTTAGTAAAGAAGTCATGTAGGGTGTCAAAGTTACTAGGACTTAGACTTATGAGTTCGTTTTCGAGCTCATGACCTCTCATCTCATCAAGCTTCCCAAACAACTTTTCTGAGGTGTCTCATATGTCATTAGGAGTTTGGGAGGATTCTAAGTGGAAGAGTAGTTCTGGAGACATAGACAAGCTCAGTAACCCAAAGGCTTCATCACTACGGTTGTACCATTTAACTTTTTCAGCATCTGTGTTGGGTTCTATTTCTGTACCCATTGTGATCCTATACAACCCTTTGCTTCTAAGAATGATTGACATTTTAACTTTTCATTCATGATAGTTGAAGGGTGTTATGGGTTTAAGTTGAAAAGAATATATTTTTAGCTGAAATTAAGTGAAGTTGTGTTGATTGCAAGTTGTGATTTTATGCAGAAAGGAGAATGAAAGTAAAAATTGCAAGTTGTGAAAAGCAATCACACCCCCCTCGAAATATTGAGTGCCCCCCCCCCCCCAAATATGTAATTGCATGCTCAAAAAGACGTCGGACGTAGCCGAAAATGCGTCTTAGAGCAATCAGTGCAAGACAAAATCAAACAGGACGTCGGACTCAGCGGAAAATGCGTCTCAGGAGACCCAAATTTTGGCACTTTATAAACTAGTGCATTTTTAAAAAATAAAAAGTCTACGCTGTGGAGAATTGAATTACAAGCACTTTTTAAAAAAATGGCACCTAAAACCGAGCTACCGTTTGCAAGATTTTAAAGTTACAATTTTCCTGTAAACTAGTGTTTTTACAAAAAAAGCACTAAAACATTAAAAAAATCCCTATTATTGGGAGAGAAAGTGGTCTTCCAACCACTCGTTGGATTCGGCACGAAATGAAAAATTCAAATGAAGTTTGTGTGAGGGGGAATTGGCCTCCTACCAACCCGGGCCTCACCCTTCGTCTTCGTAGGTCGAAGATACAAGTTTTAATTGGAAATCACCAAAATACAAAACTGTCTAAAATCCTTAATATTCAGTCAAATTGACTGATTTTTGTTTTATCAAGTCAATTTTAACTAAGATAATTGAAGTATAGACAGAATTGAAGGAATGACAAGTGTCCTAGGTGCCAAATAGGATGCCAAATAAGGCGGGGGCGTTCAAAAATGCACAGGGCAGATTTTCACAGTAGAAAAGACAAAAAAAAATGAATTTTAGACCTGCTGAATGTGCCGTACGACTTGCTGGTGGCAAGAAATAAAGCGCCTTGCTGGAGACTGAAGCTTGGCTGAAGAGAAAGCTTAGAAGCTAGGCGCAACAAACAAGAGTAAACCAGAAGCAAAGCGCAGAAAACTAGGCGCAACAAACAGAAAAGGACCAAAAGCAAGGCACATAAGTGTCACCAAACAAAACTCAGACCTGATTTTCTGAATTGCTAGATGTTGAACGCCGTACGGCTTATGGTTTGGCTGTAGATTGCTATTGGAGGGCGCTAGAAAGACAGAAACGTGGCAGCAGAAGTGGCGTTAGAGCTGATGTTGTTGAAGGACATAAGCTTGGCGCTTGGACTAGAAGTGTGCTGCTGACCAAAAAAAGCTTAGAGCTGCGCCTCCCTCTGCTCTATACAACAAAAGACACCCAAATGCAAGGATCTCCAAGAAAATTAACCAGATATTGACATAATTTTTTTAAAATTTTTAATCAAATCTAAAAATAAAAAACTCCACTCCTCTTGATTTCAAAATAAGTTAAAATCATGATCATACACAAGATTATTGGGAAAGCTCTGATACCATATCAGAGTTGTTGCCAGAATCTGGATAACGCGAGTGCAATGAAGACGTGATCACACAAGATGAACAAGTGCACACCACATAGATGCTAAAGCAATTTGACAATAACAAGAAAATAAATTGCACAAGACAAAATGAAAAAACCAAATCTGAATTAGCATGGAATGGCCAAAATGAGGACTACAAATAGGAGAGTATGAAAGCAACTCCTCCACAAAAGGTGGACAAAGCACACCAAAAATAGTCAGTAACTCCTCCATGAAAGGTGGTGACAAGGTGCTAAGAATAGAGAAGTAACTCCCATCAAGGGAGTTACTTATGACATTCTTCTGACACCTATGACACATCTATGACACACACCTCCACATAAGCTAGCCTATCCCACAAATGTAGGAAAACTCCATGTATGCACAATAAATACAATTTTCCTAATTAATAAATAGGGAAAAATAAAAACCTACACTAATAGCAATAAGGGTAGAAAATTATCTCATTCAAACACAAATCTCACACCAAATCCTCTCATATCATTTTTCTCATATATTCAACCTCATGTGCCTACCATTTATTCCATACCTACATTAACCAACCATGAGTAGGTCATTACTATTCAAGCAGATAGATTGGTCAAGCTTGAAGGGCTACTCAAGGCACAAAATAAAAAGACAGTGTTATTATAAAGGTAGTAACTATGACCCCATAGAACCTACCAAGCTCCCTATCAATATTATTAGTTTAATAGACCCCCATACCAATCAAATCCTCAAGTTCAAGGCTAGATCACTCATGCAGGGACTTTTAGCAGATCCAATCCTAACTTTGCCAACACTTCTAGAGCATTAGCTCCTACTCAAAATAACTGTGCTCAAGAAGGCCAATGGTTTGCACCTTAGGGACCACCTCATGAGAAAAAATAAGATCAATTAAAGGTGTTAATCAAGTTCCTCCTATTCAAAACAATAAAGATCCTCTTATGCAAACTTATCAAGCTCCTCCTATGCAACACAAATAAGTTCCTCTTATGAAACATGGAGAAGTACCTCTCATAACTCAATCTAAATTTCCAAATCAACAAAGAATGGTTGAATATCAGACTTAGTTTGAGGATACATTTGTCAAATTTCAAGAAGGAGAAATCCCTTTTAGATATGGTGTAGTCAATCAACTTGGAGGTGTAGCCAAAATAGACAACCCTATTGCATCCAATACAAGGGTTAAAAGAAGGGTAGTGAGTGGTGACTTAGAGGCATGAAGATTAGCTCCTTCATCTTCTCCACTACTTTAGAAAACCAATGAGAAATATGCAACCCCTAAATCTCCACCACATCAATAGGTTCAGAATGAGAAGGGCCAAAATGAGAAAAGTCCATTCATACCTCATTTCACTCAAGCTCCAAGTAGTGTTGTTGCACCTAAATTGTAGTTAAGGGTTGGTGGCCCTCACATCAACATTTTAGACTAGATGAATAAGGGTCATATCACCATACCAATGTGGGACACATTACTTATTCTAGGTTAGAAATACCTTCTTCAAGAAGAGTTATCAAAGCTTAATATCTCGACTAAGTAAGTAGAAAAGGAAGGTACAGTCCTAACCAATGCTAGTCAGACTAATGAAACCCAACCAACCAAATTAAATAAACCCCCTCATATCTTTCTATTATAATAGGGGATTCCTTAGTACATAATTGTATGATAGATAGTGGGGCAAGTACATCTATTATGCCAAAACTAATAGTAGATAAATTCAAGTTAAATTATGAGCCTAATTCTAAGGGGGTCTTGCAATTAGATCAGTTTCCTCCTAAGACAATTGGTGTGCTTAAGGACCTAAGACTTGTCTTATCTTCTTTCTCTAATTATAATATATCCCAAGATGTTCTTATGTTTGATCTACCCCCTATTTTTCCCTATGTTTATCTAGGGACTTCACTACTAAGATAAGAGGCTACCTATCATCAGATTGGTCTTATATTGTCTTTAAACCTAGGTATGGGACCAAAGTCACCATTAGATTTGAGCTTATATCTAGGTTTCATTTATATCCCTACATTCCTAATCTATCAAATTTCAACTGCACTATTATTAATGAAGATGAGCACCCTGATGATCAAGATCCAGTTTGTTAGGAACATGTGTTACCCCTTCTCTTTACTTTGTTAGTATATTAGTTGTTATGGACACATATGCTTTGTAACTCATCCCGTGGGCATTTTGTTTTATCCAACATTCATGAGAAGTAGTAGTTTCTAAAATTAGACTTAGTATATAAGTAAGTGTTGAGGCCAATGAAGGCATCCATAAATTTATTGTATTGAGCTTGCTCAAAGGAGGTTGCCCCCTCGAAGTCGCTTGTAATCAATATAATCCCTTTGGTGTTTCTACTAATTATATAAAAATTTTATTTTGTATATTTTCATTAAATAAATCTGTTATTTCATGCATTTTCATTAATTTTTTGCAGGAGGATCCTCTCATCTAGTATCAGAGTACTTTTCAAGGCCAATTTTTTCTCTTATAAGTGGTTTTTATGTTTTACTGTATAATTCATTGATGTATTTTTATGTATCAAAATAATCTATTTTATATCATGGTAAATACTTATCTACATAGCTATAGGAAATGCTTGGGTGTAAGCCCTAAAACTCATTATCAGGAGTACCATAGGAACCTCAAAGTAGCTGGCCCATTGAGAGGACCTACAATAAAATGGGCAATGTCACCATCCTGATTGATTAGTTCCCACCTATGAGGAAAACCAAGCGCTGTCATTTAGAGGTAAATTCATGGTCAAAATTTTTATAGAGAGCAGTACTTGCTCAAATGGTATTGGTGGCTAGAGAGATATCTTTAAAACCTTAGGCAGCCATGGTAACTTGGGGCCTATTTCTATCAATTTCATAATATTACTAGTGGAGTATCAGAAAACTCGTCATTAGATCTTTACATATCACTAGCAGAGTATTAGCAGACTTACCATACTAGTTTTATAATATTCCTAGAAGACTCTGAGAGGACTTGCAGCCTAAGATTTGATAGAAATTGGAAAATCTTCATCCTATCAATTTTAGAAAATTATCAGCAAAGTATCAGAAGACTCTCACAGGACTTGCAGCCAACCATTTGATAGAAACTAGAAACCCAAAAAAATGTTTTTTTATTATATCTCTTGATTTATAGCCCCATTGATCCTCAAAATTTATCTGGACACCTAAAATTGCATTCTCCACATTTTATTCCTTGAGGTCCCATATCTTGATTCCACTACTAATTCTCACAAATCTCATTTTTTCCTTTTTTTTGGTTTTGCCATAACTTCTATTTTCGTCTATTTGCCTCCAAAATTTTTCATAGTGTTCATCTCTCTTTTCTACTCCTTTGTACCTCTTTGGTAAATTTTCTAGTTTTTTTTAATTTTCTCTTATGAAATTGCACTTGCCTTCATCAATCATACTCCCACTATATAAAAAAAACTAGTAAAAGTACCTTTACCCCTTCTGATTTTGCCCAAATTAAAAAATTTCCTTACTAAATGTGTCTTAACTCTAGTTTTCCTAACCATTGCTAAAAAAATAAAATAAAAAAATTTGGCCATGGTAGTAACCTGAATAGGAGCAAAAAACATGGAGGATGAAATTAGCACCCTGAATACCCAAATCAAAGATCTTGATGAAAAAAATCTTGGCTTCAATCTTCAACATACCACCTTGAACAATAAATGGCATCCAGAGTCATCTTCAAACACTAGATTTTATTCTTCCAGCAATTTTTATGAGCCAAAGCTTGATTTTCCTCGATTCAATGGTGTAGATCCAACTAGATGTATATATAAAACATAACAATATTTTAGTCTACATAATACTTTTGATGTCAACGAAGTCTTGCTTGCATCTTTTCACTTGGAACATGAAGCCCTTCAATAGTATCATTTTTATATCAAGGCTCATGATGAGCCAATATAGACCAATTTTTGCACACTCATTTTACAATAGTTAGGACTTAGTGTTTTTGTGACTTCATTGGAACGCTCACTAAACTTTGCCAAATATGAATCATGAGAGAATATAAAACAAAATTTAAAAAACTAGCCATCACACAAAGGGATTGTCTGATGAATTCTTCAAGATTTGCTTTATCAATGGACTAAAGGATGTAATTCGATCTGAGGTCAAAATGTTTCCTCCCAACATGATGATGGAAGCCCTAGGGTTGGCTAAGTTGGCATAAGATAACATCATGACTCATCAGTGATTCAAATTTAATTTTGCTCCATTTATAAATACAATTCCATAACAATCTCACACAATACCATCCCTTAAAACCAATCCTATCAAGCATTTTACTAAAGTAGAGATGCGAGCATGTAGAAAAAAGGAATATGTTATAATTGTGATGAAAAATTCACTCAAAGACATCGATATGTTGAGCAAAAGTTCTACCTATTAAATTTAGACTCTCTACTCAAAACTAAAGTTTGGGAAGATGCTTAGGATATAATAGATGATCCAGAAGAAGCTTAGCCAATTGTGGAACTTACTTTTTAGGAAGACCAACTAGAGATCTCTCTCCATGCCTTAGTAGGAGTCACCACCTCATAAACCATATGGGTCATGGGTTACTTCAAGAATATCCATCTCACAATACTCATTGATTTTGGTAGCACTCATAACTTCATTGACCCTCAGATTACCAAATCGGATGTTTGTTTTATCCATCCTTGCTCCAACTTTGAAGTCATAATTACCAATGGGAGCATATTACCTTGTAAAGGGAAGTGTGGCAATGTGTGTATCTCTATTAGAGATTATAACTTGAATTCTGACATGTTTTCCTTGCCCTTAGGTGGATGTGATGTTATTTTGGGAGCCCAATGGTTACAAACACTTGGACCCATCTTATAGGATTTTTTTGAACTTTGGATGCAATTTTTAGACAATGGGTAAAAACACATATTGAAAGACTTACTCTTAGGTCTCTTAGCATCATAAGTTTACATCACATGGAAAAGCTTTTTAATAAGAATCCACATAGTGTCATTTCCCAACTCCATTCCATTCAAATGCAGCCATCAACAATCTCCACTACTCCTTCTGATTTACAAACCGTTCTACATAGTTATACATGTGTCTTTGCCAAACTAGTGGGATTATCACCTTAATGACTAGAGGACCACTACATTCATCTCTTTTTGGAAGTGTTCCTCTCAACATCAAGCCCTATTACTACCCATTTCATCAAAAAACCAAGATCGAGATGCTCATTTAAGACTTACTAAAGCAAAGCATTATTCACCTTAGTACCATCCCATATTCTCCACCATTTCTCCTTTTCTAGAAAAAATATGGGTCATGGTGCCTATGCATTTAATTTCAAGTACTTAATCATATCAAAATCAAGGATAAGTTTTTGATCCCTATTATTAATGAGCTTCATGGTGCTCATTTTTTCTCTAAGTTAAATCTCCACTCTAAATATCACCATATCTGACTTCATGAGGATGATATTCCTAAGACAAATTTTCACATGCATGATTGCCACTATGAGTTTATAGTCATGCCTTTTGTCCTCAGTAATGCTCCTTCAACATTCTAGGTATTGATGAATAAAATATTTTGGCTCTACCTACAAAAATTCATTGTAGTCTTCTTCAATGATATACTCATCTATAGTATAACATGGTCTTAGCATTTCCAACATCTAGAGTTCATACTACAACTTCTCTCTAATCATCATCTCTATGAAAACAAATCCAAATGTGATTTTGGATAGGATGAAGTGGAGTATCTCATGCATATTTTTTTAACCCAAGGGGTTTAGGTGGATCCTAAAAAAATAACTGCCATGATAAATTGGCCTCATCCTCAGACACTCAAGAACTTCCATGGTATTTTTAGGTTAACTGGATATTATCACAAGTTTGTCAAGGATTATGGTAATATTGGAGCTCTACTAATAACTATGTTGAAAAAGGATGCTTTTACATGGACACAAGATGCTGTGTGTGTATTTGAATAATTGAAATAAGTTATGCATACTAAACCTATTTTAGCTATGCTAGATTTTTCCAAGACTTTCACTATCGAAAGTGATGCTTGCAATAATGAACTTGGTGCTATTCTCCTCCAAGAAGGATGCCCCATTGCATTCACCAAGAAATCCCTTTTTGGAAATAATTTAGTAATCACTATTTATGAGAAAGAAATGATGGTCATTTTACATGTAGTACAGAAGTGGCGGCCATACCTACTCGAGAATCATTTTTGCATCAAAACTGATCACCAGAGTCTGAAATATTTCCTAGAACAACAAGACTCCATCCCGTCACAATAGAAATGGGTAAGTAAACTCATGTGTTATGACTATGAGATCAATTACAAGAAGGGTAAGGATAATATTGTGGATGATGCTCTATCTTTCACATTTGTAGACCAAGCTTCCCTTTCATCTATTTCCATGCCTATTCTAAATTGTTTGGATATTGTATAGTAGGGGTATGTCAATGAATCCTCATTATCTCAAATCATTCAATAGGTGGACACTAACCCATCTATCATACCAAATTATTCTTGGGATGGTGCTTATATGTGATATAAGGGCTATCTAGTGTTTTCTCAAAGCACAGATCTTTAGCAGGATCTATTCTATAAACTCCATGTTTTTCCATCCACATGGGACTTGGGGTTTCTCAAAACTTATGAGTGGGCATGATGCAACCTCTTTTATAAGGAAATTAAAAAGGAAATGCAATAGATGGTGGTTGAATGTGATACCTTCGAACATAACAAGGGTGAAATAACACTCATTCCTGAGTTGCTCAAACCCTTTCCCATCCCTACTAGGATTTGGATAGATATCTCTATGGATTTTATTGAGGGTCTCCCTAAATATAGAGGGAAAATAGTGATCTTGGTTGTGGTTGATTGCATATCCAAATATAATCATTTTTATTCCCTCAACCATCCCTATACCACCTCCATAGTCACACAAATTTTTTTAGACCAAATTTTCTATCTTCATGACATTCCTTCTTCCATTATCTCTAATCATGATGCAACCTTCACCAGCCATTTTTGGATAGAACTATTTTGATGCACCAGCACCCAACTAAATATGAGTTCTAGGTATCATCCACAAACATATGGCTAGACTAAAATTATCAACAAATTCTTAGAAAATTTTCTTCATTGCTTTAGCTCAAAATAACAACATTAGTGGGCAAAGTGGCTCCCTCTCACCGAATGGTGGTATAATACCTCCTACCACACTTCAAATAAAGTTACTCCATATGAAGTAGTCTATGGTAAAATAGCATTAGTGATCCTTACATACACCACTAGTAGTTCACCAGTTCAAGTGGTTGACATGATTCTTTGAACCTAGGATTAGATCCTTAGCACCCTAAAAGTCAATCTTCATATGGCACAAAATAGAATGAAATAATAGGCTGATCAGCACTTTTCTAAGTGTACTTTTTAGGTATGTGATATGGTTTTTCTTTGCCTACAACCATATAAGCAATCCTCCCTAAAATTCAAAGGCACCATAAGCTGGCTCTTAAGTTATATGGGCCATATAAGGTTCTCCAAAATATTATGTCGATTGCTTATAAGTTAGAGCTCCCACCTTCTTCCTGAGTTCACCCAGTATTTCATGTCTCTTATCTGAAGAAAGTTCTTGGCATAAACATCAAAGTGAAAACTATTTTACCAAAACTTGATAATGAAGGATCCATCCTTCTTGATCTAGAGGCAATCTTGGATAGGTGCACATGCTAACTTCACCCCCACTTATTCACAGAGGTATTAATTTTGTGACATAGAATTCAACCAGAGGATGCAACATGGGAACCACTATTTCAAATTCAACACCAATTCTAACATATGATGTTTTGAGGACAAAGATGTTTCTAAGAGAGATGGGATGTTAGAAACCCATGATACCCCTTCTCTTTACTTTTTTAGTATATTAGTTTTTATGGATGCATATGCTTTGTAAGTTATCTTATGAGCATTTTGTTTTATCCCACATTCGTGACAAGTAGTAGCTACTTAGATTAGACTTAATATATAAGTAAGTGTTGAGGCTAATGAAAGCATCCATGAATTTATTATATTTAGATTGATCAAAGGAGGTTTTCCCTTTGAAGTGGCCTATGATCAATATAATCCCTTTGATGTTTCTATTAATTATATAAATATATTAGTTCATGTATTTTCATTAAATAAATATGATATTTTGTGCATTTTAATTAATTTGTTATAGGAGGATCCTCTCATAGTTGTGCCACTTGAGGGAATATCAGACATACTCCTTGATGAGTGGGGAAAAAAAAACCATAGTTATGATCCTTATAAGAGCATAGAATAAGCAGGCCTAGGTATATATTGTATGCATAAGGAGGAAGCAGTCATACTAGCCCTCACCAATCTAAGCCAATATAATAATGGAGTATGGAAATTATATTTTGATGGCTCTAGGTGCAAGAATAGAAGTGGGGTAGGTGTTATGATTATTTATCCATCTAATCAAATTTATTTTTCTTCCATGAGGTTCCTATTCAATTACACATGTAATATAAAATAATATGAGGCCCTCATTCATGGGTTGTAATGGGCAAGGAGAAGAGGTGTGAAACTACTACAAGTTATGGGAGACAATGAGTTGGTAGTCCATCAAGTGAGAGGGAATAATTAAGTAAATAATTCACTATTAAAGGCATATAAGCATAAGGTTTGGGAACTCCTAGAGGAATTTGAAGCCTTTGACATCCATTCAATTCCAAGGCAAGAGAACCAACACGTAGATAGACTGGCAATAATAGGGGCACAATATGACATTCCAAATGAAGTCAAGAACCCAAATAATCAGTCACAAATCAAGGTGGTCTATTGACCATCGTTAACTGATAATGAAGTCAACTAGTAGGGCTTTGACAATGATAGGCAGATAGCATGTTTCTTGCAACAAGAGGCAAAATTATGCTCAAGGAATCAAGTCAGACTTTAACCATAGTATGGTGACCATATTATTTAGTTGAAGACAAAAAAAGATCCTAAGGGATTATTGGACCTTTAAAAAAATTTCAATTATTATGATTAGTTATGGAGAGATAAGCTCAACATGTCAAGCAAGGAAGAAAATTATGATAAGGTCACCATTCTTAAAGATAGGTTGCTCAAACTAGGCAAGGTGAACACTAGAGAAGAGAGAATTTTATCAAAGGATATGGTGATAATAT
Source organism: Torreya grandis (assembly GCA_037957365.1). NCBI lineage: Eukaryota > Viridiplantae > Streptophyta > Pinopsida > Cupressales > Taxaceae > Torreya > Torreya grandis. The sequence goes on from JARHVA010001081.1 coordinate 1,078,181, forward strand.
ATATTTATGACATTAAAATCTTCTCAAAGGATGCTAAATATCACTTGACACACTTAAGGCTAATTTTTGATAGTTGTAGGTAGTATGGGGTCTCTTTGAACCCCCAAAAGTGCATTTTTAGTCCATGAGGCCAAACTTTTAAGACACATTGTATTTAAGGAAGGCCTATCCATAGACCTTGAGAGGGTATATAAAATCCTAACCCTATCACTACCTAAGCATAATAAAGGACTACATAGTTTTCTAGATAATATCAATTTCATTAGAAGGTTCATTCCTAGATTTATTGAGATGTTTAGACCCCTCACTCTTATGCTCAAAAATCACAAGGACTTTACTTGGAGTAAGAAAGGTAATATGAGTTTTAAATAAATAAAAAAAGCTATTTCTCAAACACCCACTCTCCTTAACCCTAATTCTCATAATATTTATTCTTGTATTCCCTCTCAACTAATGACACCATGTCTTCCATGTTGATGCAACAGACAATGAGGGCCTTGAGTAGCTCGTAGCCTTCTTTAGCTAAGAATTGGATGGATATTAGAGAGTTATGTATATGTATAAAATCATATGCTTTTAGTCATGATAAGCCTTAAAAATTTCAGGCACATGGTGTCCAATAACAAGATATATGTCATGGTGACCAACCCTAGCATCAAGAACTTCTTTTTCAACTAGGATTTGAGCAAGAAAAGAGTAGATTTGGGTGACTATATGTATGGAGTAGACATAGAAGTGAAGGTCACCAATATAGTGAGGGGTAGAGTAATTTGTGATCAATTGGTAGTAAAGGTTAAGGAGATCAAAGAGGTAGTTTTGGCAATGCATAGTGATTTCTAAGCAGCTACACCTGCACCTCCTTTTTTTAGACTCAAGACATGGAAATGTTCCTGTAGATAAGAGAATCTCCTATAGGTTTAAATAGGACAAGAATAAATTATTCTATGTTGCAATAAATTCCTTATGTCTTGATATATGGGGTTATATTTAAAAAAGGTCTTGATGGGATGCTTTTAAGGTGTGTAGAGACCAACCAAATTGATAAGATATTAGATTAGTTTCATGATGGGCCTGTAGGAGGCCACTTTTTAGCTAGGACTAAAACAAGGATAATGAGAGTAGGCTAATTTTAGCCAAGCCTATTTAAATACTCCTTTGCTTGGGTTAGAATATGTCAAAAGTGTGCCATGTTCACTAGGAAATAGAAGCTAGTTGTCTTGCCCCTCAAGCCCATCCAAGTGGAACAACCTTTCTTGCACTTAAACCTAGATTTTATAGGCATTATACATCCTCCACCTAGTATAGGCCATAAGTGGGTCTTAACTTATACATAATACTTCACTAGGTGGGTAGTGGTAGTAGCCCATAAGGAGGCAAATGAAAACTCAGTCTTAGAATTTTATGATAGTCTAGTGACTAGATTTGGGGTTCCCTCCACAATCATATCATACAATGCACTATATTTAAGTGGTTCAAGGATAAGTTAATGGGATATAAACTATGGCATAAACCTCAAAACTTCCTCAAACTTCTATCCTCAAGGTAATGAAATTACATAGTCCACTAATAAGAACTTAATCAAGATCATAAAGAGGACTATGGAAGACAACTAGATGATGTGGCATACCAAACTGAAGACAACCTTGTGGGTGAATAAGATCACCCCCAAGACATCTACTGGTCATTCTCCATACCTTAATTTTTATGGGAAGGAGGCAAGGTTACCCATATCACTTGAGTTACTAGCTTTGGATCTCACACATCAACTTGAGCTAATGGATAGTGATGCCATAGAAGTGAGGATGAATGAGTTGAGAGAGATAGAAGAGGTAAGAGATAATGCTATGCATTCTATATGGTCCCATCAAGATCAAGTTAAGAGGTCATTTGATAAGAGAGCTAACTCAAGGATTTTCCAAGAAGGTGATATTATGCTTAAGTGGGATGGAGACCAAGCTATGGAGTGGACCCTACATTATCACCAATTGAAAAAACCATAATGTATTCCAATTGTCAATATTGAATGGTGAGGAACTCTCTATCCCAATCAATCGGGTGTTCCTTAATTACTATTATTGAATAACATGTATTATTTTTGTACATAGTAGTTTAGGTTTTTCTTTCTTCTAAGTGTTATTACACAACTACATTTATTAATTATTTACTTTTTTATCTTGTTATTTTCTTAGGTGTTTAGGTTTTGTTGTTTATTTTATGTCCTTATTGTGAGTGGTAAGTTTTTTTAGTCCTTGAAAGCTTATAAGGTGCTAAGTATGATTGTTAGTCCAAACAGATAGGTCATCTCAGTGTAATCATGATGTCATGTGTGAGATAGTTAGTTCTCTTGACTAATAGGCATATCAACCCTGAGAGGCACCAGTGATGTTGATATATTTCTTCCCTTGAAATCAAAAAGGATCAAGTCTTGCTCAAAACACTTGAACAATTCTCTTGTCATTCTCATGATTCTTTTGGATCTCATGGCAGTCTAGGAGAGGGTTAATTATAATTAGGTTCATATGCAACATGTTCATATGGTGTACTAATGTCATGAGGTGTTGTATTAATCACCATTTCACCCTATTTAAACTTGTGTCAAGGTTACATCTTATGTTGATCGTGTCTAAGAATCCATACCAAGTCATAGCGTGACCTCCCTTGTCTAAAATCACACATAATGGATTACCTGTGATGTTGTATCCCATGATCAGTTATGTGTTCATTTGAGCATGCCAAGAACCTATATAATGTATCAAAATCAAGGAGATTGGATCTAATATGAATTAATAAAGGTAACTTTATTCGAAGCCTTTAACATAATTTAATGGTTTTTAGTAAATGTTAAGGTAAATACTCCAATTGTTATTACATTTGATATCATGTATGTATTGCCTTCCAGGGGTGTCCAAACCATGTGAATAGTGTTATTATGGCCCCTAAGACATCATTAAGTCATCATCAAGGTTAAAATGTTTCCATAAGGTCTTATAATCATTAAAAGGTCATAACAAGGTGGTCTTATATGTAAAAAGGGGTCTTTTTTAGAGGTCAAACACCCTTCATTCACCAAAAGGGTCCCCACACACTTGAAAAGTGACTTTTCAGCTTCCCTCCATCTGTACCATTTTATTTGAAAATGTATTTGACCTCTCTTTTATATCCATTTGGCCTCTAATGGGTTCCCAATATCTCAATCATAAAAAAATGCAAAGAAAATATATTTTACAAGTGCTTTCAAGACTTGTACAAACTTATACGGTGAGTTCAAGGTTAGAAGAGGTTAGACATTTCATTTAGGATCCCTTATAGGCATCGCAAAAGAGAATCCATGTTCACAAAGGCAGGAGAAGGTAGAAATATATCAGGATCTCCATTGAGCTCTTAACAAGCTCATAAGGGCCAGTTTGAGTTGAATGATACAATTTGTACAGGTAGAGTTAGATACCAATCTTTTGGCCAAAGTTAAAGTCCCTAGTAATCTTGCAATTAGTGGAATTAGTTTTCAGATCAAAACCCTAATTTTTATGAACAATCATTGAGACCCCCCAGTGGTATTAAACCCTTTTCAAACCCCATAAGCTCAGTTATAGACAAATATAAGAGAAGTTAAAGATCATTGTGATAACTTGAGAATGGGAAAATATATCCAAAGGTCTGATGAGTGTCCTAAACTTCTTTAGTCATATTCTTATGGCACTTGCAAAGCTAGATCAACAACAAGTCTTTCATGGTTGGCAGGTTGTAGGTTTATGTGTTAGAATTTGTGTGTTTCATGAAGAAATAGAGCACAAAGATGATCAATGAAGATTTTATATGCTACCCCCATGCTCCTCACATACTCCACATGGTCACAAATATGTTATATCATATATCCTTTAAATCTCCTCAATGCCCACTATGTGAAAGAAGGAGAAAAGCTTCAAGCATAACTCAGCTTGCTCTTATGGCAACTGATCTCAAGGTTGCAAGTTTGTGGATGATGCCTTCTTCAAGTTTGAGGGGTGATTCAATAATATAAAGGAATTATTATTTCAAAGGAAACAAACATCCACATGGCCCTCAAGACCAACACCCACAAACTAACTCCAAAAAAATTCATTAGATTTTTATCTTAGTTTAAGGTTTCTTTTCATTATTTAAGGTTTTTTAGGATTCATAGGTTTTTTTTCTCCATTAATATGTTTGATTTAGCTAGTCAAATGTAGTACTTTGTTGGATACTTGAGTGAAAGATTCTTAGGTCTCAATAGGTGGTCTTGAGTAGAAAGGAGAAGTCCATATGAGGTCTCACAAAAACATATAATTTGTAATGAATACATCAAGCCATTTTCACCTTATAGTGATCCTTATATCCCAAACTCATAACTTCAAAAGACTGCATAATACACCTACATGCAAAATGGTAACACACAAGCTTGATTGGGTTTTCAAGTTGGCTTTCAAGTTTAAAGGAAGATGGGAAATACAAGTTGTTGGAAGAGTAATTTGTTTTGAGTAATGGGATGAATAAAGACTTGAAGAATAGAATAATATACTCACATAAAAAATAATCACCTACATGTCCATCTTAGGCCTAAGGTGTCACACTAGTATGTATACAAATTTCTCAAAAGGACTTATAGATTATGAAGCAGATGTAGGCATAAAGGTTTCATAGACCTAATTAAGAACACCCTTAATAGGGGATAATAATATCAAATTTTATAAAACACCATAATGAAGAGATTACAACTATAGGTATGCAATCAAGGCCCCAAATGATCCACTATAGGTATCTCAAGTTGTCCTCAAGCTTAAAGAGATAATATCATGCATAATAGTAAGTTTGGAGCATACATGGGTAGACAAAGTGTTAGAAATAATTTGAGTATAGAGAAACCTAAGAGGATAAATGTTAGGAAGAGATGATCAAAACTAACTCATAGTGACCATGCAGAAATAGTCCATAAACACCTATAGGACTGCCTAATAGCTTAGTTGGTCTTTAGCTTGAAAGAGAAGAGCCTGCTTAGTTTGAAGATAAATAGGTTAGAGAGGATCAAACCACATGAAAATTATCTTATATATATATATATATATCATAAGACCCATATGATTCTCTCTATCAATGAGAAAGGGTAGCAAGTTGATAAGCATGTCTAGGCTTGCTAAATCTAAGAGCCCACACATAGGCTTATCTTTGTAAAGTTAGAAGAGTGTTTGTTGAAGGAAGGATAGAGACTTAAGTTCAAAAAGGTGTTGATATGTCCAGTGGGTCACTCCATGAGGATTCCAACTCCCTTGGTAGTGAGGAAAAGAGGAAATACAAACTACTTAGGTCATTGATATTAACTAGTTTGAGAACCTAGTATAGGTTAATGATGGTCATAGCAGGCCTAAAGATGAGGAATGGAAGAGATATAGGTATAATAAACTATTAGCATATATAAAGGGTTGAATTTGAATGGAAAAGATTCTGAGAAGGTTTTGAGGTCACCATAATCACCTACATGTGGTCTTGTGCCTTTAAGATCAAGTTTAGGCCTATAAGGCCTAAAACCCTGCATAAACTCTTAGACCTCTAACTCCACTCTTATGAAAATATGAGTTCCTTATGAAGATGTGGAGATATAATAGGTTACATATAGATATTAAATGTTTTAAAATGGGTATCTTAGGTAGTGAGAAATAGAAAAAGTGCATTTTTGGCCTAAAAGCCTTCCTCAAGCTCTCTCATCCTAGTATGCCAATTCCAGTTGTAAATTAAGGTGATCATATCTTTTAATAATAAATGCATGGATCTTGGTGCTCTTGGGGAAATTTTAGGAACCATGTGCACTTGAAATCTATGGTAGAGATAGATGGATTTAGGGGGAAGCTTTATGAATGATCTTTAAGACTGTAAGTATTCCCAAATTGCCTAGACGAAACTTGAGGGGTACCAATCTTTGCTCATATCTTAATGGAAAAGATGCATGGGACCAATATTTTTTAGGTGAATTTGAGGGGGTGTATGCACTCAAGATGTAAGTATTAATTTTCCAATCTAGGGCTTTTGCTTTATGAACCATCATAAAGATGTTAGGCCACTCCAAACCCTCATAAAGAAACTGATGGCAAAGAAACTACTCTTAATGACTTTAATGACCCTAAAATGCCTTGAAAACATCCAAAAACACCTATAGGTACTATTTTCTCCCTATGAACTAGGAATTTGGCATGTGTGGGAAAAAATATCTAGGGAAATGGCTTATAATGTCTAGTTTTAGAGTTGTTTTCATGGTTCCTAAGCATGTTTGAGCTCTTGAGTGAATTAGGAGGCCTCTTGGGCTTGTGCAGAGATGGAATGGTCTCTAAAAAATCACTATTGAATCCCTATAGTGCACAAGCAAGCCTTATGAGCAGACCTAGAGTCAAATAAGAGAGGTAACCTCATTTACATTAAGAGAGAAATGTTGTAGGTCTACTCACATGGTATAAAGGTTTTCTAAGGTAGAAACATCACTATATCAACCTCTTAAAGCCATTATAAATCTCATCACTCACTTTAAAGTGTATAAGTCTCAAGTCTCTCACTCACTATAGAAACAAATGCATTGTATGGGTTGTGAATGGCATGAAGGGTGGTAGTTAGGCAAGTAATGGTCATATTCAAACATGTAACTACCTTCTTAAAATAGGTTAATGACCTCTATTACATATCAAGGAGTAATGTATCAGTTTCAAGTATCATGGTGCCTTAATGGAGTCAACTATGACCAAAACTATGTCATACAACACACTTCTATGCCTAAAGGACTTATTGAAGTCCATTATGCCACCAATACAATGCATAAGGAGAGTTATGAGACTATTTTCCTACCCCTAATTCATGTTTTTAACTATTTTTAGATGAGTGATGGTCATTATAACCTCTCTAATCCATTTATACTCCATGTTATCCCTCTCTCTCTCTATCTCATGTTCTATAAATTGGGCTTAGAAAGCCATTGTAATGATCCCTCTGCTTGGTATGAGAAACTTTTGTCCATTTATATGTTGTAGCCTTTGAATTAATATAAGGATTGATCCAAACTTCTCCATATTGATTTATAGTGTGTTCATGTTTTTTTTATTTGTATAAGTGGTTAAATCTTTCTCCCTTTACAGGTCCTTATCTCTCACCTAGATGCTAGTGGATAAGTCCTATGTAGGTTGCATGGTATGTGAAGGTGTTTATGCTTGTGATCACAATGGAAACTAATTACTAGTGCATTTTATCAGACCTTACACTCATCACCCTTGGGCTATAGGCAATTGGCATGGCCTCCATGTGAAGTATTGATGTTTAAGAGTCCTTTTGGAGAGAATGTGTTAGTAACTAGTCCTTATTTTATCCACAAGTGTTATTTAAGGATCAAGTAGAGAAGAAATTACATTGGTGCACCACCTCCTATAATATAGGGTTTGATTTTATGTCTTTCTTCTATCCCTTTTTATTGGAAAGACAAGTAGGTTTAGAAATTTGAGCATAGATGATGCATCAAGGGATCTAGCCGTAAAACTAGAGATTTACCTCACCCATTAGGCTACCCACACCTAGAGGTGACTCCATTGTATCAGCTAGATGAGGTAGGTTTAAAACTCCTTTGCCTCATGGGTTTAATATATATTGATAATATCTATGTCCAAGTACAAGGATTTACTTTTAAGCAAGTGTCATTGATAGGAAAAATCTATTTTGTGTGTTATTTATGTATCACATACCACTCTCTCTCTCATGTACATTAATGTCTCTTTCACGTATTTTTAGGTATATAGAAAGGATGAACCTCTTTGACATACCAATAAGTATATAATAAGGGTGCATATAATTAGAGGTTTGATATATCATATTGATGGTATATAGAAAGGGAAACCTTTTGGTATGCTAAGGCACCTAGCCATCTTCCACATATATTTTTTTCAAATTGCTAGAAATGGACCAAGATTTTTTATACCAAACATACAAATTCTTCAAGGTAACAATTATGTTTCATAGAAAACTAAGTTAAAAACACATTTGAAATTTGAGGATATTTGGCTAGTGGTTGATGGTACACTCACCTGACCCACTACAAAAATTGATCAATAACAAAAGTTCAACAAAGTAAATCAAAAAGAAAAGTTTATAATCATTTTCAAGGTATTAAATGAGTTAAAATGTCATATCAATGTGTCACTATAGTGAAATACCCCAAGGTCAAACTCAACACCATATACGAAGCCACAAATGAGAATATCATTATACATCTTCAGATCCAACTTCACTATCTCAAGATGAAGTTAGGTGAAAATTTTGAAGCCTTCCTACATCATATTACAACTCTATGGGCCTCACTCATAGTATTGGCTGAGAGTGTGACAGATGATTCCCTAGTTCTAATTTTCTTGAAATCACTGCCACATGCCTACAAGGTCTTCATAACTTCACTGAATGTCACCAATTAGAAACCAACATTTTAAGCATTGGTTAACATGTTTTAACAGGAAGAATCATTGAAAACTTAAGAATAAGGTGATTAAAAACATGCTTTTGGATTGAATCAAAAGGGGAATAAGCCCATGAAGTCTTCAAAATAATCTTTGAAGTAGAGCAGCCAACAAAACCAAAATGGGAAAAAATTTAATTCCTAAAATATCTATCTAATTTTTGGAAATACAAGGCATGAACTAAAATATTGTTTGTATAGTGCATTCATATAGGGCTCATTCAAAAACAATAATTCCAACAATCAATAATTAGATAAGAAAAATCCACCATCCAAACCAAATAGGAAGAAGAAACATTTACAATCACAACATGGAAACATTACGAAAGATAATGATACTTCATATTAGGATTATCTCTATACCACTCAGTCAAATGAAGAGACCAACCCTACAATATCAATATAGTATGTGGATTATGTTGCAATAAGTCACATGATCAGAAGTAAGGATTGGTTCACCACATTAAAACATTCATTATCTCATGGTAATGTCTCTCTCAATAATGATACTTCATACAATGTCCAAGGTTTTGGTACCATCTTTTTATCTCTTAGAAGTCAAATTTATAAATCACATAAATCTTATATATTCCATGACTAACTAAAAATTTGTTGTCTATAAACCAATTGCATAATATCAAGTTAAATTTGATCAAAAATATGAAAACAAGTTATGTCTCATCAGAGACAAGTCTAAACACTAAAAAATTATAGAAAAATATTATGGGTTTGGTACAATGGTTCATCTTGATGTTATCCACAAAGACAATAGAGCTATAATTTTAAAGGATACAAACTCGATAAAGCTATGACACATGTGATATGGGCACTTGAGTTTTGGTTATCTAAATGCACTAAGTAGACACAACATGGTGAGAAAACTTCCTTATCTAAAGATAAATACTAATGGCATTATATTTTCTTAGTTTTAAAATGAAAGAGAGATCAATTTGGCACAAGTGAATATCAGGATCCTAGCCCATTGGATCTAGTGCACACTGATATTTTTAGGGACATGCAATCAGGTAATAGTGGATTCTAGTATTTTTGGCTCTTTGTTTACCACTACTCACACAAAATCTAGGTATATTTTTTGAAGACTAATAATCAATATTTTCAAGCCTTCAAATAATTCAAAATCATTATGGAATGATAAACTAATTGTTGAATTCATATCCTCCACTTATATTGAGGGGGGAATACCCAATAAATGGTTCTCTAAATTTTTTAAGGCATATGGCATTCATCAGCAATTGACTATAATTTATACTCCATGACAAAATGGTATTGTATAATCATGTAATCACACTATTATGGAAATGGTACATAGGATGAATGAGGACTCACACCTACCTCATACATATTGGACAAAGTACTTCACAGAATGATCTACCTGTTAAACAAGGCACCCATAAAGCTCTCAACGATGTTATTTCATAGGAAGCATGGACTGGTAATAAACCTTATATATCACATATTTGTGTTTAAAGAACATATACATGTTTCTAAATAGAAGAGATAAAATACATAATAAATTTATAGCATGCATTTTTTTGCTTACAATGAAGATTAGAAGGCACACTAGCTCATAGATCCAAAAACTAGGAAGATATATATCAATAGGGATGTATTTAATGAAAAAGGTAAATCTATATCACCCTCCACATAGTCATTTGATATAGGAATTAGTCCTATAAATATTATTAATATTTATAGTAGTAGTGATGAGGATGTTGGTGATGGTCAACTAGGTCTTCCAACATCGACTAATATTGTACAATGAATGCCTATATTAGGTTCTTTTCCTTTAGTTTAGTATGAATTTTCCTGGTCACGCATCCAAAGAGGATAAGAGGTCCAACTAGCCAGTGTGCTAGCATATCACATGAGAAATGGTCTTAATTTCTCACCCAAATCACACATCTTAAGACTGGTTCACATCAATTCTATTGCACGATGTTGTATACATTGACTCTTTATACCTAGGTGCTTGAATGAGTACCTAGTTATAAATAAAAATATCATAGCAAAGTTAATTATAAAAATATACTCATTCCATAATTAAGATATTTATCACAAGAAAAGAGATTAATACATATCAACAAAAAGAGTAGTAGTACAATTGTTTCCATAACACATTTACAAGAGGTATTTCGGTAACACAAGTATTCAATTTTATTATATATCAATTTTTACCATACATAGGTCTCGATGCGCATTAAGAACATGAATAAGCTCAAGATTACAATTACAATATTACCATTATAAAAATAATTACAACTCTTTTTAGTAAAACTAGGGGGCATTTATACATGGTTTTACCATGATCATTCAGTTACAACATTAATATGTAAGTGATGTAGACTAGGAATTTTAATCAAGAGAGGATGGTTAGTATCGTGTTAGTTCCAAAATGAAATAAACACACTAACTAGCATAACATCTATAGACCTAGTCACTAGGGAGAGCTTAGTGAGAAAAAACTATTTGAAAACACAATTAGAAATAGAAAGAAAGGAGAAATATGAACACAAAACACCAATTTCTTACCAAATCCTTGATTACTCCAAAAGTCTCCTTCTTTGGCTTGATTGGCTTGTGTTTCAAGAGATATTCATCAATGGAGTGTGGCTACCTTCATCTCCCATTAACACCTTTGGCTTGGCTTGGCTTGGATCAATAATTTGGCATTACAACTCTAAATTGTAATGGCTTTGGAATGATTTAAGAATTATAACTTTACACTATCCAAGCTTGAAATTCAATGGGCAAGGCATCCTATTTATAGATTTTACAAATTGATCATAATGAACCTGAACTATCCATCTCAAAATGAAGATGTGTGGCTAAGAATCCATTCAATTTTGGAGGCCAAATTAAATAAATGCCTTCATAAATATTTGAGATATAGAGGCATTAAAGAGGCATTGATGAGGCATGGGAGGGCTTAATGAGATATTTTATGTATTTATGGCCTAGGGATGCCTTCCCAATAAATGATGTCATTTTATGATGCAAATATTCAATATCAATTTCTAAAAAGAAATTTTTAAAAATCTCCATGGAAAATTAACTTAGGCTCTTAATTCAAATTGATTAGTCTTAAACATGATTTATCACTTTGAAGTAAATCTTGGAAATTGGTGCACAAATTAATTAAATTAGTCAAAATGTGGTATTATTAGCTTGAAATTTTACTAGATTAGAATTAGGAAGTGATGTTAAATGCATTGGATCTGTTATTCCATTTAGGATGTTTCCAATATAAAATAACAAAGGCACATGTCTTATGTAAGAAATTTGGTAGAAAAGAGCAATCCAGAGCACCTAAGTTCGAAAATATCATTTTGACTCAAAAATATCTGATCAAAGTTAGCTATCTCATAAATTTAATTACCTCATTTAATGATACTCTGACCAAAATTAGCACTTAAATATGATAGGCTCAAAAAATTTAATGCATTTTAGTGTTTTTAGACCAAATTGTGATATTTGATAGAAATTGGTCAAAACCCTGATTGGAGGTTATTAGTGGCCACTTTTAGGTGTCTATATTGTTCCCTTATTTGTAAATATGTTGTAATCTATAGGCACAACAATGTGTTTTCAAAGAATGAATAAAGTCATGTATGGCAAAAAGAAGATGATGATTGAAGAAAGAAGCTCTTAGGAAATGTATGGAAAGCCTATGATGATGCCCCCTTGAGGGAGTGGTCATCACATATGTGAATAGATGGTCCCTCAAAAAGAAGTAAAACAAAGATGGGATTAACCTATGGTTGAGAGTAATCCAAATGAAAAAATTCTTGCATGCATTGATTTAAAAATTAGTGATTTTCCCAAAGGTAGTTATAAATAGGAATAAAAGTAAAAAATAATGATTTGCCCATAGGTGGTTATAATCATTAGGATGACCTGTATTATTTGATAAATATGATTATGGTATGGTTGTGCCCGAGTTAGGGTAGATTAGATAGCATAACTCAAGGATAGAACCTATTACACAAATTAAATATGAGTGGGTGCAAATGTAGATGTGATAGTCTAATGACTAAAGAAGTCACAAATAACCAGGCATACGAAGATGCAAAGTGATAAAAGAGATGAATAGAAGAATGAGATTGATCAATATAAATGATTTAGTTGTGCCTATCAATGAGGAGATTCTCATCCTTATTAGCAATGATACAATTAGAATTGCCAATGGGTTGATTTGATCAAGGTGGGATGGAAGGATTTATCAAGGTATCAAGGAGAAACTTTTGTAGCTCCATTGCTTGTTAGAATCCCTAAAGCTAATTTTTGTTATAGCACATGACAGTATGCATCATGATAGAACATCATGAAGACTATCCTAAAATATGCATAAGGACTAACTCCCAATCCAATAATCACTCAAAAATAATGCACTAATGATAAAAACCATGATGATAATGTCAATGTATAAATATAGATAGACTCAAGAATAATGTGCTTGAGGAATCACCCAACGAATGCATATAGACTAAGTCGAGGAAATAGTGTTGAAAGAAAATAAATAGACAAGAGAATAAACAAATAAAAAGTACAAAAAAAAACCAAACAACTTGAAATAAATAAACAAATATAAATCTTGAAAACAAAAGCAAAATAAAACATCCTAATAATGATCATGCCCCAGTAAGGTAGATCAAGGATAATTGACTAGGCTTAGACAAGACAAGTGTTTTTAGATTTTTAAATATTTGAATGTTTCTGTAATTTTGAGGTATTGTTAACTCATTATATAATGACAAGATACCAACTTGAAAAATGATGAGAGTGTTTGGCTTAGATTGCTCACAAAATGGTGAGAGTGTGGCTTAAGTTACTCATAAAATGGTGAGAGTGCATGGAAAGCAAGATTGAGGTGACCTCAATATGAATTAAGCATGGCCCATATAGTCCTAACATTAATTCAAGTCATAATAGTTCCATCCACACAAAAAGTAGAGAGAAACTGACTAGGTCACAACAAGTTTTCAAATTCGACAAATGGCTAGTCAAATGAAAACAACAATAGCAAGGTGATGCATCAATGCATGATAAATAAATGTTACCCATAGTTTTCCCATAATAAGTTATAATTAGGATACAATATATCAAATAAATGATACTAATTCTCCCATAGGCGGTTATAATTAGCAGTAAGACTAGAAAGACATTGATTTGCTTATAGGCGGTTATAATCAAGCTCATATAAATAAAATTGATATAGGATGGAAAATGAAAGATATCTTTCTAGATCAAATATCACACTAATTCAATAGATTTTCATTAAAAAATGGGTTTGATTTATTATTTAAACTTGATCGAAATCCCCTCGCAAAAGGTGTAAGAAGAACCAAAGTAATCGAGATCAAAACAAGATTGGATAGGATGGCTGAAAAATAAGCTTTGGTCTAAATAGGAATGGTATGGTAAGATAACATTATTTAGGATAATGAAAGGTTGGTAGGATGGTATAATGATAAAAAAGGATGTTGAGAGGTTTTCCCCAAAGTGGTAAGGTGACTGATTGGATATGTAAAAATGGCAAAAGGAATGGTAAATGAAATGGTATGGTACATGTTTTTATCTTGGGTGTGGTTTGGATTTTGTTGTTCTTGATGATGTGGAGATTCAAATCCTAATTAACAAATGATATAAATATAATACTCAATCAAGTTGATTTATAACCCACACCTCAACTGAATATATGTTTTGTCAAGAATTGGTTGCATATTTAGACGTAAATGATGTTGTGATCTTCATTAGTCATTGATTCTGAGTCCTTCAAACATTGAGACAAGGTATCTTCATAGCCTCTACAAAGGAAAGTATGACCATGGATGGTAAATAGGGATAAATTTTGGATGATAGGCTTGTTTGTGAAATGAAATGGTGGATGATAATGGAATATACGATGGTAGGTCAACAAATGAAGATTGGGACTTTCAATCACATGTAATATTGTTGATGTCAAGTTTGACATAACTTTGGATGTGGCAGGGCCAAAGACTTCTAAATATTCTCTTGATAGGACCACTAGATTTTTCTGTTATTTGGGCCTAAGAGGATCTACCATCTAATTATGTTGTAGATAGGAATCTATTTTGATTTGATCTTTGATAATGTCTTCATCAAGCAGTGAAGGACTTTTATGCTCAGCTATTGGTGCGTCAATGAGGTTTTCACCAATGAAGATATTTTGATTGTTTAATAATACCTTTGAGAAGGTTTCACTAATGAATGTTGACCTTTGACTTTAATTATCTTCTAGTGCATCCAAAAATGTTTCACTAGAAGATGACGAGTTTGAACTTTGATTGTCCCCTAGTGCCTCTAAAAAGATTTCACTAGGAGAGTGTTCTTTTTTTGCATGAATTTGGTCTTGGCCTCCTTGCTCTTATTCAACTACTATGTCACCATGGATGAATTTTAATAAAGTGTGATTTTTTTAGTCCCAATCAACACTTTTGGGAGGTGGAATGTCAATGATATGGCTAGATTAGTTGGTGGTAATGGTAAATGGAATGGTAATGGAAGGGGAGTTGGTAGCACAATCCTTGTAAAAGATAATAGGAGAACTTGTGTCGATGTTGAAGTAATCATCCTCAAAAACCATAGAAGGATAAAAAATGTATCCGTACTGATCTGCTAGGCATGCATAACTAATGTTATAATAGCCACAAACATATTCTATTTTTGAATTTGATTATGACTCAATGAACTCTGAATCCAATGTCAAGGCTGATGTTGATTTTGATTTTGATGTTAAATCTAATGTCGATCTAAGAATAGAGCCTGACTCTAAAGTTGATTCTTCATCTAATGGGTACTTTGTTCTAATGATATCTTGTTTCATGTTTGGCATTGGACAAGTAATGGCCTGTAATGGCATAATGGGTTTTATAGAGACTGGTTTGTCAAAGTGAGACTCCTTAATGGTAGGAAAAAGGTTAAGAGACAACTCCTAAAAAATTGGTTTTTTAGAGAGAGGCTCTTAAAAAATAGTCATATGGTCAAGATAATGATTTGCCCAAAGTCATTTATAATCATTAAGAAGTGACTCATCAAAGACTAGTTCATCAAAGTGAGACTTCTTGATAATAGGTATAGGATTGAAAGGGAATTCATCATAGGTTAATATATCACAAGTGGTTGGTTCAACAAAAACATCTTGAATAACAAAGGCACATGCCTCATATAAGAAATTTGGTAGAAAAGAGCAATCCAAAGCACCCAGATATGAAAATATCATTTTGACTCAAAATGATCTGATCAAAGTTAGTTGTCTCATAAATTGTATTGCCTCATTTAATGATACTCTGACAAAAATTAGTACTTGAATATGATAGGCTCAAATCTTTTAACGCATTTTAGTGTTTTTAGGCCAAATTATGATATTTTCTAGAAATTAGTCAAAAGCTTGGTTGGAGGTCATTGGTAGCCACTTTTAGGTGTCTACAAGTGATGACTTGTCAATGACCATTAAAAATAATGAATTTTGGGAATATATTTTTATTAATTCCTATTTATTTGAGCTTAACTGTTTCTATTCAAATTTTGCTTTCAGATTTCAATGAAGAATTAAGAAACTAAAGAAAGAATGGTCAAGGCTTGATGTGTACCTGGATATAGTCTGCGCACCATAATCCAGAAGCTGTGAGTACTCCTCTTTGGCTGTGGAGGAATGACACCTGCAAAGAAAAGAAACTTGGACAAAAGAAGGCGTTAAATGGAAAGATGGTGGGTTGTCAAGCAAAAGCTTGATCCCAAAAGTATGAAAATTTCCTTAAGGGATATAAACCCACTAATCAATGAAAAGAAATGTCTGATAAATAGCTGAATGATGAAGAACTGAAATGATAAAGAAATGGAATGAAAAAGGGAAGCAAAGACTTACTTGAAAGAAGCTGTCGAACTGATCACAGTCGCTGGCATCGGTTGGTCAAGGTGCCGACGTCGGTTAATCTGCCGATGTCGGTTGGGGTAGTGACCGGCCTCGGTAGAGGCAAAGGTCTTTGGATGAGGTCTGGGTTGGTCTATGGTCCGTGGACAGAGTGTGGTCAGGATTTTGGTCTGTGGACAAGGCCAAAGAAGGGTCTGGGTTTGTTAACAGTCTTGAGAAAAAGTTTTGGGCTTGGTTGAATGGTCTGGGGTCTGGGTCTAAAATTTTGATTGAATGGGCAAAGTGTATGGTCCAATAGAGGATGGAGGAAATAGGGAGGTAGATAAGTCAAGATTCGGGTCTGGTTTGGTTAACAGTCTGGTCTAGAGAGGTATTGCTTGAAAGTAATAACTGAAAAAAGAATAAAAACACAGACAGTATACTTATCTGTGCCTTGTGAAAGGTGTGCTACTGATGATTCCTGTACCTGCTATTGATGTAGCCTGTGTGGAGAACCTGTTGCTGATGGAGAACTCTGAAGCTGTTACTGCACCTAAAGGAGAGAGTGAGTGACTTGACTGAGAGATTTTGTAGATTGACGGATGGTCAAAGACTAAAGATTGAAGGATTCGTCAGTTGCTTCCAGAGATTAGCCGATTTCTGATTCAGATCCCCAAAGAGTCTGAAAAATTGGTTAAGTATAACCGACGTCAGCGATTCCACCAGCGTCGGCCGACACTTGACCGACGTTGGTGGGGTTAGAACGGGTAAAAAGAGCCACTAAGCCCATTTTTCATCTGCCAATGCACTATCTGTTGGAGAATGTCGAGGGTTGGGCTAAATACGCATGAGAGTTTGTTAGGCAGTTAGAGAGAAGTAGGAATAAGTCTTGGGTGAGTCATAGGATGAGAATTAGTCCAAGGTGAGGTGTCCTAGGCGAGGTGTCATGAGTGATGTGTCCAAGGAGGGGGGGTTAATTCAAAATAAGTTAATTATTTTAAATTAGTAATTGTTAGGAATGGGTTAGGAATGGACTAAGGGGGAAAGTGACCAAGGGTTAGACACTATTTAGGTGTCTACATTTGCCCCTTTTTGTCTTGTTGGTTGTTCAAGTGAGCTGCAAGACAAAAATAGGTGAGGGTTGATTGTCCTGATTATGGATGGGTATCCCCCCTCAAAGTAGGAGTCGAGAGAAGGGAACCTGGTATCAGGGGCTGATTTGACAGAGAATGGATGAAAAATGGGGAAGATAGAGTGAGAACACAACAAAAGTTGTGATTGCGTGTACACCACTTCACGAGATGGTCAGGTCAAATTGTCGCAGGTCAAGGTCAAGGAGTGCCAAAATCAAAATAACCGGGCCCCAGCATTATTCGTAGCTGATCGAGTTATTCGATCCAAGCTGTAACTCCAATGGTCGTCGTGTTCCAGGTATCTCAGGCTTAGGAAGTGCTCCCAAAAACATGGAAAAGTCACAAGTAGTGTGGATCAACTGGCTTGCGATCCTATACTTGTGAAGTCAAAAAGTGTGCACATAATTTTGCTAACCAATCATGAGGTAGCATACAGGCAAAATCAACCAAGGCAAAATGACGTTGGAAGTTGTCACAGTTTTAGGAGATGGGCATGATCTCCAATGTCTGGTGGTCGATGGATGGATGCAAAAGTGATCTAAATGTGCCCCAAGGGGCCAAAATGACATGGTCTGGAGGACTGACTGATTGGGGACATGATTTTGGTCATTTTGAAGAGAGTTGAAGTTTTAAGGCCAACGACGTCAGTTATATAACCGATGTCGGTGGCAAAAACAGGCCGACATCGGTAGAAATCAGTCGACGTCGGCAGCCTAGGGCACGACTCTGTCGACTTCAACGGACTACCAAATCTGACAAAACTAGATTGGCAGCCCACCAAAAGTCATTTGTGACATTTGACCAAGAGAAAAAGAGAGCTCTGGAGTGGATTTAGTGAAAGTGATCCAGAGCTGACCAAGGAGCTTTGTGAGGTGGCAGATAGGTATTCGTGGAAAGGAGTTGATTGGATGATGCAGGGACGTGGGTGGGCCAGGTGAAGTGCGCAGAGCCATTAGGACAGAAGAGATGGCAGAGGGAAGTAGAGGACCCGTGGGATGTCCACCACCAGCGGCACCCATCGTGCCACCATGTCGGTGGTGCCGGGATGAGGTAGGAGGGTCTCTGAACCCTATTTGAACTATTTTTGTTTTGAATTTAGTTTTTGAAATTTTTGTTATTTGAGGTAGAAATCGAGGGGGAGGGTAGCTAGGAAGGTTGGTAAAGAGTCTAGGATAGGTTAGGAGTGATTTAGAGGGTTTTTCGGGGGTTTAAGAGATAAAATGGGTAAGCCCTAAAAATTAGGGCTCACCCCGTTCGGCCCTAGGGCCTAAATCGCCGGTGTCGGCCGACCAGCGATCGGCGTCGGTTGCTAACCTACCGACGTCGGTCACTAAGTGACCGACATCGATTAGGTGAGTGTTGTCATTGGCATGCTAACTGATGTCGGTGGCTGCCTGGTCAAAAAGAGCAGTAAAAAATGGTCAAGTTGAAAGGTTAAAGCTACGCCAAGGGCTTCCCAGGTGTCGGGGTAGGCATAAATGGTCAGAATAGTTGTTAAAATAGAAAGAGTAGGAACAGTGTTAACACAAGATTGTCTATGGATGGATGCAGGTGAGGCAGACTCTGATGCTGTAGGATCGCCTCCTGACCCTGCTGATGCAGATATGCGGAGGCGTGTCAGGCAAGGAGTGGGCACAGATGAGCACAGTTGGCCTAGGCGGGCTGAGACGCTACTACAGAGTGGCGAGGGACGTGAGCCTCATGGTAGCATTGATCAAGTGGTGGGACCATGCCACCAACACCTTCCACTTGCCTATGGGTGAGATGACAGTCATGGTCGAGGATGTGTACCATATTTTATGGCTACCGGTACACGGAGCTGATATCTATGCGTGCTCGAGAGAGGCGCACAACATTCACATGGTCATGCTATTTGGGGAGCACGTCACAGAGACGAGCTACCATTTAGCGAGTTTTGCATATGAGCCTTTATATGTGGCGGATGAGGACGCACATCGGCTGGCAATTTTGATGATGATCGGCATCACAGTGTACGCATTGCCGGATGCAGAGGGAGGCAGGTTTCCGGTGGCCATGACCAGGGTTTTGATGGATATGCTGGAGCAGTAGAGAGTGTTCACCTGGGTGCCCATCTTTTTGGCCCAGGTATACAGAGAGTTATGGGGGATCAGTCAACGATGATGGTACAGCCTGTGTGTAGGCCACCTTCTGCACTACTGGGCATACGAGCACATAGTGGTTACCCAACCTCTCAACCTCCCAGTGGCGATCCAGGCTGGATTTAGGGTCAGGTTTAGGTGATGGTGTGAGGTTATGGTGCAGACGCGGATGGACGGAGTGGTCAGGGACATTGACCACTACAGAGGGGTACTGGAGGCCCTGATTCCTGCAGACATCATCTGGAGACCATACTTGGTTTATCCAGCATTCAGAGACCAGGGAGAGTAGCTGGTTGGTGTGCAGAGCCTGAGATGGGTTAGAGGCAGGCAAGCTGGCGAGCTCGAGCGGATCCCAGTAGAGAGAGTGTGGCGCCAGTATGGGCTGCTATAGGATGTGCCTCCCACATTTCCACAGTACAGGTAGGATGACATAGAGGTGCCGCTCCCACTGCCAGAGGAGACAGAGGAGCCCAATTTTGAGGAGTTGATGGTAGGACCTGGGATAGCTGACCTAGGGTGTACAGAGGCTTACATGGCATGGTGGACAGGGTAGTACAGAGGCGTACAGGTGGGACCTCAGCCAGATTTGTAGGTTATTACCAGGGAGTGGGATACAGCCTGTGAAGAGAGGGACACTGCACGGTAGGAGAGAGACGCAGCTTAGGCCCAGGTCTCAATTTTGTAGGGAGAGCTAGCAGGGGTTATAAGGCAACTGACAGAGATGACAGGTTGGGTGGCAGCATTAATAGTGCAGGTCACTCTATTATAGGGATAACTGGCTGCAATCCAGGCACAGGCAGTGGCAGGTCAGAGTTTTGGAGGGTAGGGCCCATGGTAGCAACCGTCTCAGTAGTCGGCATTTTTATAGGGGGCAGGACCATCGGCATCAGTGCACCTAGGCCAGCCACAGCCATAGAGATTAGGACAGGGCACAGCCGCAGGGCAGATGGGTCCATCACAGACTGTATCTCTAGTGAGATACATTGATGCGCTAGATGAGATCACATATTATGAGAGGGCCATCAGGGGGTTCCCTCAGATACAATGATACTCGGAGATGCGGGCAGAGCAGAGCCGACAGTGGTCTATGTCACGAGTGATAGCTTCAGGGTCGCGCAGACGGCACAGATCAGAGGGAGGAGAGGATACGGCTTCTTCCCGGCCACCACCACCACAGCCATAGCCTTGAGGGCAGCCCTTGAGATTGATTTTTTTTTGATGTATTTACCAGCCTGCGAGCCAAAGATGAGAGATGTATGATGAGAGAGAGAGACAGACACAGATTGTGTCTTTTTGTATAAAACTATTTTGATATATATATATATATATATATATATATATATATGATGAGCATTGGATCATTGATGTGTTATGGATGTTTAATGTTTAATGTATTGAGAATTTTTGATTATGATGATTATGCATGATTTGATATTATGTTTATGATTATAATGTTATGATAAAAATGAATGTGATGATGAATATGTTTATGAAATGGTTATATGATGATGACTTTAGATTAGATGATGATAGATGTGATATTTAATGTTTAACTTGTAGATTATATGATGTGAATGTTTAATGAGTTATGATGGATGATATTTATGACTAATGATGTATGTTGTTATAATGAAAATGAGAGTATACTAATGATTATGTGAATATGTGATTGACTGTGTTGTGATTGACAGGTGACAAGAGAAAAAGATGGAAGAAAGTGACAAAGAAAATGGCCGAGCTAACCCCAGAAGACCCCATGTCAACTGAGTGCTACCTACATAGCCCCTGTCGTTAGGGCCTCAGGCCAATGTAGTTCTCCCAAGAAGAGAGGAAAAATATCAAAGTGGTCTATTATTGGTCTAGTCATGAGAATGGTCGAGCACGTTCATATGTATGCTTGAAATGACAAGGAGGAGATGATGCTACAACGTTTTCCAGATGGTGTAAGCTGTAACATTGGTTGGGGTTTTTCATCCCTAGAAATTATCTATATTCGTGATGGATGTTTGCTAAGAATGAATTGAGGTCTATTTATGCTTCAGCAAGTATTGGTTTATGCTTAACATAAATTGTGTGTTTGATAGTTTCCATATGTATTGTTGTCTATGGAAACTAGAATGATTAGGCTTATGTGAGTGGTTTGAAAAGAGTCGGATTAAGTCATTTTGAAAAATGATGTGGGTGAATATGACCAAAGTGTAGGCAGAAAGTAAAAGGCATAAGTGCCCTTTTATTGACAAGGACCAAAAAGACAACATAGACAGGGGTTGTTAGAACTAAGAGCCCCATTTATGCGTTGCGTCATTGACCATAGTTATGTTAGAGCGGTAATCGAATCCATTTTGACATTAAAGTGAGCTCGAAGTCCCTTGAGTAGGTGATATGATAGGAGGAAAAGGGTAACCCATTTTAGAGTATGGATAACTTTTCCCCTTTTTATAGGAGACCCTGAGACAACTACAAGTCAAGTCCATGACCCGTTTTTTTTTTTTTTTTTTTTTTTTTTTGAGAGGACTGATCAATGCGGGAAGTCCACATAAAAGATGCCATTTGTTTGATGGTCATTTGTGAAGCTGATCGATGTGGGAAGCTTCTAAGAAAATGTTGTTTGTAGCAAGATTTAGTCATAGCCATCCTTTGAGGGAGTGGTCTATACTTTGCTTTATAGATTTAAGGGCTTTTGAATAGCTGTCCTTCGAGGGAGCAGTCTATTAGCTACAGCAATGATATTGCAGCTGTCCTTCGAGGGAGCAGTCTGCTTTTTGATTTGATTTTGTGACTTTGGATATTTTGACATCTTGATTTAGTTTTGACAGAATGTTGAGTCATGGACAAGACTTATAAAAGGTCAAGGGCTCCCTTTTATTAGGACGAAGCATCTGTACGTCATAAAAGGGTTATAGAGGATTTTGTTAAGGGAAAAAGGGTGAAATGGATTGAGGATTTAAAAGGACAAGGATTGCTCAAGGGACGAGCTCAAGTTAAATGTCAAGTGGATGAGTACTCGACTAACAGTAGAATGGTCGTAGATGCAAAGCATTAAGGGGCTCAGGTTCTGGTCGGCCTTCAAGAAAAGACAGACGATAAGCCCCTGATCCATACTTGTGCATGATGATATAAGGTTCGAGCCAATTAGGAGAAAATTTGCCTCATTTACTCCATTCCATATTGGTCACATGTTGGTTTTCTTTGAGGACGAGGTCTCCGATATTAAAATCTCATTCTCTCAGAGTTTTATTATAGGCACGTTTGATGCGATTTTGATAGACATGTAGATGATTGAGGGCAGCAAGACGACGCTCGTCAAGTAACTCAAGTTGAGCTAATCGATCTTGACGAAAGTCATCATTAGAAAGAATGTCATGGAGTGAAATGCGAAGAGACGGGATCTGTACTTCGAGAGGTAAGACAGCCTCTGATCCGTACACTAGAGAAAATGGGGTAGCACCCATAGAGGTTCGGATGCTAGTGAGGTAGGCCCACAAAGCGAAGGGTATTTGAATGTGCCAATCCCTTCTAGTGTCATTGACCACCTTCATGAGAATTTTAGTTAAGGTTTTGTTAGAAACCTCGGCCTGCCCATTTGCTTGTGGGTAGTAAGGCGAAGAAAAGCTGAGTTTGATGCCAAATGAGTCATAGAGTTTTTGGACGGTTTTGTTTTTAAAGGACTTGCCATTGTCGGTGATGATTTTGTGAGGTACACCAAAATGACAGATGATGTGGGTGTTGATGAAGTCGACAATCTTGTCAGCTTTTGTGGAGATAAGAGGAATAGCTTCCACCCATTTAGTGAAATACTCAGTGGCAGTGATGATGGACTGATGACGAAGAGATGAGTGAGGGTTAATCTCACCAAGGAGATCTAAGCCCCATTGTGAAAAAGGCCAGAAATCCTGAGCAACTTGTAGGGCGTGACTAGGGAGATGAAGCAAGTTAGCATGCTGCTGACACTTGATGCAACACCGAACATAATCGCTACAATCTTGATGAAGTGTGGGCCAATAATAACCCAGGCAAAGGATGCGCTTGGCAACCGAGTTACCACTGAAGTGTCCACCACAAATCCCATCATGGGCTTGTTTAACAGCATGAGAAGCTTCAGTGAAGTTTAAACAGTGAAGAAGAAGGCCGTCAAAACCTCTTTTATAGAGAAGGCCCCCTAGCATGGTATAACGAGCGGTACGCTTGATGAAAGCCCGCCGTGCATTGATAGAGAGGTTGGGAGGAATGAGAGAATGAGCCAAGTAGTCCTCAAGTTGTTTACACCATACATCTTGTGAACTAGAGTCTATGGCATGGACGAGATTGATGTCAGTGGAAATGTATGAAGGCAATGGCACACGATGTACCATGACAAATTCTTGATGAGGATGATGATGAAGAAGGAATATGCGAGGTGAGGGAAGCCATGGTGTCAACGAACTTATTCGTCGATCGAGGAACAGTCTGCAAAAAGTGATGGTCAAAAGATGCTAGAAGAGTGTCAACACGGTGCTTGTACCTTTGTAAAATTTCATTTTTACAAAGATATGAACCATTGATTTGATTGACAACAAGTTGTGAGTCACCAAAGATGTTGATGGACTTGATGTTTAAAGAAAGAGCAGTTTGAAGTCCCAAAATTAAGGCTTTGTATTCGGCCATATTATTGGTACATTCAAAGTCAAGTTTAAAAGATAGAGGCATGGGTTCACCTTCATGTGGAATGAGGATGACCCCCGCACCCCCACCGAGTTGACATTTAGAGCCATCGAAAAACATCGTCATTTGGAAGAATGTGCCATCAGTCGAGAGAGTGGCGATAGATTCATCGAGAAACTCGCACTGAGAAGGTTGATTGTCAGAAAGAGGGGCATCCACTAGTTGGTCAGCGATTGTTTGCCCTTTGATAGATTTTTGCTGGACAAATTCTAAGTCAAATTCAGCAAGAAGCATGAGCCAACGAGCCATACGCTGGTTTTGATATGGTTTGGAATGCATGTATTTAAGGGGATCAGTGTGGGTGACGACAAAGGTTTTGTGATTAAGAAGATAGTGATGGAGCTTGGTAGTGGCAAAGACTAATGCCAAACAGAGTTTCTTGGTATGAGTATACTGAGTTTCATAGTCAACCAGTGTTCGGCTTATGTAGTAGACTGCTTGCTCACGGTGTTGCTCATCTCGATGTGCGATCATGGCACCTAACGAATGATTGGTTGCTGAGATGTAGAGGTAGAAGGGTTGGTTGTCTTTTGGTGGAATAAGGACTGGTGGAGAGACCAAATAGCGTTTGAGGGCATCAAAAGCCTCTTGACAATCTTTATCCCATTTAAAGGAGACGTCCTTCTTGAGGAGGTGATGAAAGGGTTGGCAACGGTCAGAAAACTGTGAAATGAAGTGGTGGATGGATTGGAGCTTTCCTTGTAGGCTGCGAAGTTGCTTGAGATTAGTTGGAGGTGGCATTTCGAGGATAGCGCGGATTTTAGCAGGATCTATCTCGATGCCATGAAAAGAGACAATAAATCCCAGGAGCTTTCCTGAGAGGACCCCAAAGACACATTTCTTGAGGTTAAGATGGACTTGGTACTGAAGAAGGCGAGAGAAGATGATTTTGAGGATAGTCAAATGGTCGCGACGAAGCTTAGACTTGCCAAGCAGGTCATCGACATAGTCCTCCATGATTTTATGGAGGAGATCGTGAAAGATGTAAGTCATGGCACGCTGATATGTGGCACCTGTGTTTTTCAGACCAAAAGACATGACTCGATAGCAGAAATTTCCCCATGGTGTAATGAAGGTGGTTTTGTGCTGATCTTCTGGTGTAATCAGGATTTGGTTATATCCTGAAAATCCATCCATGAGTGATAACATCTCATGGCCAGCCGTAAGATCAACAAGTTGGTCAATGTTTGGAAGAGGAAAGTCATCTTTGGGACAAGCTAGGTTAAGGTCATGATAGTCTATGCAGATCTGGATCCCCCCAGTCACCTTGGTGACAGGAACGATGTTAGAGACCCACTGCGGATAATCGATGGGTTGGATGAAGGAGACTGAAAGAAGGAGTTGAAGCTCTTCTTTGACAAGAAGTGCAACATGAGGATGCATTTTGTGAAGCTTTTGCCAATAGGCTTAGCCTCTGGGTTTGTGACAATGTTATGAGTGGCAATGTTAGGGTCGATGCCAGGCATGTCGGCGTAGGTCCAGGCAAAGGCTTTGCGATTGTCTAAGAGAAATGTGGTATAGTCGACCTGCTCTTGGGTGTCTAAAGATTGACCAATCTTTAAGACTTGAGGAACATCAGAAGATGAAAGGTTAATGTCAATGGTTGATTCATTTAACATAACCTATGTTTCAGAAGGAAGGGAGCGCTGGATGAAAGAGTCATCGGCACCCATATAAGTAAGAATGGCATCATCGTCTATGTAGTGGACTGTGTTGATGGTTGCTGATTCATCGTCTATCATAATAAGATAAACAAGAGGGAGAGACTTGGGAACCCTGTTGAGCTGATAGGTTAGGGGTTCCAAGTGGATGGTGTTTATGCAAAAAAAAACTAGGAGGGATGGAAACCACTGACTCCATAGGTGAGGATGGAAGAATAGGCGAGTCTAGAAGAAATTGGTCGATGGTTAGTTCGGGCGAAAGGTTTGTGGAAGCCTCAGTGGGTTCTTGAAAACCCAGTCCATACCGTTTCTTGGCATTATCATCATTGGGTGGTTCGATAGGCTGATGGGAGCCTTGTTCGTATCGCCCAAAGCTGAAACCCTTCCATGCACACCTATAAAGGTAGGTATGTGCAAAGGTGGGGTTGCTAAGAAAGGAGAAATCAGATGTGAATATTTGAGGTGAAGAGGAGGGATTTGATTCAGTAGGAGCTTCATCCAGCCCCCCATAGACGAGATTGGTTCGAAGGCTAGGAGGACCATAAGGGATGACCATTCTGATCCGACAGTCCATACTCTTGAGGAGTCTGGAACATGTCTAGAGTAAGTAGGCGATATTCCCCCAGTGAAAGTCTTTGGAAGATATCGTCCATGGGGTCCTTGGTTGGTAATTGAGAAGATGATGTGGTGGCAACCGTTGTTTGCGTACTAGTTGACGCTTCCGTGGATGGAGATGAAGTTTGGGTTGATGCCTTGAGCGGGATAAGAACGTCGTTTGGGCTATAGGTCGTGTTACAAGTCTTAAAAGGGGATGGGTCGGCAAGAATGACATGGACTTGTTTGTCATGTTCAAATTTGACACAACGGTGAAGTGTTGAAGGGATGCAAGCCATGGCGCGGATCCAGGGTCACCCTAAGAGTATGTTGTATTAGAAGTCTCCCTCAATGATGTAGAAGAGCTCTGGGATATTGCGTGGACCAACACGGATATGAAGGACAACAGTGCCAATAGTGTTAGCGGTGGTGTCATTAAAGGATCTAAGGATTGCGTCAGTTTTTGATACGCAATTCTTGGGAAGGGCCAATTGATCAAAGGCGTGGGAGGAAATGATATTAATGTTGGCACCCCCATCAATCATAACTCATTTAATATGGGTTTGATCAACGTAGGCTGTGATGAAAAGGGCAACGTCCTGATCTTCCATGGTAGAGGTAGGAATCTCAGAATCACTGAAAGTGATGGAGGCGATGGGGGATAAAGAATGGACTAAGGCAGCTAATGGTTGAGGGTCTTCAAGTTGGACTTCCGCTGCTTGTAGGGCTTTGATTAAAGCCTGGCGATGCTGGGGGGAGCTTTGGATAAGGTCATATAGGGTCATCTTCACAGGCGTTTGGTGAAGTTGTTTTATCATAGATTCTTTAATTGCCTCTGAAGAAGGGGGTTGAGACGCACCTAAAATGGAAATCTTGGGTTTCGGTGCTTGAGGTGCCTAGACAAAAGGATAGGTCCAAGGAATAGCGGCTTTTTCTTTCACCTTGTCCTTTTGTGACCTAGTGGTGATATGGATAGCATTGATTTCAAAGATAGTAGGTGAAGAAGGGGTTATGGTCTGTTGGTGAGATGTTGATGTGGTTGAAGAAGTTGGATGGGAAGGTGTCGAGGGTTGGTCAAGAGTGTCCTCAAGGAGAAGAGTGTCTTTCTCCATATAGCGGCGAATGACTGCCTTAAGGGCACAAAAAGTCTCGGTATCGTGTCCTAGCGTGCGATGGTATAAACAAATCTTCGTATCATCGAACCAAGATGGTTTTGACCCGAGGGGTTGGAATGGCTTGATGGAAGGAAGGGTAATGCTAGAAGTCTGCAAAAGTTGGCGTAATATCAAAGCATATGAACCTACTAAGGTGTCCGTGCTTGTTGATGTATGACGCGCTGGTGACTTTTGCTTGGGAGATGTTGAAGAAGGTTTTCGTACCACCTTTTGGGTTGGTGGTGCGGTGACAGGTGAAGACGACACTTTCTTTTTGAGAGGGGGTTGACGTGTGGTTGGAAAAGGAAGTAATGGAGGTAATTTGTTTTGATTAAGGGTCGGAGTGGGAAGCACACCGATTAGGTTAGAAGGATGAGGACCTAAGATGGAAGGCAAAGTTGACGGTGGAGGAGGGGTTCACTTCTGTGGTCTGGCAGTCTTCTTTGACTTGGTTGGAAGACTACTTTTGATCGAGGTCTGGTTTAAGTCCACCTTCACTTGCGGGTGAGTGAGGGTAGAGACAAGACGAATGCCGAGTGACTTGATCTGTTTAGATTGGGTAGATGTAGGTTTAGAAGTGGGAGTTTGGTCTTTGTTGAGAGTTTTGGGAGATTCTGCCTTAGGAGGATTGGCAGCATGAGACGAGAGGGCACGGGAATGTTGAAGAACTTTAAGACGCTCCCACAATCCCTGATGATCCACTTTCCTTGAAGGGAGAAGTTCTAATTTCTCCACTAGTCAGGAAAATGGTTGAGAGGATGTTGGATGGGGTTGGGATTCTTGAGAAGATGTGTTAGGTGTGGTAGTAGTCTCGGACCCAAGGTGTGTGGGAGGTGTAACTAGATTGTCATTGATCAAAGACGATGGACAGTCAAGCTCTTCTCTTGGTGGAGAAGGAACTGGGGAATGTGACTCCTCAAGCGGGTAAAGGGTAGGGATTATGGTGCCCTCCACTTGCGGATGAGGAATGGGTAAGGTTAGGTCCTCCATAGGCAGAAGAAAGGAAGATGGTGAGACCGGTGGTGCCAGTAAGGTTGAGGCGTCCTCCAAGATGAGAGAGGTTGATGGAGAACTAACCGAGGAAAGAGGTTCGTCCACACGTGATGGACTGGTAGATGGGCTAACCTCTTGAGGTTGGTTGGGGATGAAGGGCGAGACCGTATTGACCGTTCGAATGTCGTGTTCATGCGTATTGTCAATTAAGGTCTGGACATTATTTTGGGTTGGTGGATGATTGGGGAATGGTTGCTTGAATATGTCAATGCCCTAGTTTGGAGGTGCATTGGGATTATCTAGAATGAGCTCTCCCTTTTCAAGCATGTCCTGGATTATGTTTTTGAAGGTTTTACAGTTTCCCGTATCATGACCTTTGACACGGTGGAAATTGCAGAAGTCATTTTCCCTATACCACGCAGGGATAGCGCATGAGGGATCAAATTGTGGCGGTGGTCAAATCTGAGGGAGGTTGAGAATCCCCTATTTAACAAGTTTTTCCAGTATAGATGCGTAAGATTCTCCAAGAGGAGTATATTGTCTTTGCACGTATCTCTGCTGGAATTGATGGGTGGCACTCTGAGATGTGGAGGGCTCGGGTTGATTAGATGAAGAGGATGACAGTCTAACGACCACAGCGTTAGCTGAAGCTTTAGACTTAGGATTTGATGATGAAGGTTTAGAAGAGGAAGAGTCATTAGTCTTAGAGTTGGGGTTCTTGCTCCGCAACTTAACTTTATTCTCCTTGATGGCATGTAATTCAAGTTTACGGGCCATCGTGAAGGCTTAGTTGAAGGTACGGAAGGTTTGAACCCTTAAATTGGAAGAGATATGTTTGGCGCAAGCTCAGGAGAATAGTTCAATAAGTTCAGGTTGAGGTAGGGAAAAGGAGAGTTGATTGATGAGGCCTCTCCAGTGAGCAATGAAGTCAGCTATTGATTCGTCTTCGAATTGACGGATAGTGTAGAGGTCTGTGATTGAGACCTTCTTGGTGATATTAATGGAGAAGTGGTCAAGAAAGAGCTGGGCCAACTGTGTAAAGGTAAAGAGGGAATGGCTGGCAATAGAGCTGTACCAGTCAAGTGCAGTGCTAGAAAGGGACATAGGAAATGTGTGCAAGAGCAATGCGTCGTCATGAGCAATAAGGTAATAGGCATGTATGAATGCCCATAAGTGTTGCTATGGGTCTTCCTTGCTTTGAAAGCGAGAAAATTTGGGAAGCTCCCAGTGGTTGGGGTATGGTCTAATTGGAACGGAAGGATGAATAGGCTCATTGCAAATTTACTTGTATGAGAGAGCATTGTGTGAGCCGGAAACAGAAGTCTCTAAGCTAGACATCTTATCCATCATCATTTTGATGATATCTGCTGACGGATTGGTGGGTGGAGCACCCCCTAGATTATAAGGCGCTTGAAAGATATTGGGAGGGGCGTATGACATGGATGGTTGCATAGACGCAATGTATGGGTAGCTGGTTATGGGAGCAAAAGTTGGGGACAAGGGCACTTGTGTTACGGGGTTGGTAGGCATAAGTTGGATAGGGGCCGTCAAGGATGGTTAAGGAGTGGCTATGCTTGTTGATGGGTAAACGGTTACTCTTGTGTTTATAGGTGCAAGAGTAGGGGGAATAGAGACTAGTAGGTTTTGGAAAGGTGTGGGGTTTGGTTGAGTGATTTGAGGTTGAGGGAGTATCGAAACCCCCATGGAGGTAGGTTTAGATGGAGAGGTTACGTTCTGAAGGTAAGGCACGGTTGGGTTATTGGTAGAGGTGTTGTCTAATGGCTGAATGGTAGGGGCTGTTGATGTGATTCTTATGTCAACTAAAGAATTCGGCATCCCATAGATTGGGTTGCCTAGGGAGTCATGCGTTTGGCTATTCATGAGATAGTGTTGTAAGGCTTTGACATTAAGGTCCAAGAATCGTGCGAAATCTTGGTCCCCTTCTGGGACGATAGGAGTTTGAGGCGGGGTTGGGCGAGTAGGAGTTCTTTCAGTCTCTGAGTTGAACTCCATTATAGGACTGGTTATAGATGGTGAAGGTGGAAGCGGTTGTTGACTAGCGTGGTCAAGAAGGGCCTTAGTTTGACTGCGTGTCAAAACCATTCAAGGTAAGAAAGGATCAGGTTTCAGAAAACTGTCTTCTGTCAGTCTCAGAAAACCAGAATGGATGTTTAGACAATTAGAAAGTTGGATTTTATGCTTGCTATTTTTAGAAAAAAGAAAATAGACAGAGACCGACGTCGGTATAAAAACCAATGTCGGTGAAGAATACTGCCGATGTCAGTCAGATGACCGATGCCGGTACAAAAAAGTTGCCGACGTCGGTTACAGAACCGATGTCGGTTACTGTGTTTTCCAGAAACTCAGAAAAAAAAGTTTTTGAAAAATCAAGAAGACATCCTTACCAGCTCAAAAAAGACAGATAAAAATAGAAAATATGATGATGACAGACAGAGCCTAGCGTTAAATCCCTAGAAACAATTTTATTAAGATCGTGTGGCTTATGCCTTAATGTGATGTTTGAGGAAGTTGGTTGTAAGAAGGGTCCTAGAATAGGTAATCTAAAGATGGTTTTAGGTATGTTAAGGTGCTCAAAAGTCTGTGTTAGCTTCCGTACAGGCTTGGTGCTAAGGAGCAAGCTCCCCTCACTTCACGATTCTAGTGGTTAGCTGTTTTCGCTTAGCCAAAATATACTTTCACTATAGTTTAGACTCTGCCAGAGAACAGAGTTGGATTTCCCCTTGGTGGTGAAATCCAAGTAGGATTGCCGGGTTGGGTAAGGTATTCGCTGGGTGATGAAATCCCAGTTGGGCCTTGTCTCAAGTGAGTTTGATGTTTTATTGAGTGCACGTGGTCTGGTAGTGTAACATCAAGTGATCTACGATTTATTCAATATGTGTTTTACTAATTACTAAGTGTGGACTAGAAAATGCAATCACAAGCAGAAATGTAATGCAATAAGTTTTAAAGCCCCAAATCGAAATGTTAAATTGGAATGAAAACAAGTTGGAGAAAGGGTTGAAGAAAATGATTTTTTTTGACTAGTCTAGAAATGCAAGAAAAAGTAAGAAAAAGTTCTTTTTATTACCTGCTTATGATGTCTTTTTTTTTTAGAAAAGAAAAATGAGATGAAGAGGAAGAAGCCTAATGCACCTAAATGAACAAAGAAGGAAAGGGAACCCAAGGAAGGCCCTAAAGGGGTCCCACCGGGCGTGCTAGAATGTTTCTATTCAAATTTTGCTTTCAGATTTCAATGAAGAATTAAGAAACTAAAGAAAGAATGGTCAAGGCTTGATGTGTACCTGGATATAGTTTGTGCACCGTAATCCAGAAGCTGTGAGTACTCCTCTTTGGCTGTGGAGGAATGACACCTGCAAAGAAAAGAAACTTGGACAAAAGAAGGCGTTAAATGGATAGATGGTGGGTTGTCAAGCAAAAGCTTGATCCCAGAAGTATGAAAACTTCCTTAAGGGATATAAACCCACTAATAAATGAAAAGAAATGTCTGATAAATAGCTGAATGATGAAGAACTGAAATGATAAAGAAATGGAATGAAAAAGGGAAGCAAAGACTTACTTGAAAGAAGCTGGCAAACTGATCACAGTCGCCAGCGTCGGTTGGTCAAGGTGCCGACGTCGGTTAATCTGCCGATGTCGATTGGGGTAGTGACCGGAGTCGGTAGAGGCAAAGGTCTTTGGATGAGGTCTGGGTTGGTCTATGGTTTGTGGACAGAGTGTGGTCAGGATTTTGGTCTGTGGACAAGGCCAAAGAAGGGTCTGGGTTTGTTAACAGTCTTGAGACAAAGTTTTGGGCTTGGTTGAATGGTCTGGGGTCTGGGTCTGAAAGTTTGATTGAATGGGCAAAGTGTATGGTCTGATAGAGGATGGAGGAAACAGGGAGGTAGATAAGTCAAGATTCGGGTCTGGTTTGGTTAACAGTCTGGTCTAGAGAGGTATTGTTTGAAAGTAATAACTGAAAAAAGAATAAAAACACAGATAGTATACTTACCTGTGCCTTGTGGAAGGTGTGCTACTGATGATTCCTGTACCTGTTATTGATGTAGCCTGTGTGGAGAACCTGTTGCTGATGGAGAACTCTGAAGCTGTTACTGCACCTGAAGGAGAGAGTGAGTGACTTGACTGAGAGATTTTGCAGATTGACGGATGGTCGAAGACTAAAGATTGAAGGATTCATCAGTTGCTTCCAGAGATTAGCCGATTTTTGATTCAGATCCCCAAAGAGTCTGAAAAATTGGTTAAGTATAACCGATGTCGGCGATTCCACCAGCGTCGGCCGACACTTGACCGACGTTGGTGGGGTTAGAACGGGTAAAAAGAGCCACTAAGCCCATTTTTCATCTGCCAATGCACTATCTGTTGGAGAATGTCGAGGGTTGGGCTAAATACGCATGAGAGTTTGTTAGGCAGTTAGAGAGAAGTAGGAATAAGTCTTGGGTGAGTCATAGGATGAGAATTAGTCCAAGGTGAGGTGTCCTAGGCGAGGTGTCATGAGTGATGTGTCCAAGGAGGGGGGTTAATTCAAAATAAGTTAATTATTTTAAATTAGTAATTGTTAGGAATGGGTTAGGAATGGACTAAGGGGGAAAGTGATCAAGGGTTAGACACTATTTAGGTGTCTACATTAACTACCCTTATATACCCACTCTATGCTAAATATTTGATGTCATGCTCCTATCTTCTTGTGAGGTAGTGCTAGATCTGCACTTGATTATTTTCCTTTGATGATTTCATGAACTATTTCTAACTTTCATGCCCTTGTCCAAGTCATGATATTTTATTGAGTCTTGCATCCTCAATTCCTCCATTTTTTGCATCCTTTTTCCTCACAACTTGTTTTTCCCATGCTAAGGCCTCCCACACCTTGTCTGTCTCATTCCTAGGTTTACTTTCACACCCATATTTCCTATGTTATCTTCCAAATATTAATTATAATAAATTGATATAAAATTTTAGGTCTAACATCACCTCAAACTAGTTCAATAGTCTACCTTGGACTATGCACCATCATCAGGTTCCTTAGATACCAAAAATTCAAGTCCCATTTACTCGCCCTGACACTTGGCTTCCTCTTAGTGGTTTAGCATATGTTGTAGCTTGGACATAATTTATTTAACCTCACCCTTTATCCATTTTATTTCTTCAGTATGTTCTATAAAGTCACCCCCTTGAGTTTTCAAAATATCAAGTGAAGTAGTGACTTCCTTGTGGATGTCCTCAATTGAACTGACCTCTATTAAAAAATTTCCTTAAAGTTTCATAAAACTGGTATTTAAGATATTGGAAATGATCATTAATATTATTTTATAGTGCCTTCACATCCTAGAATGATTTGATATATTGCACTATATCTTATATATTTAATGCATTCTCAACCAATTGTTAACACTAGTGTTCTTCTGACTGAAGCCTGGCTTCTAAAACTTTAGCAGGTCGTGCCAACTTGAAAAAAACCCATTAGATATGAGAATTGTGTCACTCACTTAGGCCAAAAAACTCTTATATAATTTTACAAATTCTAAAAACTACTCTATATGCCAAGTCTACTCATGATAGGGATTCACCTAGTCTTTACTTTTTTCAATAAAATATCTACCAAGGTCTCCAACTTGTCAAAAACTTCTCTTGTAAGTGGGATCCCATCAAAAAGTGTCAGATATTATTACAAAATTAACTTGTAGAGTTTTATAGTCTTCACTCAAGACATCATTATCAATTTTTGTTGGTGATTGAGCTCTTATAATTCATGTTTAAGCTTTATTCTTTAGGCACATTCATGATGGTACAAGACAATGACCTATTGGTGATTTTATTGAAGCTAGCCAACATCATAACTTTGTAGAGCATTTTTCCTTGTGATTACAACGGCCAACTTAATGAGGTTTGCCCTGCTTGGGTGGGTGAACACTATTGAGGATCCACCCAAAAAGCCTTAGGAAGATTCATCCCCTATGGTACCAAATCTATGCTAGTCATTGAAAGCTCGAAGTGGTGTTCCTCATTAAAAATATCCATATAAAAAGAGAGTTTGCACTAAGTTTGGTTGGAAGATTCTTTCTCAGATAAATATCCCCACATATAAAATTCTTCTTTAGGAATGTTTTATTAGAGATAGCCACAAATGGGGAGGTTATTGCCCTTATTACCTTGTTGTTTCTCATATTACTCAATAGGCCCCTTTCCCGTATTTGGATTACACTTGATTATCTCAATGTACAAATTAATCTATTTGTCACTCAGTCCAGAATCCTAGTCACTAGTGCCTTGAGTTATGCCTCTATTTTCCCCCTCTTCACCAATGGAACTTTCAATTCCCATTTGTACATAATCAAGGGTAGGTTATTCTTATTTCTCTAGGGTTCCCTCATTCAACTCAAGGGTGGCTTCCTTACATTCCTTCTTAATTGATGCCTTTAGAGTTACTTCCATTTGTTCATATACCCCAACACTTTGTGTAGAATGCTCCTATCCCATAGGAATAGTAGTTTATTAGGTAGTATCAAGGCCCTCTTGTTCATGTCATGTAGGCATCCCTTGGTCTTTTGGAGGTGATGAGGCCACCTTTTTCCACTTAGGTTTCTCCTCTAGTGCACTTCTAATGGCATCATGCCTTGGCCTCTTCTCTTATTTTGGTTACCTTCTTTGTGTTGTTATTTCTAGGGGGGAAGGGTTTCTCTAAGGGCCTCTTAGGTTCTTAAATATTTCTTCTTCAGCTTAATCATGTAATACAACACATGATTTTGATACTCAATGATAATTTGGTGCACATTAATATCAATATTATTTATTTCATTCTTCTCCCTATATGCCTTCTTTTCTAGGTAGACATATAAGAGATAAAAATTATGAGTCTCATCACTTATTTTATTAGCATCAATGTGTACCTTGTGCACATCAACAATGTGATTCATATAATTCTTGAAATATTTAGAAATGAATCCATATGGAAACTTTAGCCACAAACAAATTATCCATGGGATTCATCAAAATGCATGAGTGAATAATATTGCATCACAACAAATTAGGCTTGAGTTCCCATCTATGATGACAACTCTTTGGGGATGCACCATTCATTTTTGAATTCTTCCTTCATCCTTTTAAAACATCCTTTCATTTTTAGCTTGTGGGAAGGGGAGTTGGCATTTGGACTGGGGAAATTTTGGAACCATTATATAGGGGACTTTTTTTCTATTGGGTACACCCACTTCAACTCTATGTCAATGTATTCTAGAATGCCAATCTCATTAAACACTATCAAAAGAATAATTACATTCTAAGTAAATTTATGATTTAGAAGGTGGTGGGCCTTCTAAGCATCTTCCATAATCCTTTTAGCAAAATATATGGCATAATTATACTTTTACCACTAGGCCATCTAATTTACCACATAAAGGTGCACCATGTCAACCTCTTTCCATTTGTCCCCACCCCCAAGCTTGGTCATTCCCAAGTGTTTATCTACTCAAATTTCAAGATTCAAGAGGCTATACATATACATGGCATGGCCCTCCTTTTTATACTTTAGTGCTACTGACACCTTCTCAACTACCTCATGGTCCTCAAAATCCACATTAATGTCAATGCCTAAACATTGTAACCCTATTACCTTACTGATTCATTGGGAAGTGATTCACATCCTATGCCTTGAAAAGTATAAAGAGACCTCATGGATATGCATGACAAAAAATATCACCGCTTCCATAGTATTTTGAAAATAAGGTAAGTGGAAAATTTGGAACAGCCTGGCATCATTCAATCGATTGAATATCATGAAGTCATAGGTGACCTCATTCCTTGTGTTCAATCACTCAACTCCATAGTTGCACTATATTTTTCCCTCATTTTTGGGCTGATGGTGGTTTTAGTTGACCACTTGACAATAAGACACCTTGGACTACCAATTTTTACCATCAAGGCTGACACAGGGTATTACATTTATTTAATTAAAATGGAGGGTGGAAGTGGTATTGTAGGCTTCTTTTTCCCCTCACACACCATCACAAGTTCTTTCTTGATATATATCTCTACTGCTTGTTGTGCCATCATACTCTTCCTCTTTGTGAATTACTAGTAAAGTCTTGCTTCTCTAGGCCTTCTTCTTTGGTTGCACCACCCTTTGAGAAGCTCAAAAGTTGAGGTGCAGTTGTCTAACTCTCCCAAATGAATACGTGTTTTCTACCTTAAAATTTTTTGACCTTATTGCTTTAGCTTCCTCTAATGGTGTACATCAATACCTACAACCTGTAACTCTCTCTGCAACATTCCTATAATCACAATTTCACTATTTTCTCCATTCACAATCATCACCTCACTTCTTAGATTTTAATTTGTCACTGTAATTTTATGAAAACTCATTATAGTGGCTTAAAAATGCTTCACTCAAGATAAATAAACTTAAAAATTTTCAATAACAAAGTGTCAAAATGAGGACCTTCTAACCTTATATAACCTTGATGACTTGCATAAATTTACTCTCACATGTCTTCATCCATCACTTCATTCATTAATTATCCAAAACAATATGCCACAAAGTTTGTTTAGCATGCCTTAAATTGTTCTTAACACTTTGTCAATTTAATACAACTATCCCATCCTTGTAATTTTCTTGCATTGTATGCCAAATATAAAAAGATTTAAACTTCTATTCTCAAAGGTGGGAACTATTTTTTCTCTCCTGACCCATTCATAGCAAATTTTCCTTTGCCATTCTTTTTCCATGCTTCTAGTCATGTGCCTCCTTCGGCATACCTTATTATCCTTATGTGTTTTCACTTGCTCACCCATCATGTGCACTTACTTTCATCTACGTGTGAAAGAACTAATTTTTTCCTACATGCCACTTTTATGTGTGATTCTTTCCAATGTTTACCTTACACATTCTAGCTTTACTTTATTTATCTTGAAACTTACCCCACACTAAAAGATGTGTGTGGTCCTCCATGGGCATGAAAAAAAAATGAAAACAAAAGAAAACCCTGTGTTAAAATAAAAGGCATGTAATTAATGTGGAACTTTATTATAGAAAAAACTAAAAGTCTAAAAAAATCTAGTGACACACATCTTATTAATAAAATTTGAAATATTGCACAAAATGATAGGGTTGAAACGGACTACCATTAAAATGACCTAGAAGAAATTATCCATCTATCTTAACTTGTATGCACCTATGGGATGGATGTTATGAATGATGAATGGACCATCCTAATGTACATGAAATTTATTAGATTGATGCATAAACTTGGAATCATAGACCAAAATGTGCATATCAGGAGAAAAAGATTTATTTTTGAGATGTCTATCATGTCAATATTTCTACTTCTATTTTTCAAATCCTTGACTCCAATGTAAATAAATCATGATTAATATAATTGTAATAAAGTGTCAAGATGTGATTTTAGAGATTCTTCATCATCTAGTCAGCCAATAAGTGCAATACATAAATAAGGAATAAGTAACTCCACTAGTAAAACTTCTTCAACACCATAGCTAAGATGAAAATGAGTATTCTTGTTTATTCATTTGTATGTGGTTTGATAGGCCCATAAGACTGCATAAACTTGATCATCCCAATTAGCGTGAATGATATTACAAATATTTATCAATGTATGGCCTACTATGTTTCTAAATGCTTCAGTAGTGTCATTAGATTAAGGGTGGTATGGAGTTAACTTATGGTATGCAATCATGAACTTATCTAAGAGGATGTGTCTCATCTCATTAAGTAAGTGAGTGCCATTATCACTTGTTAAACTCAAAGGGAATCCATAACTGGTGATGATATTTCCCAAAGTAACCTAGTGGTGGTTATAGTAGTATAATCACATGTGGGCACTATTTCAACCTATTATGTGAGATAGTCAATGGTAGTAATGATGTGGCACACACCAGTTCATCTTGTAGTAGAGGTAATGGGACTAACAAAATTAATAGCCCATTTTTTCAAAGGCTCATGAGCAAGGATTGGATGAATAGGCATAGCATCCTTGTGGTTTGATTTACCTACTTATTGACATATATCACATTGGCATGCATAATATTTGGCATCTCTGGATAAGGTGGGTGACCATAAGCTAGCTAGGAGAACCTTTCATGTCATTATATCACCAACATAATGTCCTCTAATGATACCCTCATGGACCTCTTGAATTACTTCTACACACTCATTCTACATTACAAACTTGTGAAACACCTCTTCCCTTCCAAGTTTGTATAAGTCTCCTACAATAAGCTATAAAGGTGAAACATCTATAGTTATTTGATTTTTATTTTAGGTGCTAAGATGGTCTAGTGTGGAACCTACTACAAGAAAATTAGGTATTTATTTTAATTCTTTGATTATGCATGTAACTTAAAAAAGTTGTACATTAGGTAAATCATCTTTTATGGTGCATGTTGGTTTACCATACTCAACATGTGAGGGTTGGTCAAGACCAAAATTCACTTTACTAAGTTTTATAATGATGGAGAATTAGAACTCCTAGAAGAGAATAATCCACTAGTAGATTCATCCAGGCAACACTATTTTATTCACAAGGTAATTTGGCACCTCATGATCTATAAAGAAGGTGAATGAAGTGGCTAACAAGTACTAGTGAAACTTTGGAATGCATATACCATGGATAAGGCTTCCCATTATCTAGTAGATTAATTCCTTTGTGTTGGTATGATTTTGTGACTAGTAGAATATATGGGATGGTCTAGATTCCCTTCACCAAGTTATGCAAGCATAGCATCCACTATCATGCCAGAAGTATTGATGTGTACATGAAATGGTGTCATCTAGTCTAGGAAGTGGAGGATGGGTGCAATTACAAATTTCTCCTTAAAGGTATCGAATGCCTATTGATGTATTTTAGTCTAGAGGAAGAGGCCATTTTGTCTGAGTAATTATTATAACAAAGCTACAATGTTACCATAACTATGAATAAACCTATGATAATATCTTGTGTGACCAAAGAAGGTACAAACCTCATGCTGAGTGTTTGGAGGTGAGAGTTGAATAATAACCACAATCTTGGCTAAATCTATGAAAAGTCCATATCAGCAAATGATGTGCCTTAATAGAATCTTGAAAGGTGTGGCAAAAATGATTTTTCAAGTTTATGTAAATTTGAAGTTGTTGATAGTGTGTGAGCATGAGACATAAATTATCACAGGGGTCATGCACCATGCCATACACTGTCCAATCATCCTAAAATACTTGAAAGAACTTGTGGATGAAATATTTAAAGGCTTTTACCATAATGTGAGAGAAGACTACTAGTGCATTCTTTAAGCCAAATGGCATACACAAAGGACCCCCATTCAATGTAAAATTAGTTTTTATCTTCTCTTCTTTGATAATTTGTACCTAATGATATCCTGAACATCCATCAGTGAAGGTATATGTTGGGTGTCATTATCACCTTCATTTAATCAGCTTTTTGTTGATGTCATATTTAACCAGGGTTGTGTCTAAAGCTATATGCAACAAGAGGAATCGTAACGATTTAGTAATTGAATGGGGGTATTTGTTTATTTTTGTTTTGGGGGGTTTTTAATGTCTTAATGATTTCTTGGTTCAAACCTTATTGGAATCAAACTATGCAAATCTGCTAGAAATAAACACACATTACAGAAATGAGATTGATTGATGGAAATAAACACACATTGCAAAAATGAAATTGATTGCTAGAAATAAACACATGTTGCAGAAATGAAATTGATTGTTGGAAATAAACACATGTTGTAGAAATGAAAATTGATTTTTGGTAATAAGCACACATTGTAGAAATGAAAATTTAATCTAAAATGCCTGCAGGAACAAATTTACAACAAATCTTAACTTTAAAGAGTTGGAAACATTTATAAATTTAACAGAGTTACCTATTTACTTTTGCGAATATAAATATAAATACCAAAAAAAATGAAGATCATGTTCTTTAGAGGAGTGGGCCCTTGCTCCGCCTAGAATAGGATTTGAACAATTCAATTTACTTTCAAAATAGGAATGGATATTTCATTGATAAAATGTTTTGTATTACAAAATGTACTAAGATATACTTTATCTCTCTAATCTTCTATGATTTTTTTTATCTTCTATATATCTATCCATATATATATATATTTACTAAATTCCTAGGTCTGTATATATAGATGCTTTGATGGCTGTAACTATTTCATAGATACGATAGAACTGAATCATGCCCAGAATAGATGTTGAATCAAGATGTGGCTAGATGTCTAGCTATGTGATAATTGTCTTAATTTTGTTAGTTCAAAAAATTAGAAATCTGTTTCTGATTTAATGGAATCATTGATCTTGACAGATCACTCACTGTTTGGAATAGATCCTCATCAGTTCTATTTTTAGTCACAAAATTTTTGGAGCTTATCTGAAAGAGTACTAGAGCTAAATATAGAGTTTCGAAGCTAAGTCCAAAAAAGTGACAACTTGAAATAGTATGGTGGAGTTTCGGAACTAACTATGATGGTTCTGGAATAGATTCTACATGTTTTAGAACTAACTGTAATGATTTTGAAATAGATTCTGTAGGTTCTAGAACTAATTAGAATTGAGTCCAATGCTTCCAAAAACATGCAATCCACTTCATATTTGTTCTTTAGCCTGATGATGACCTATTTTATTTCAAAACTATAATTTTCCAACAAACTTGTTAGGAATTATAGGTCTTTTAAAATGTTAGAATCACAATCAACAAAGAATGGATAATCACATCCTAACTCATCTCAGATCAAAATAAAAGTTACAAAATGCAATCAAACTTAATAGAAAGAGAGAGTAAGATGAGGTCATTTATTATATATTTATTGGGCATATCCTGGCCTCACCATTTCCCCCTTACTTGTTTGTAAGTCCCTTTACAAACTTCATTCTTCAAATTTAGGATTGTATATCCTACATTCCATTTGATTTCTTAGATCAAATGGCTAAAACTGAATATCCCAATGCTTTGACTCAAAAGTACTATACCCTGCTCCTACTACTTTTCTTTTCCATTCCTCAAATTGAGTGGGATGTTAAGGTTCTCTATTTTTGCCAAGGAGATATGGGGGTGAGAAGTAGAGGTGACCTTGTCTGCATTCCTATCCATATGCTCAGGGGAATTTCATTTATCTGGAGAATTATTGTGCATAAAGCTTTTGCCCTTTCTAAACTCAATCAAATTTGAAGGGGATATTACTTCCCTTCTTTTCAATGCCATCAGGAGAAATTCCTATCTTTTTAAACATGCATCATAGATATTATCAAAATTTGCCCTTTCATAAGAGGTGAAGACATCCATGCTTTGCTGTAAACTAAAAAGATAAGGTCCCTTGAATTTATCATTAAATGC
Organism: Torreya grandis; assembly: GCA_037957365.1. Classification (NCBI taxonomy): domain Eukaryota; kingdom Viridiplantae; phylum Streptophyta; class Pinopsida; order Cupressales; family Taxaceae; genus Torreya; species Torreya grandis. The sequence goes on from JARHVA010001081.1 coordinate 1,120,271, forward strand.
ATGGGATTGGAAATATGTAGCAAAGGCGGATGGATTAGCATAATGAATTCTCATACAGAGACTGAATGAACTAGCCTTTGACCAATGCTCTGACTCTCTTTTTTTCCATGCAATCTGATTTTGAAGAACAGAGACAAATGCATTAAGCTGGCTTTATCCTACATACAAATTGATCATAAAACCTGTATTTCTTTCTAACATAAAATTGCAGAGGTAAAATTCACAAAGAAAGTTTTTTTGTTCTGCATTAGCTAATGAGTAGGCAGTTGAGAAATCAGCTTCATCTTTTATTTCATGTATAAGGCCACATGCTATCCTTGCCAACTGCTAGTGAATGAATTGTTTCTTTAAAAACATGCTATAAACAGGAGAAGGTCTTCTGCATGCAAGCAACTTCTCACTCATCATACAAACTGTTTGTATTTTTATAAGACATTTATACTTATCATTTTCCTCCTTGTAAAATTTGTCTTCCCATTCTTTCCTTGCTTTCTCTTCTTCTGCTAGTTTGCCTTTCAAGTATGTATTAGATTCTTTGATTTTATTGAATTCTCTGCATGTGTCATCCCATAACTATTTGAGTGGCAAATAAGTCAATTCAATTTGTGTAGAGACTGTTGACACAGAGGTTTCTCTTGTATATTTTCCCTCATTCTCCATTAGTTGCCTTTTAGATTCTGCTAATTCCTCATTCTTGGCTGTGAACTAGTTTGTTAATTCTGCAAGGAGCATTTCCTTCTATTCCTCATCTTGAGTGTGAGGAAATTCAATTCCTCATCTTTTTCCTTGATAATGAGTTATACTCTAGAAAAAAATAGAGCCTATTTAATCTACTAGTTTTGTTCTTTTTCTAAAAGTTCTTGGGGAGTTAAGCATTCCTCTTCCACCATAGGAGATTTCTCTTTCCTTCTCCAAGATGCCTGTTCATCTTTTGCATGTGACGGTGCTACAATCTCACCCATTTCTTGGAAAATTGGCTCCTCAAATATTTCTTCTTATTTTTCCTTTTCTACTTGGCTTGGTCCAGGAGAAGTCATAGCCATGCTACCCAAAATATCAACAGCTTTAGTTTCTAGCCTTTCTTTTTCTTTCAGTTCTTCTGAACTTTCTTTAGACTTTTTATGATGTTTTCTTTCTTGAGGAGCCTCAAAATGTGTAGACATAGTTCTCCTCTTAGAACATCTTTTGGTTTTCACCTTTTGTTCAGGTCTAGGTGAATTGTCATTGTCAGAGATAGGTACCAGTTCTTTTATAGCTTTTCAATAGAAGAAGAAATGGCTTGAGAAAGTACAGTAGGGTCTATAATTTTAATTTTTCTTCCAGATTTTCTTCTTGTTGGTATTTATTCTTCTCCTAATCTTTTCTTTTCTTCAGCAATGGTAGAAATTTTCAAATGAACTGAAGGAGCAGGAGGAGTTGCTATTGTTCTTCTGGGAATACCAAGTTTTTATCCAAATTTGCCAAGAAATTTGTCCCACATTTCTTCCCCATTTTCCAAATACACTAACCTATGATGTCTAATTGTTCTTACACCCCAAGAATACCTTTGGGCCATGGTATGGATGGAGTCAAAAAGAAACCCTGGGAGTTTTATTATATATTCTAGTTTTTTGGCTCCATATCTAAGGTGTATAAAGATTTTTAGGACTTCTTTTCCTACTATCCTAAATTGTCCATCACAGGTTAAATATTTGACTATACAGAATGCTACTCTATCAAAGGGTTTAGGCAAGCTAGCCCTCTTAACTCCTTTGATGATTTGCTTTGTATTATAAATATATTGGGGTTTAGATTCCCCTTCTTTCAACAGGGTTTCAGCTAGGTCTTTCAATGTTCCTTTGACAGGGTTTGGGACATGCATTATAGGTATTTCAGACATCTCACTTATGATATTCATAGAAAAAGGAATGAAAACCTTCCTAAACTTTGTCCTTGTTTGCTCTAAATTAATATTAAATTCTCTTACCAGGTCATCATTGTATTTTGGAAATTTTCTCAGAAACTCCAGTCATTCTGCCTGTTGAAAGATATTTGCTACTTCTTCATTTGCAAGGAGTTGGGTATCATTGTCTGGTTCTGACTTCTTTTTGATTCCCATGATTCATTCTTTTTTTCATTTTTTGCTTTTTAATCTTTCACAAGTGAGCTAAAAATTACTTTTTATATCAGTGGAACTGATTATTATGGCTGCACAACTAGTAGATTCAGTTACTGATTTGGCAAATTCAATTATGAAATTACTGTACTCAGCTGCAGAACTGGCAGACTCGGTAGCTTTAATCATAAGAATGATTTTTTATAGTTATCTACCAACTCATTCCATCATCAATATCCTTCTCATGATTTTGCACATTTAACCATGATGTATAATAGATGACTCATCATACTAATGTTTCTAAATCAATTCTAATCACACATGAGAACTTTTATTAAACCTTTAACAAGTTAAAAACATAATTACCATCCTTGATGATTTAATCCCTTCGTCATGCAGACACATCATCCCTAAAAAATGGTTATAAAATAATTAGAATTCAAAAAAAAATTATTTGAATTAGCCATTTATTTGAGAAGATCAACTGTCATCACTGATTTTCAATTGATTTCTATTTTTTTGGGGGGGAAGAGAATGTCATTTACTGGTTTTCATTCTCTTTCCTTTTTTTTTTGTTTTTTTTTCGAGAAGAGAACGTCATTTATTAGTTTTAATTCTCTTCCCTTTATTCTAGATCTTTTCATCTGATTATTTGATCATTTTGGAAGAACTAGGTTCTTCCATATGATCAAATTCTTTATTTGCTTCAATCTGATTCAAGAATTCATCCTTAGTAGGAGGCTTCCTATAAAGTTTTATCCTGTGTCCATTAACCAAGATTATTCTTTTGCTACCATCAATGGGAAGTAACTGGATAGAACCATTGTCAAATATCTGCTTGATCTGATAAGGTCCCAACCATCTGATTCTTAATTTACCTTTAAATTGTTGATACTTAGAATCAAATAGCAATGCCCAATCCCCTACTTTGAATTATCTTTCCTTGATAAGTGAATCATGCCATTGCTTCCTTTGACCTTGGATTATCTTTGTCTGGTGAAGTGCTTCCATTCTAAATTCATCTAATTTATTGAGTTGAAGGATTCACTCCTTTTGAGCTACATCCATTTCAATTCCCACTTTAGCTGTTGTCCTCAATGTCTATAGTTCAAACTCAATAGGCAACAAGGGATTTTTCCCATAGACTAACTCATATGGTGAAAACCCTGTTATGGTTTTCTAAGTTGTATTGTAAGCCCAGATAGCTTCAGGTAGTCTTTTTACCCAATCTCTTCTTTTAGCTTCAACTGTTTTAGTGAGGATGTTTTCTAATTCTCTATTTGTTACTTCAACTTGTCCATTTGCTTGTGGGTGATAGGGAGATGACTTCCTATGATTGATCTGATAATATATTATGAAGGCTTGGATCATATTGGATATAAATTGTGGTTCCTGGTCTAAAACTAAGCTTTTTGGTGCTTCAAACTTTACCATAATTCTATGCTAAAAGAAATCAGCAACTACTTCTTTAGTGGCATTTGTTAAAGCCTACACTTCGACCCATTTTGTTACATAATCAGTACACACAAGAATATGCTCTTTTCCTTATGAAGGAGGATTAAAAGGTCTAACAAAATCCAATCCCCATTTCTCAAATGGTTCAATCATTACTTGTGGTTATAGAGGCATTTCATTGGTAATGGCTGGTTGTCCCATCCTTTGACAATGATCACACTGCTTGATGTATCTCTTCACATCTTTGTACAGAGATGACCAATAGTAACTAGTGTCAAGTATCTTGTGATCTATTCTTTTTACTGCATAGTGTCCTCCACTTGGTTCATCATGACATGCCTGGAGGATGTCAAAAATTTCATCTTCTCTTGCACACTTGCATAAAACTAAATTATGACCACATTTAAATAGCATTTCATTTAACCATTTAAACTGTGCATTGGTTTTGATTAATTTTTTTATTTGTTTTCTAGTGAAAGAAGGAGGAAACTCCCCTATTGTAAGATAATTTTCCATGTCAGCAAACCATGGTGTGTTAGCTAAAATAATAAACAATTGTTCATCTGGAAAGTTATCCTTGACTGGATCTTGTTCCCCTGTACTGGTCAATCTTGATAAGAAATCAGCCACCACATTAGATTTGCCTAGATTGTCCACAATGGTAATATCAAATTCTTGTAGAAGTAATGACCATCTAATTATTCTACCTCCAACCACTAGTTTTTTCATTAAATATTTAATTGTTGAGTGATATGTATGTATAAATATTTTATACCCTGTAATGTAATGTCTAAATTTATTGATTGCATAGATCACGGCCAGAAATTCTTTTTTAGTGGTAGTGTAATTTCTTTCAATGGGAGTAAGATTTTTAATAAAATAGTAAAAAGCATACATTCTTCCTTCTTCATCTCTCTGTCCTAAAATTGCACCAATTGAGGTGTTTGAGGCATCAGTTTGGATGTGAAAATGTTTCTCCTAATTAGGTCCTTGCAATATTGGGTCAGTTACTAATTTCTCTTTAATTTCTTCAAAAGCATGTTGACACTATTCATCCCAAATAAATTCATAGTCCTTAGTAAAAAATTTAAACATGGAGGCAGAAATTTTACTAAAATCCTTGATAAAATGCCTATAGTATCCAGCATGTCCTAAGAATGATTTGATATCTATAGGAGTTTGAGGAATATGCAAGTCTGAGATAATCTTGATTTTGTTTTAATCAACTTGAATACCTCTTTTTGAAATATGGTGCCCTAATACAATCCCTTCATCAACCATCATCAAACATTTCTAATGACTAAGAGACAAGTGATGTTGTTCACATCTTGTTAATACTATGTCTAAATTTTTTAAGGCATCATCAAATGTATCTCCATACATAGTAAATTTATCCATGTATACCTCCACACAGTCATTTGTTAGGTCTACAAAAATTACTAATACATTTCTTTGAAAGGTTGCTGGAGCATTACATAGTCCAAATGGCAATACCCTGTAAGCAAATATACCCCATGGATAAGTAAATATAGTTTTGTCCTGATCCTTAGTAGTAATTCTGATTTGATTGTATCCACTAAATCCATCCAAGAAGGAAAAGTATTGTTTACCTGAAAGGTTATCTAAGACTTGATTTATGAATGGTAAGGGAAAATAATCTCTCAAGGTGGTTTTGTTCAGTTCCCTATAGTCAACGAAAATTCTCTATTTTTCATTCTTTTTAGGAACAATTACAAGAGGAAACACCCACTGGCTATCTAAGATAGGGTAGATAAAACCTACTTGTAATATTTTTTCAATTTCTTGTTTGACTATATCCCTTAAGGCTGGATTAATCATTCTATGAGGTTGCTTAACTGGTCTAATATTTTCAGTATAAAGTGATGGGTGCAGATACTTGGATGAATTCCTTTCACATCTTTATAGTCCTAATCAAATGCTTTAGTATGATTCTTCAGAACATCAAATAGTTTGACTTTTTCATCATTCTTTAACCAGCTATTAATATTCAAAAAAATTCTTGGTTGAATCTCAACATGTTTGGTTCCAGGATATGATGAACTGATTTGTTGAAAGGGTTCTATTAAGGTGTTTAGTGGACAGGCATGTGGTAACAATATATGATATGTAGCAACATCTCCGAAAGTTTCTAGAGACAAAATGCTAGACAAAGGATAATAGAAAGAGTTATGATACTTATCTTGTTATAGGTTGAACTCCTCATTATTGCTATTTTCCAAAAAATTGTCACCATCTCCTGATATCTGTAAAGCTGATGTTACAGATCCTTCCTCTCCCCAAGATAAATCTCATTCCTCCAGAGTGAAGTTATCTTCACTTGCGAAGAATTTGTGTGGCTCTGGAGCTAACTGTGATGGTTCTAGAACTAATTGTGATGGTTCCAGAACTAACTGTGATGGTTCTAGAACTAATCCCTATGTTATCATAGCCAAAGAAGACAGATTTTGCTCATTAATATCAGGATTATCAACCCATAATTTCATTTGATTATCAATAAAAGGTCATGCAGATGGATATAATGAAATTTTCTTAGAATTCTTACCATTTGAAATAGTCATATCACCTGACCTGTAGTCAATTAAGGTAGCAACTATAGCTAACCATGGTCACCCCAAAATAATAGGATAACCAAGCATTTTACCTTTTAGCTACAATATAAGGAAGTCAATTGGATATTCTCATGATTCCACCATTACTACCACATCTTCAATAACTCCTAGTTTTGCTACAGATTGATCTGACATCTTCAATATGGTATTAGTAGGTTGTATGCCTATTAATGGTAATGTTTTCAAAGTGTCCACTGTCATTACATTGATAGCTGCACCCAAATCAATCAAAATGTTATGTATATCCTTATTCCCTATATAAATAGAAATAATATATAAAAATATAAATAATAGGGCTTCCAAGATCTCCATATTTAGGTAGTAGGATTTTTTCTGCTAATAAATCAGTAAGTTTCCTGTCTACCTGAATAGTCCTAGGGTATTGCTTCTTTCTTCTAGGTTTTTTAAAACATAACAATTTGATTAACTTGTTTAACTCTGGAATATCCTTAATTGCTTGTAACAATGGTATTTCAATATTCAATATTCTTAGTTCCTGCACCAATTCAGATTCCTTAAGTTCTATGGTTTTTTTAAGTCTTTTTGAAAATTAAATCTCAGTAGAATTCTTTTCTGGTTCCTTATCTTTTTCTTTGTCATCTTCCTTAGGTGTAACTATGCTAGGGGTTTTAGCTTCTTCTGTCATCTCAATATTATAATAGATGGACTGCTAACTATTTTTCTAGATTTGGTTTGAATGTTTGTACAATCCATTGTGTTTAAATTAACTAATTTTTTGGTTCTGTTTCGTATATAAGAGTTGTTTGTTTGTTTCTTGGGTTTGCTACTAGTTGTGTTAGCATTTAGGTTTGGACTATGTTTTCAATCTATAGATTTTGTGCTGGAGGTCCCATTATGGCTTGTTGGTTCTAATTTGGATATGTTTTTCCTTGCATATAATTGCTAGGGCTCCATCTAGGTTGTGGCCAAGCATAAGGATTCCCTTGACCAGCCCAAGGTTGCTGATGTCCTTGAGTATTCCAAGATTGACTTGCCAAATCTTGAGGATGCCATGTGGGTTGAGGAGCCCAAGGTGGTTGTCCCCAACTTTGTGTTACTGTTTGAGTTTCCCATGGCATCATCCAGGTATTAGGAGCTGGTCTTGGCATAAACTGTCTTTGATTAGGTTGTCTCTGAACAAAATTTAATTCTTCTATGGTGGATGATGTATTAGTTTTTTTGAGCTGATTTTTTATGAGTGGAAGAAGGGAAAAATCATGAGTATCATGTTCTTTAGATTCACATATATTACATACTTCCGTTTTACCCAAAGGACATTCCCTTATTACATGCTTCTTTTTACATCTAGGATAATACATGGCTAATGGTTCAAGTTGGGCATTTGCTTTAGCTTGCAATCCATCCATGGTGGAGGTTAATTGAACTAATATATCTATTTTAAAGTTTGTCAATTTATCCATCAATTTATTCATATCTAGATTTGAATTTTTAACTCTTTTTCCTTTTCTAGGTCCACACCTTGTTCTTGAATAGTTTCTACAAATTTCTATGATTTCATCCATTCTTAATTGAGTAATGTTTCCTCCGCCAATTAAATCAAGGGTTTCCCTAGATTCATCATCTAGTCCTTTGAGAAAAATGGTTTTATTTAAATATTCTTGAAGTATAAATCCACATCTTTTACTCACAAAGAGGAATCTGTCCAAATAATCTTCTATATTTTCATCTTCTTCCTATTTGATTTTGAAAAATTCTTCCTTTCGATTTCTTCCTCTACAATAATCTTGATATTTATTTAGGAAGACAGTTTTCATTTATTCCCAATTGGTAATAGAATTGGATGCTAATCCCATAAACCACCTCATTTTTTCATCCTTCAGGGTAGATGGAAATAACTTTAGTTTTTGATTATTTATCTTGTAATCATAAGTCTGACATAGTACTTTAAATTCAAATAAAAAATGGTCAAGATCCTCAGATGATATTCCTCTAAATGTGGGCAAGTGTGTAGGTGAAATGTTTTTCATAGTGGTTTCATCATCCTTGATATGAATGGGATAGGTAAAGGTTCTCTTAGGTTCTCTTCCAGCTTCTCATTCCATCTCTCTGGTATTTTTGAATCTTTTCTCCCAATCAATGTGGTATGTGGTCTATTTTGGGGATGGTGAAAAGTCAAGAGTAGGGGGTTGACTACTCAATTGAGAATCAAAACTTTCCCTCAATGGATCTTGAGAAATAATCCTCCTCCCTATGGTTTTACTTGGTTCTGGTGACTGATCCAAAAATTCCAAAGATGGCAATTTTGCTTCTTGTCTTATAGGAGATAATGGTGCCTCCAATTCTTGTTCAATGTCCTTTCTTAAACTAGACGATGATGGAATTTCTTGTTCAAAAATTTTGGGGAGAAATCTTCCCTTGGAATCTCATGGTCTACTCATAAATTAGGGAAAATTTCTTTAATTACTAAATGAATGATTGTTGCTCTTGTTGACACCTAAATTAGAAAATTCCAACTAGTGTTCCCCGGCAATGGTGCCAAAAATGTTGGGTATCATCATCCCCTTCATTTAATCAACTTTCTGTTGATGTCACATTTAATTAGGGATGTGTCTAAAGATATATGCAATAAGAGGAATCATAATGATTTAGTAATTGAATGGGGGTATTTGTATATTTTTATTTTGGGGGGTTTTTAATGTCTTAATGATTTCTTGGTTCAAACCTTATTGGAATCAAACTATGCAAATCTGCTATAAATAAACACATGTTGCAGAAATTAAATTGATTGTTGGAAATAAACACACGTTGCAAAAATGAAATTGATTGCTGGAAATAAACACATGTTGTAGAAATGAAATTGATTGCTGGAAATAAGCACACATTGTAAAAATGAAAATTTAATCTAAAATGCCTACAGGAGAAAATTTACAACAAATCTTAACTTTAAAGAGTTGGAAACATTTATAAATTTAACAAAGTTACCTATTTACTTTTGTGAATAGAAATATAAATACTGACAAAAATGAAGATCCTAGTTCTTTAGAGGAGTGGGCCCTTGCTCCACCTAGTACAGGATTTGAACAATTCAATTTACTTTCAAAACAGGAATGGCTATTTCATTGATAAAATGTTCTATATTAAAAAATGTACTAAGTTATCCGTTATCTCTCTATTCTTCTATGATTTTTTTCTATCTTTTATATCTCTATCCATATATATATATATATATATATATATATATATATATATATATATATATATATATATATATTACTAAATTCCCAGGTCTATATATATAGATGCTTTGATGGTTGTAACTATTTCATAGATACAATGGAACTGAATCATGCCCAGAATAGATGTTGAATCAAGATGTGGCTAGATGTCCAATTGTGTGATAATTTTCTTAATTCTATCAGTTTAGAAAATTAGAAATCTGTTCTTGATTTAATGGGATCATTGATCTTGACAGATCGTTGGCTGTTTGGAATAGATCCTCATCAGTTCCATTTCTAGCCGTAAAAGTTTTAGATCTTATCTAAAAGAGTACCAGAGCTAAATATAGAGTTCCAAAGCTAAGTCCAAAAATGTGACATCTTGAAATAGTATGGTGGAGTTTCAGAACTAATTGTGATGGTTCTAGAATAGATTCTATAGGTTTCAGAACTAACTGTGATGATTCTGGAATAGATTTTGCAGGTTTCAAAACTAATCAAAATTGAATCCAATGCTTCCAAAAACATGCAATGCACTTCATATTTTTTCTTTAGCCTGATGATGACCTATTTATTGCAAAACTAGAATTTTGCAACACACTTGTTAGGAATCACAGGTCTTTTAAAACATTAGAATCACAGTCAACAAAAGATGGATAATCACATCCTAACTCATCTCAGATCAAAATAAAAGTTACAAAATGCAATCAAACTTAATAGAAAGAGAGAGTAAGATGAGGTCATTTATTATACATTTATTGGGCATATCCTGGCCTCATTAGTATATATTTCACATTTAACAACACCTTCTAAAATATCCTCTATGAATATTGTTTGAAATAGGTCTATGACACACAACATTTAAGTATCTATAATCCACATAACTACAAATTCAATGATCTTTTTTGATATTAATTACCATGGTTTTAACCCATTCAAATTCATCAATGGGTGTGATAACCCCAATGTGTAACATACCATCATTTTTTTCTTTAACATGTGTGCATAGATGAGGATTCCTTCGATATGGTTTTTTTCTGATTAGGAAAGCACCCTCAACCAATTTGATATGCATTTTGCTCAATGTCGAATGCACTCCATTCATCTTTGTGTAGTTTTATTGAAAAATGTCTACATACTCCTATAGAAATTCAAAGATTTTAGCTAATTCTACTTTAGACCAATAATTTCTAATAGTGGCCATCTTGGGGGCATCTTTTATGACAATATTATACTGGTAGTGGCATGGAATATGATTTTTTCTCAAATTGTATATTATATCTCACCTCACATGCCCTATATTTTGTAGGCAAGTTTAAGTGGTCAAATGGAAATTCTTAGGGGATCGATGATAGTACCCTCATTAACTTGACATACAACCTTTTACTTACCCTTCTAGATTTTTCCTTATGGTTATATTTAGATTATGAGTTGGGTTCTAATTGATTCCTATAAGGAGTATAAGGTTCTCAAAATATATCCAAGTCATCCTCAATTTCACCATATATGGTCTATATTTTATCTTCAATTGGTGCCTAATTACCTATTATTATTTGATGGATTGCTTGCAAGGATAAATTAAGATCCAATCAGGGTGAAGTAAATGCAAAGGTGGTGAGTAGACCATGTTTAATGTGTTTCTAAGTATTTGTATCGAGGCATATTTCTTGTTGAACATACCATGCTCTATCCTAAGTACATAAAATGCCATAAAATACATGTATCCATAAGAATTCTTGTAAAAATATCTCATTAGCATTCGAAGGATCCTCATAGGTGGATAGATGGTCATCTGGCGACTCAACACCATTATAACCAAATGTAGCACAAAACTTATTTTGATGGTGAAATTGATGATGTAACATGATGCATACTTATTCTCATGTCAATAAATTAGATTGATGAGTAGCTCACAAATGAGTAGTTGTGCCTTGAAGTATATTAAGGAGTGCACACATATGTTCATCTTAAAAAACATAGTAATCCTCTAATTATTTTAATTACTCCCAAACCTTGATTTGGCCATGAAACCTAGGTGTTTGATCCAATTAGAAAGGTGGTGCATTTATTAGGCATCCACCAATAAGTTGAATAGATTTATAGTGATTAGGCAGATTATGTGAAGTATTTATTTGTCAACCAACTACAATGAAACCTTATCCTATTAGGTCATATTCTCAGTGTTTACAAGTAATGTTTGTGGTATTAAATATGGATTACATGTCTTCTCATTGAATTATATGATCAATAGGATTTACATGTTCATTTCCTTGTGTTATGATGTTATAAATGTAGTTGAGGTCCTTATCAGCATCAATTATTTCTATAAAATGGGGGCCTTGATCGTTAATGAGAAGAATGACTACGTGTTGGGTGTCATTCTCAAATTTGATGTAGCACTTCTTAAAATGCATGTTTGCATTATTTGTATAACACCATGGTCAACCCAATTGAGCTAAAAAATCATCATCTTTAGTCAATTCAATTACTTCAAAATCACCTTTGAAAGGGACACCCACAATGTTAGCAGTGGCATCCTTGAGAACTTCTCATAAACAAAACATGTGGGAGGGTTAGAAAGTGGAGCTCCCCATCTTCTTCCAAGCATCCTTTATGAGAACATTAACTTGTGCATCGATATCCACTAGTATGTTAGATGGTGGATCTTGATCTTATTACAATGCCTAGTTTTTGACATGGGGGTGTGGGGGGGAAATGGCCCCCACTATGGCTGCATAATAAAATAATTTAATTATGTAGTAAATCTAGACCATTCACTATTAAGTCATAGATCTAATGGTATAAATTATTTTGGTGCATTTTTTCCATAATATATAACACTCTTTTGATATGAGGGCATTATTGTAATCATAATGGCATACTATGTGTGAGTGAAGAGGAGATTGTAGTAGATGTATTGTAGGTTTATTCCTTCATTTTTGGGACTGAATAAAAGAAGAACTGGCTATATTTGTGTGGATGCAATCCATATTGTGTGAACCACATTAAATGTGTGTCTCTCTTGTATTATGTTTTCTACATTTTATTTTTACCTTTATTTCATTTATATTGATCTATGTTCTATATTCCTAATAATCAGTATCAGAGTTGAAGGTTTATTTGGCAGATAAACTCACAAGAAAAGAGGGTTCCTGGTTTGAGTGGGAGAAATGGTGGAAGAAGTTAGGTTTAATTTCAATAAATTTAACGAACAAAACTACCAGTTATAGAAGATGTAAATGGAGGACTATCTATATCAAAAAGATATTTTCCAATCACTAGATAGAATAATAAAGAAGTTGGTGACTATAAAAGATGAAGAATGGGAGGTTCTTGACAGAAAGGCACTAAGAATAATATGATTATGCTTGGTAGTATCAGTGGCCTTCAATATTTTAAAATAAAATACAACAGGGGATGTTATAAAGGTATTAGATAAAGTGTATGAAAAACCCTCAGCGTCCAACAAAGTATTTCTTATGAAACATTTATTTAATATGGAGATGTCAAATGGTGGGTATGTTGTTGATAATTTAAATAAATTTGACATGATCACAAATCAATTAAAATCTGTATGAGTAAACTTTTATAATCAGGATAGGGCTCTTTTGATTCTGTGTTCATTGCTAAAAAATTAGAATGGCTTGGTCATGGTTATGAGAAATTTTGTCTCTAGTTCAAACACTATAAAGTTTGATGATGTTATTAATGTTATTCTTAGCAAGGAAATGTGATGAAAAATCATAGGTGAGACATTAGGTAATGCTTTGACTATGGAGAATAGGGGAAGACAAAAGGACAAAAGAAAGGGCCCAAGGAATTGTGGGAAGTCTAAGAAGGGTAGATCCAAATCCAGAGGAACATTGATGTGTTGGATTTGTAGTAAGAAAGGACACTTAAAAAAAGATTGTTGGTTTTAAAAAATGAAACAAGGAGATAGACAAAAATATAATAATTAGGAATCAAATGTAGCATGTGATGTGTTGCAAGATGCTTTAATCCTTTCATTAGATAATATTAATGATTCATGGGTGTTAGATTCAGGGGCTTCATTTCATGTTACACCCCATAAGAAATATTTTCAAGACTATTTCAAGGTGATTTTGGATAGGTTTATTTAGGTGATGGTGAACTTTGGAAAATTATTGGAAAGGGTATGATACAAATAAAATTACATAATGAAAACAAATGGTTACTAAATGAGGTGAGGCATGTTCTTGAGTTGAGAAGAAATCTAATTTCAACATGGCAATCGGAAAATTAGGGTGTCATAGTTACATTTGCGAAAAAATTATGGAAGGTCACTAAAAGATCATTAGTAATATCAAAAGGAGTGAAGGTAGGTATATTATATTTATATATTGGTAATGTTGACTCTTCTATTACTTTAGCTTATACAGAAGTAAATACAAAATTATGGCACCACAAACTTGGACACATGAGTGAGAAGGGGATGTAAGTTCTCCACTCAAAGAATTTCATGCTATATTCTAGTAAGGTGGATTTGGATTTATGTGATCATTGTGTATGGAAAAAGGAAGAGACTCATATTTTTTAGAGTTGAGAAGATAAAGAAGGATGAAAAGTTAGAGCTTGTGCATACAAATGTATGGGTATTGACTCAGGTATCTTCCCTTGATGGATCTTCTTATTATGTTACTTTTATTGATGATACAACTAGAAAAACTTGGGTTTATTTCATACATAAAAATTTGATATTTTTGATACTTTTCATAAATAGAGATATTTTGTACAGAATGAGAGGAAATAAGTTGAAGTGTGTCAGTTCAAATAATGGAAGTGAATACTACACCAAGGAGTTTAATAATTATTGTTCATCCCATGGGATTCATAGAGAGGATATGTTTCCAATAACACCACAACAAAATAGTGTGTCAAAAAAGATGAAAATGACAATCATGGAGCATGCAAGGAGCATCAAATTTGCATGCAAGGTTTTTCTTACAATTTTGGGCAGATGTTATATATATTGTTATTTAATTAATAAATAGAGGGCCTTCAAGTCTTTTAGATGGTGGCATTTCATATGAAGCATGGATAGGTAAAAAGTATACTATTCTTTTTTAAAGACTTTTGGTTGTGAAGCATTTATCCATATTGATAAAAAAAAATAGAACCAAGCTTCCAACAAAATCCAAGAAATGTACTTTTATTGGATATGGAGTTAATAATTTTAGCTACTATTTATGGGATTTTCAAAATTGAAAAATCATTAGGAGTAGAGATGTTATCTTTAATGAGAAGGTCATGACAAATATTAGTTATAGAAAAAGCAAAATGAAAATCCAAATACAAAATATGCAGTACTTGATGAAATCATTAGAAATGAAATTCTAAAAGTGCTAAAAAATTAGAATGTGCAACAACTAAAACAACAAGTACCTCAAAATCTTAAAAGTGTAGTTATAAGATCTAGTAGAATAAATAAACTCCATGAATTATACTCTCTTTCACTTTATTATTTATTATTGACTAATGGTGGTGAGCCAGAAATTTATTAAGAAGCAAGGCAGGTAAAAACTAGAAAGAAGTGGAAGCAAGGCATGAAAGAGAAGATGGAATCCTTGGTACATAGCCAAAATTGGGATTTGGTTCAATTTCCTACAAATAAAAGAGTATTATAGAATAAATGAATTTATAATTTGAAGGAATAAGATACAAGAAAAAAAGGTACAAGGATAGACTTGTTGTAAAGAAGTTTACACAAAATAAAGTTATAGATTTTGACAAAATATTTTCTCCAGTTGTTAAAATGAATTTCATAAGAAATGTTATGAGTTTGATAGTATTAGAAGATTTTTACTTTGAATAGTTAGATGTGAAGACTAATTTCTTTCATGGTGACTTGGAGGAGGAAATATATATGGAGCAGCCATAGGGATACAAAGTCAAAGGTAAGGAGAAAATGGTGTGTAGGTTGAAGAAGAGATTGTATGGCTCAAATCAAGCTCCAATTCAATGGTATTTGAAATTTGACATGTTTATGATAGAATAAGTTTATAGTATATGTCATTATGATCACTATGTTTATTTTAAGAAATTATATAATGGCAACTATATGATCGTGTTATTGTATGTAGATGACATGGTTGTTGTAGGATAAAAATGAGCTCAAAATAAAAATAAAAAATTCATTTATAATGAAGGATTTGGGTGTTTCAAATAAAATCCTTGGTATGAGAATAATAAGAGATAGGAAAAATAGAAAATTGGCATTATCTCAAGAAGAATACATCAAGAAGGTGTTAGTGAGGTTCAATATGAAAGATGCAAAATGAGTGACTACACCTTTGGGAGGGAAATTCAAATTAAGCAAAGAATAGTGTCCTAAATGGTAAGAAGAAATAAATTATATGTCTAAAGCACCCTATGCTTCATCAGTTGGAAGTTTAATGTATGTTATGGTGTGCATGAGACTAGACATTGATCATGCTTTGGGATTTGTTAGTAGGTTTATGAATAATCAAAGAAAGGAGAATTGGGATGAAGTCAAGTGAATTATTAGGTACTTGAGAGGGACCACTTATAGATAGTTGCATTATGAAGGTTTAGATGTTACCTTACAAGAATATGTTGATGAAGACATGGCTAGAGATGTAGATGGTAGTGTAGAGTAAGAATCCAAAAAGAGTTAGATCATTGATTAGTCAAGTAAAATCCAAATAATCATAAAGAACATAACTAACTAATCCAACTCTCTCATGGGGTTTTACAAATGAAATCTTTGAGCTTTTAAAAGAAGGAATATAATTATCAAACCTTCCAAAGAGCATCCCTCTTGTAAATGTGGCTCAAAAATGTGATTTTCTCTTGATTTAGTGCTCCAAATCTTTATCAATGATGTGTGGCTTGATCTTCCATCATCTCTTAATGCACCAATGAACTAGGCTCATAAAATTGATCAAATGTGTGCCAATAGTTGAAGTTATTCCATTGATAATTCAACATAATAACATTACACAAAAATAACTTGAAAGGATGAGTGAGGACCCTTGTATTTATAGATTTTTGTAAATCATCAGAATCAACTATGACCGTCCATCTTGAGATCAAGATATGTGGTCATAAATCAATTCAATTTTAGAGGCTCAATCCATAAATATCTTCATTAATATTTGAAATAATGAGGCATGGGAGGGATTAAACCAGATATTTATTTCATTTATGACTTATGGATCCCACCCCACTGATGATGTAGATATTAAAAAAGAATTTTTAATTAATAGATCTTCAATAAATTTCATGGATTTTCCACTTAAACTCTTAATTTAGGTTAATTTGCTTAAGTGGGGTTAATTAAATTTCTAGAATATCTTTGGAAATTGGTTGCTCACTCAATTAAACTAGTTAAAATGTCAATTTACCAAGTCATAATTTGATTGGTGTATAATTAGAAGAAGGTGTTAATTTCATAGAGACCAATACCCTATTTATATCATTGTGCATTCAAAATAACACATGCACATATCATGTACTTTTGAATTACAACAATTTAGTAGTTCAAAGCGTCAAATTACATTTTCGCCATTTTGACTCGAAATGATTTGAGAAAAGTTAATAATCATATAAAATGCATTATCTCATTTAGGGATACATTAGCTTAAGTTAGCACTTAAATATAATAAGCTTGAACTGTTTAGCACATTTTAGTGATTTGGCCCATATTATGCATTACCATAGAATTTTAAGTAAGAATGATAATTTCAACACAATGATGATAGGAATTAGATGTATATATTTTCCCCCTATTTGAGAAGGTATGGTGAGACATTTGGTCAAAGTAACGTCTTTGTAAATAATGAAAGAGTTGTTAATAATAAGTTGGAAATGACCCATGATGCCCACTCAAGAGGACATACAAGGATGAAAGAGAGATGGACTCTCGAAGAAAGATAAAAATATTAAAATTAACCCATGGAGGATATTAGATCCATTTGAGCTAATGCTTACATGCGTTGATTCCCAATGATCAAAATATAATAAAATATAATGGGCCCTAAGGTGAGGGGAAGTGGGAAGAATACAATCCCAAAACATAAGCAACATACTTTAACACACCCACAAGAGGGTGAAGGCTACACACTTAGGTAATGATCAATCCTGAGACAAATTTCATACTTAAAATTTTTAGAATGAGGGCAAGAACTACAAAGCTTAGAATTATAAAAATGAAAGAATTGTTCTATAGAAAGGAATTAATAATGTGTCCCAGTAGAACGGATTTGATCGATTGATAAATTGATTTTGTCCTAGTAGGTTTGATTTTAATCATTGATAATTAAGGCTCCCCTAGTAGAATTAATTGGATCATTGATTGGTCTAAATGTTATGCCTTGGTAGAGAAAATGGGCAAACATAGCCCAAGTATATAACCTACTACATAGATTAAATATGAGCAAGTAAAAATGTAGATACGAGGGTCTAATGACTAAAGCAGCCACAAAAACTAGGCATATGAAGATGTACAAAGTGACTAAAGAGATAAATAGAAGAATGAAGGTGTTTGACATAACTCAAGATATATCATGTATCCAAGCACTGACTACATAGTCTAAATGGACCTCAAGCCAATGTATTTCACCTAAAATCAGGAAAAAATGGAATAAGGAATGAAAAATAGAAGAAATATGGACCAATGTTTATTTATCAAGTAGACTCACATTATATTCTAAGAGATGCACATCTTGCATAGAATCACATGTTAAGTATGGTGCATTAATAACTGATCTTCAAAGTTGCATTGACTTTTAAACTTGGAATCCAAAGTACTTGGTCTTATTTTAGCAAAAGTGAAATTATGCATCATAACTATGAGTAACTATAATGACAATGTATTTTTATTACAATGACCCAGTTTAAATGTGAATATTTATAACTAAGGATAATGATAAAAACTACCAATACCATGTTACAATTATTTACATTTAAATAAAACAAACAAAAATAAAGATAAAAATAATACATATATGTAACCAAAACTAAAATCAAGATATGAACAACCAAGACTTAAGTAGGAACAAGAATGTATAAAATCAAAGCAAGAATAACTTAATAAACAACATGAAATCAAGATCCATGTATATTAACAAGAAGTACATGAAAAATTAAAAAAAAAGATCAAGACAAAATAATAACAAAAAAAACCAAAAGAACAAAACACCAAGAATAAATCACGAACAAATATAAATGAACAAAATAACAAAATAAAATAAATGGAGAAACAAGAAAGAAAAATAAAAATAGTATAAGCACACATAAATAAGAATTAATCATAATGTTAGTGTAAGTAGAAAATAATTATTCGTGCATGTGTAGTAGAGGCATTACTCTCCATGACAGGGTGAAATACTGAGACTAGTACAACAGAATAAGAACAAAAGAGATAAAGGTGTTCCCAGGTGGTAGGGAAACATTAAGATGAAATAAAATTGGGGGGAAGAAGAAATTGAAAGGGGTGGCTGAGATAAATCCATAAGCACAAGGCAAATGGATGTTACCTACATAGTTCTATGGATGTGAGGTCCAACATGAAATTTAGGTCAAATTTAGTTCTCCCAAAAAATGGGATAGAAGAAAAGTAATGATAAAAAAATATTATTGATGTTGTAGAAGAATAAGGAAATGGGCTCATAAAATGGCAAAATCATGGGATCAGAATAAATGAAAGTGAAAGACTATGTTTTTGTTTGTTTTTTTGATCAATTTTTTTTGGGATAAACAACATAAATAAAATATTAACAAAAGTTATAGGGAACTACATAATTGAAGAGATGTGATTTTATAGGTAAAAGTTTAAAAAACAACTAAAATGGTTGCAATGGTGATTATGAATATAAATAGTGACATAGGGAACCAAGTAATCAAGGAGATGCATGTCCAAGAGTAGAAGTTTCAATAATAGCTAAAACTAGTTGCAATAGACCAAGCTCACAAAATGATGAGAGTGTGATCCTACTAAAGTAACAATACCTACCAACCAGTACCAAAATAATAGTATGCAATGTTAGATAAATTTGACATACCATTCAGCAAACAAAAACCATGTGTTGATGTACTTGTGTTCACTTGTTTATAAGAGAAAGTTACAAATTACTATTTAGGATGAACTACTATGTAGAACTGGTACTAAAAGTGTTCAAAATGCATGATTCATAATTAGGATCATAATTGGTCAAGATAGATAATTGTCTACGTTACAACAGTTCAGGGTATGAAAATATTATGGTTCTAATTATAACACTCCAAGATAAAATAAGACAAATATGAATATGGTCCTGAAGAGGATGGTCTAGGGTGGGATAAAAAGAGTCTAGTTGGAATATAAATGATCCAAAGTGCCAATGATCTAGAGTTTCAATGATCTAGAGGTAGGTCAAGATATAATGAATATGTTCCAAGATAGGACATATAAGATATAATAGTGGGATAAAATGACTTCAGCATAATTTGCCCCCAAGTAAGGGGTTTTGTAGATAATGGCTCAAAAGCTATTAAGCACATAATCACTTGAGATATACAATGTTCATGGGTTATGAGATTTCTTTGCCACCTAGAATAGCTAGCTGGTATGCCCCTAATCCATAGTTTATTGTGACAATATATAGGCCCAACCAATTGGGTTGAGGCTTACCCTTTTTCTTTCATTCAACATTTGTGTTGTTTTTGATTCTATTTCAAAACTAAATCACCAATTTCAAAATCCTAAGGGAGAATGTGCTTATTATATCTTATATGCAATCTATTTTGATAGGCTTGTAAGTTGTCTAGGGTAGCCAAACACTTACCATCAATGAGTTCTAGTTCTTGCAATCTATAAAATTTATAACCTTTGTCATTTTCAATATTCTTCAAAGATACTTGTAGTGAAGGCAACTCGATCTCAACCAAGATAATAGCTTTTATGAAATAAACAAGTGAGTATGGAGTGGCTCATGTGGGAGTTTGATGACTAGTGAGATAATCCCAAAGGGCAAGAAAAATTTGTAAGTGCCAATTACGACCAATGTCATTGACAATATTCTTAAGGATTTCAATAATTGTTTTGTTTGATGTCTCAGCTTGATCGTTGCCTTGTGAGTTATATGGTGTAGATTTCTTGTGCTTAATTTTGAATTTTGCATAAAAAGATTTAACATCTTGGTTTATAAATGATCCATCATTATCGGATATAATATGAAAAGGAATACCATTTTTACAGATGATATGGTAATGTGTGAGCTTGGAAATCTATTTCATAATGACATAAGTGAGAGGAATGGCCTCGATCCACCTAGTAAAATACTTGATAGTAGTGAGAATATGTTTATGGGCATCAGTAGATGTTGGGTTTATTTTTCTAATGAGATCGAGACCCCATGTAGAAAATGGTCATGGTGTAGTAATCAGTTATAGTGACAAGGTGTGTGTATCAAATTACCATGTTGTTGGTAGGCAACACACCTCCTGACATAATTACAAGCATCTATTTCCATTTTGGGCTAATAGTAACCTATTATGAGGAGATTTTTAGCTAATACTACACTATTGCTGTGGTACCCACACATTCCTTCATGAACCTCTTTAAGTGCTAACTTGGATTTTTCCAAATATAAACAACGAAGTAGCATTCCATCATAGCCTTTATGATAAAGTGTGTTTCCAAGGAGGGTGTAATAGGTTATGCGACAAAGGAAAAGTTTTTAATGATTATTAGAAAGGTTAGATAAAAAAATGTGGTCATGAAAATAATTATAAATTTCTTGAAACCAATGTAGTTCAGGCGAGGGATTAGGACCATCAATGGTGCACACCCTTTCTAAATATTGCAAGACATGAGTAGGTTATAAAATCTTTTTAATGAGAAATTGATACTCTTTAGCACTGCTATCAATTTGTATCATGGACCCAATTCTCACCATTGTATCAATGGATCTATTACTGGCTTGTGGTAGCTATTCAAACCATAGGGCTTTGAAATGAGTCTTGAGATTATCCATAATATGCTTGCAGGGTATAAACTTCTCATCTCTAGTCTAATACTAATTTATGGTTTGATTGATAATCAATTGGTAATCCCCATAGACCATTAAGTGTTGGATATCCCACTGTACTGCAAGATGAAGTCCTATAATAAGTACCCCATATTTGATCATATTATTGGTACAATGAAAATTGATATGAAATGTCTTGGGAATCAAATCCCCTTGTGGTGTAATCAATAAAACGTTAGCCCCAGATCCATGAGATGTGAAGGAACCATCAAAGTATAGTTTCCATTTTTCAAGTTCATGTTTTACTTCTTCTATTATCATAATATAATCATCTAGAAAATCAAATCTGAGTAGTTGAGTGTCTATAATAGGGGCCTCTGCAAGTTGATCAACAATAACCTGCCCCTTGATAGTTTTTTGATTTTGGTACTCAACATCAAATTTGATCAAGAGCATGACCCATTTGGCCATGTGGCCTCTAAGAGTTGTTTTGGATAATAAAAATTTGAGGGGGTCCACTTTAACAATGATAATATTTTTTAATTCATCATATAGTGTTGTAGTTTTTGGGATGTGAACACCATAGCTAAACATGCCTTCTCAATAGCTGTATAATTATGCTCATAAGCCACAAGTGTCCGACTCAAATAATAAAATGCATTATCCTTTCTCTAATCATCATGTTAGGCCAAGAGTTACCCTAGTGCATGCTTAGTCACTAAAATATAAAGAAGCAATGGTTGTCCAGGTGTTAGTGGCCTCAAAACTAGCAGGTTGGCCAAATATGTTATGAGCTTCAAAAATGCTAATTGACACTCCTTATCCCATTGAAACATAAGCCTTTTTTTCAAGAGATGTGTAAATGGATGGAATTTATCTATCAATTGTGAGATAAACCTATGAATGGATTGAATCTTTCCTTAAAGGTTACAGAGCTATTTGATATTGGAAGGTGGAGGCATTTTCAAAATGGCCTTGACCTTAGAAGGATAAACTTCAATCCCTTTTTTCAATACAATATACCCTAGAAATTTTCTTGAAGTACTACCAAAGACACACTTCTTGGGATTCAAACGAACCTTGTATTCATGAAGTCTCTTGAAGATTCTTAATAGAACATCAAGATGTCTAGTATGTGTTCTTAATTTATCTAGGATGTCATCAACATAGTCTTCAACAATATCATACATCATGTCATGAAAGATGATAGTCATAGTGTATACACATACTAGTTTCAAACTTTTATCAATTACCAATGTTCTTTATCTTGTAAAACCCCATCAAGTCTCAATCTCTTTGAGTGCACACCCTAAACTGTGTAACAAAAAAGGGGTGGGCAGACCATTGGTGCTTTATAAGATTGTTTTCCATTTTTTCACTTTCTATCTACACACTTGTCTCCTAAAAAACCATTACCCTAAGTTTTGCCTCTTATTATTCACACTCCTCTAGTCATTTTCCACCTTCATTATCCCTGTCCCTAACCCCCATTTTTATAGTTTACATGACTATGTCATCCACATCAACCTTGTATTCTTATTGATAATGCTTATTAGGGACTAGGTCAGCCCGTGGCCAACCTAGTTCATGACCTAGTTAATTTTTGTCAATTATGATACTAGGTTGACCTTGTCGACCATGTTGACCTTGTCAATCCAAAATTTTGAAAGGGTTTAGGGTTAGATCTACCTATATAAACACAATCATTTCCATCATTTATGATAAAGAGAAAAATAAAGAAGATATATTTCACATCTACTTATCCACCATTCTACTTGAGGAGAAAGCTTAAGGTTTCATACTTTTTTTGGAGATACGGATCTTGTCTTGTGGAGAAGTTTTTTTGATGCATTGATAGGTTGTGTAGCCTAGAGCTGATTTATCCTTGTCATCTTTACATACCACAACAATGTCTTGTGAAGCACCTTGGCCAAGGGATAAATTGAGGCTTGGTGGGTTCATCTTTAAAGGTAAGCATTTCTAAATTTGTTCTTCCTTTATAATAGTATATAGATATTCATTTGTACTTCTCTTCCATGCATTAATATTTCATATACATTGATGTGAGTATATGTCTTATATGCATATTTACTTTTAATATTTATTACCCCTATTTTGTACCACAAGATTTAGTGAGTACTAGATTAGATTTTTACTTTATTTGTTATTAGTTTAGTGAATATGAAAACATAAGACCTTATTAGGGTTATCATATAGTTTTGCTTGACTAGAGGCTTTGGAACCCTCCCTAGTAGTAGTATTGTGGTAAGAGATCCCCTAATTAGGTATAATGGATCTATATTGTTCATGACCCTAATTATCTATTCCCAAATCGAAAGTGTAAGTAGGATCTATCTTATCCGAGCTAGGATTGATTTGTAGATCTATTGCATACATTATAGTGAACCTGACTTGAATCTAAGCCTTACAAGTTTTATTTCACACTCTTCATTTATATCATTTTATTATTTTTTTATATTTACAATACTAGGTGAACCAGGTTGGTATAGTTCTAAATTTTGTGCATAGGTTTAACACATAGTCACATCAAAATGACTATGTTTTTCTATGTAAGTTTTTATCAGATATAGATTATTGGATCAAATAGGTTGAAATAGTACATTTATTCATTTATAAAATAGAAAACTATGTCGAACAAGTTGAATTAGTCTTAAAATCAACATCTAAATAATAAACTACATCATCTAGGTTAACTTAGTCATCATAACAGGCTCTAGTAAATAGGGTTTCATAGAACTAGGTTGACCTAGTCGACTTAGTTGGCAAAACTTGCAAGCAGCATTCAAGGTACTTATATACAATTTTAAATCCTCAGCATCTTCCAACCCACCAAGGTTCCTTTTTTTCTCTCTATTTCAATTCAATAATTCATTACATTTCTATTTTATGAAAGATTGTAGTCTTCAAAATTTCAATCCTACAATAAACTAAGTCGACCTGGTCAATTTAGATCTATATCTTGTCTTTTGTCTAAAAGACTAAGTTAACCTAGTTAACTTAGTTCTTAAAGATTCTTGCTTCTAAAAAATAGTAGTGACCTAGTCAACTCTATTATGTAATGTTTTCATACAATGTCATCTGAACTGACTTTCTACCATTCTTAATTTGGGAATTAATAACTATATTTTAGTGATTAATTCACACTTTAACTTTTAGTTGTTTACATGCTTAGAGTAGCTCACATAGTCTAATTAGGTGGTTTTTCAAAATACCATGTAGTTTCACTATTTTACTCTTTTTGCACACACTACCAAATCACACAATTTCAAAATGCATTTAAAATTTGTCTTTACAAGGCCTACCTATTTGGTTTTCATCACCAAGGGGGAAGCTGACTTGGTTTTCTGGATAAGTATAAACACATGCTTAATGGTATATATTGGTAAAGCACCAAACACCTTTATCACCATGATATTGTGAAGTGAGGGGGTAGGCCCCAATACCAAGCTAGTACCATTATCAACATAGATCTCTTTCAACCTAAACATCATGAAACCATCCATAGATTGCTTTCAATTCTCTATTTTCAACTAGCTTCCCTATCACACTTAAAATAATACTTTATAATCTAACAACACTAAGAATGACCATTTATTTGGAATTTACCCTTTAGTTGGCTACTTTCTCTCTATTCATTGTATGTTGTATTGTAAAAACTTGCATTGGCCAACATTGCTTCAAGGTTTTGTGTTGTGTGCCAATTGGATCATTTTTATTGATCCAATTTTTTGTGTGTTTGCTTCCATTTATTACTTTAAATTATTTTTGCAAAAAAAATTCCTATTTTTAGCACATTTTTATTCTATTCAACACAGTCTATTATAGGCTATTTGTTTTCCTACCTGTAGTATTAAGTTAACCTAGTTAATCTAGTACTCATTTCTATTTATTAGGTTATAATACTAAGTTGACCTAATCAACTCAATATCCTTATTAGGACATATTTTTCCCTATTTACAATACTCAATTGACCTATGTCAACTTTATACTCTTCTACCCCAGTTTAGAGTACTATGTTGACCTAGTTGACTTTGTACTCTTATCTATCTTTTATATCTCTTTGATTTTTCATCAGCTTTATCTTCCCTAATCTCTCTTCTCATTCATCATGAAATTCATATTTGAAGACAACATTGAGTTGAATTAAATAGATATGATGAGTCTTATGAATCCCAATAGGTTCTCCCATAACCAGCTTGTGGCTCCTACCCTAGATGAAATTAATGTACATGTAGCCACTCAAACTATAAACTATGAGACACCTCCTCATTTTTCTTCACTTCACAATCCCCTCTTCTCATTTAAAAATAAATATGAATTATATTATATGCTAGAAATACTTTTCTTCATCAATGATTCCTCAGCGTCAAGGAAAGGATCCTTCTACTATTTACCATCTCATGTTAAGTGGTCAAGTTGAGGAGCTCCATTCACCTTCTGCCACATTATCACATGGATTTAGGGACATTAGATTCTCTGATTCTCAACCTATTCACTCTATTTTTACCCCTTCTCATACTATGACTTATTCTTATTTTATTTCTTCCACCTCCATACCTAGTATCTCTACTAACATGGCAGGTTTAAATCTATTGGATCTCTTCCAAGACCCACTCTTCTCAATTCTTCCACTAGTGAATCGTTTAATACCTAGGTTAATCATGCCTCTAGTGATACTTCTTATCATCCCTCTAATATTACATATATATCAATAGAATTAAATTGTGCCATTAGTGCCTCACGTATGAACAATTCTTCTCAAGTTACTACTAACATCCATAGTGGTACCCAAGCCACTACTACCAATTTTAATGCTTCAAATAATGCATATATTACAACTCATACCCATCAAATTATATTAAAAAATATTAATCAAATCAATGCTTTCCAAGATAAAAATGAAAATAAAATTATGCACATGCAAAATCATCTTATCCATCTTCAACCCCACACTCAACAGATTCCATGGGGAATGCATAACCATAATGTTCCCCCACTTCCTCTTCGGGATTCCCATGTTAATTTTATCCCTCAACCTCCCCTTATAAACAAAACAATCATTCACATTTAAAATGAGCCTCTTATACCTCAAGTTGATAATATAGATATAGGAGGTATCACCCCTACCATTATTTATAATGGGTCAACCGATCATACTCTTCACCTCAAAACATTTGGAAATCTATATAAATATTGGGTCAAGTTAAATATTTTTGTCATTACCAATATATTAGGAAAGAAACTCATGGGTGTTAGGTTGTGGAGCTAAAAGCTTCAACCTTTGCAAACTGAGGAACAGATGGTTGCTGAGTTATATAGGAACCAGCGTCGGCAGCAGGACCGACGTCGGGAGAGACCAGTGCAGAAGGCCACCGACGACGGCAGGAAGTCGGCCGACGTCGGCAGAACCAGACTAGCAGAGACCGACGTCGGTCGCCTGTGTGTTCCAGAAGTGTTCGTTTCACAAACAGTTAGTTAAGTGAACGATGAGTTTGCATGTTGAGACCAGTTAGAGTCTTGGGCTGCAAGGATAATTGTCTAAATTAAGAGTCTAAGTTATTATTTGAGTTAGGGATCTATTTATAGACCCATTGGCATGTATTGTTGAAGGCATGAGATAGAAAGGAAGAGTTCCTTCTAGTTGTAAGATCTATGAGTTGTAGGTTGTTGCAAGCTCATTGGGGATCTACATGTAAGTTTGGTCTTTGAATTACAGGTTGCAGGTTCATGAGAGATCAGCTTGAAGTGCTATAGAGTGCTTGGTGTACCGACAGGGTTATTACTGACTGGTTGGTGAGGTGAACACCAATTCTATGTGTGAGTTGGTTTTTGGGACCATTTTTTGTGTAGGAGAGTGTGTGTGAGAAGAATTACTGTACACTTGAGGTGTGGTGAATCTCTGTAAGGTGAAAGAGTGTGGCGGCTCTTTGATGTATTCTTTTCTGTATAGTGTTAATACAAGATAGTGTATTGTCTCTCATATTTTGTGCTATTGGTGAATTCTAGTTACTTGTGTTTCTGGTTATTTCCGCATATTCAATTGCTTATATTTGGTAATCATACTGTGCTCTTTCTGAGGAGCAAGATCCTAACGGGTGGAATTAGAACAGGTGTGTTTGTTCTTGGATTTACCTCCACCCCCCTTTGCCCAACAAGTGGTATCAGAGCAAGGTTGTTGGCTCATAGCTTGATACCACCAACAAGTGGTATCAGAGCTTTTGGTTGGGATACTAACAGATTGGTGTAGATCTGGGTAGTGTGTTTTGATTACAGGTTACTCACAGGGCTTCTGTTTGAGTGGGAGTTGAGCAATGGCAGAAAGCAGTCAACT
Organism: Torreya grandis; assembly: GCA_037957365.1. Classification (NCBI taxonomy): domain Eukaryota; kingdom Viridiplantae; phylum Streptophyta; class Pinopsida; order Cupressales; family Taxaceae; genus Torreya; species Torreya grandis. Next base: position 1,147,969 of record JARHVA010001081.1, read on the forward strand.
ACGAATGGAAAAGTTTAATGGCAAGAACTACCAATTATGGAGGATGCAGATTGAGGACTATCTGTATCAGAAAGATTTGTACTTACCGTTGGGTGGGGTTGCTAGCAAACCCTTGGATATGAAAGATGAAGAATGGGAGGTTCTTGATCGGAAGGCTCTAGGATCTGTTAGATTGAGTCTTGATTCATCTGTGATTTCCAGCTTATCACAGTGTAAGACAACGGTGGAGTTGATGAAATCTTTGGCAAATTTGTATGAAAAACCCTCGGTTTCTAATAAGGTATTTCTTATGAAGCGTTTATTTAATTTGCAAATGTTGGAAGGTGGATCTGTTCATAGCCATCTTAGTGATTTCCATGGTTTGGTAAACCAGTTAAGTTCAGTGAATATTGTATTTGATGATGAACTTAGAGCTCTCTTAATCTTGTGTTCATTGCCTGAAAGTTGGGAAGGTTTGGTAATGGCAGTTTCTAATACTGTGTCTCCTTCAAAAGTCTTAAAAGTGGATGATGTTGTGAGTGTGATCTTGAATGAAGAGATACGCAGGAAAAGCACAGGGGAATCATCTGGAGATGCTTTGAGTTTTGAAGGAAGAGGAAGGCCAAGAGAGAAGACAGAGCATGGGAGATCAAGGTCGAAGATGGGCAAAAGATCCAAGTCCAAGTATGGCAGAATAACCTGCTAGAAATGTGGAAAGCAAGGGCACTTAAAGAGAGACTGCAGATTGGGTGAAGATCAGCATGAAGGACATGGAGAAGAAGCAGATGTTGCGGGTTACGTTGCACAGGATGCTCTGGTATGTTCTTTGGATAAAGTAGAATCTTGGGTATTAGATTCTGGTGCCTCTTTTCATGCATCCCCACATAGGGAATTTTTTCATGAGTATGTCCAGGGAGACTTTGGAGAAATTTGTGTAGGGGATGGTAAGCCTTGTCAGATTGTTGGCAAAGGTAAAGTGAAGCTGAAATTGCAGACAGGTGACACATGGGTGTTAAAGGAGGTCATGCATGTCCCAGTTCTGAAGCGGAATCTAATTTCTGTTAGAAGTTTGGGTGAAGAGGGTTGCACAGTAACTCTCACACCGGACTCTTGGAAGGTTACCAAGGGTACACTTGTTGTAGCTAGAGGTAAGAAAGTAGGTACACTTTATCTATCTACTTGTTTTACTGATTCTCTTTCTGGGTTATCTACTTCAGCTGTAGATTTGGAGATGTGGCTTAATAGGCTTGGTCACATAGATAAGAAGGAGATGCTGGTTCTTGAGTCAAAGAGTATGCTTTCAGATCTGGAAGGCATGGATCGTGGTTTCTGTATGCAGAAGAAGAAGGTGAGGTTTCTTGAGGAATCCGATGTTAGTGATAAGAACAAGAAAGCCTTGGTTTTCAAGGAGAAAGTGACGGACAGAGTTCAGCACAAGGTGCAAAGGAATTCTGAGCAGAGCAAGGGTGATTTGGACAAGGGTTTGATCCAAAAAGAGCTCGCGGGAAAAAGTCAAGTCTCACAAGAAAAACACAGAGACCGACGTCGGTAGGAAAACCGGCGTCGGTGTCCAGACAGGGACCGACATCGGCTATGTGCAGCCCGACGTTGGTGACTCAGGGCAGAAAAGGACCGGCGTCGGCCAGGGAAAACCGACGTCGGCAGGGAGGCAGTCGCAGGGAATCGACATCGGTCGGCTGTAGACTGAGATGTGACCGGCATTGGTTACTGAGACGAATTTTGGGTGGACAGCGAGTTGTCATGGAGTCTCAAGCGCCCATATAGAGGACTGAAGGTGTAAGTAAGTTCTTAAATTCATCATTTCCCTTCTTTACACTACTTTTTGCTCACTTATGGCATAGAACCAGGAAGTTGTTGAAGAAGTAGAACAGGTAGATCCAGGAAACAGTGGGAGCTTGGCATGGATGAGGATGTGATTCCTTGGAGGAGAACCAAACAGGGGTTTTAGGTAGTGTTGCCAGCTGGAAGTAAGCACTGAGAGACGAATGGATGTTGAGGATGAAGAAGAGCGGAAATGGATACGTGAGATGGAAGATCAGGGTATATGATCTTGTATTAGCTGCAGGGTAATGGAGGTTTGATCATTGTGTTTCTCTTTACCAAGTTGGATAATATTAGCTACATTATCCTATTTTCTGTATGATGTGCTTGTTGTAGGGTTACATATACAGGTATTGCTGAACTAAAGGTAAAGCTAGTTCAGGGGTTTGTCATGGAGAATCTGGGAGCAGCAAGATTCTTTGGCATGAGTGTGTTCTAGAGACATGGAGGTCTTGTTGACTTTGTTTCAGGATGATTGTGTGACGCCGGTTAGCACGCCGATGGTTAGACAGTTCATAAAATAGGTGTCTTGATTCACATAATGAGGTTGAGTGCATGGTATGTACTAAACCTGAGTTTTCCCAAGCAGTGGGAGTTGTCACAAGTTTGGAGTCAATCTGGGAAAGTAATACTGAAGGGCAGTTCAGTGGGACCAGCAGCAGGTGCACATGCTATGCAGGGTCAAGTTCTTTATCTACATGGTTGTAGATGCGGATGTGGCAGGTAATTTGGATGACAGGTTTTACATCACGGATTTTGTGGTGGTTGGTCTTCAAGAGTGATCTTGAGGAGGGATACAAAGCCAAGGAAACAAACTAGATGGTGTACAGGTACAGGTACAGGTTACAGCTATTTATCTCCAAGTAGGAGATTGTTAGGTTATGGAGCTAAAAGCTTCAACCTTTGCAAACTGAGGAACAGATGGTTGCTGAGTTCTACAGGAACCGACGTCGGCAGCAGGACCGACGTCGGCAGAGACCAGTGCAGAAGGCCACCGGTGACGGCAGGAAGTCGGCCGACGTCGGCAGAACCAGACTAGCAGGGACCGACGTCGGTCGCCTGTGTGTTCCAGAAGTGTTCGTTTCATAGACAGTTAGTTAAGTGAACGATGAGTTTGCATGTTGAGACCAGTTAGAGTCTTGGGCTGCGAGGATAATTGTCTAAATTAAGAGTCTAAGTTATTGTTTGAGTAAGGGATCTATTTATAGACCCATTGGCATGTATTATTGAAGGCATGAGATAGAAAGGAAGAGTTCCTTCTAGTTGTAAGATCTGTGAGTTGCAGGTTGTTGCAAGCTCATTGGGGATCTACATGTAAGTTTGGTCTTTGAATTGCAGGTTACAGGTTCATGAGAGATCAGCTTGAAGTGCTATAGAGTGCTTGGTGTACCGGTAGGGTTATTACTGACTGGTTGGTGAGGTGAACACCAATTCTGTGTGTGAGTTGGTTGTTGGGACCATTTTTTGTGTAGGAGAGTGTGTGTGAGAAGAATTACTGTACACTTGAGGTGTGGCGAATCTCTGTAAGGTGAAAGAGTGTGGCGGCTCTTTAATGTACTCTTTTCTGTATAGTGTTAATACAAGATAGTGTATTGTCTCTCATATTCTGTGCTATTGGTGAATTCTAGTTACTTGTGTTTCTGGTTATTTCCGCATATTCAATTGCTTATATTTGGTAATCATACTGTGCTCTTTCTGAGGAGCAAGATCCTAACGGGTGGAATTAGAACAGGTGTGTTTGTTCTTGGATTTACCTCCACCCCCCTTTGCCCAACAATGGGTGATACTTTATATTGGTACAACCAACTCAAATATAATTCCATCTCCAATTTGGAAGATTTAATCAATGCTCTAGTCTAAGAGTTTCAAATTAATGATCTCCTTGAGAATACCTTGGCCCATTTTATCAATGTAAGCAACTTGAGACCGAAACCGCATAAGCTTTTATCAAATGATGGAAAACCTTGTCTAAAAAATGTGAACATAACATGGTAGATGAAAACCTCTTTCATCTATTTACCAATGCTCTTTTTTCCAAGTTGTAATATCAGGTCTAGACTCTCTCTCCATGTACTTTGAAAGAGGTTATTGACCAAGCCAAGCGTCAAGATTTTTTTGTGCATCAATTCGAGCCATCCCAACCTTATATGGGTACTCACACATTAATAAATAATAATAATAATAATAATCATACTATGAATGATGGGGTCATCAAATCTTATGATACCATTCATATTATCCAAGTTGTTATTCCTAACCAGATTTTGAAACAACCTTCCCCTCCTAGCCACATCACTAATCCTCATTTATCTTCTTCAAATAACATCAATGTGTATAAACATTTATCCTTAGTTTAATTACAAAAGTGTGTTGGAGAGTTATCAATGATGTCATGGAGGTGTCGTGGTGAGTGGATGAAGTGCCTTAATAGTTTAAGTGACAATGACAAAGTGTGCAATATGCTTGTCCTAGTATGCTTGAAAGATGCTTGGTTGATATTCATTTTTGGCATGGTTAGAGATGTTCAAGAATATTCATGGTGATTTAAGGATGTAAAATGGGTTATATAAGATGTTTTATATGTTTTGAGTGCTTGTGTTTATGATTATATTTCATCTGGTAGTTCCTTATTTTTATCTAGAAATTTTGGGTCTAGTGGTAGAAATTTTGAGTAGGCAGTTTGTTGATGTCACCATTGCCATATATAGATGAGTTAGGGGGAGTTGTTCATATGGTTATGATCACATTAGTTCCTAGTTTATATGCAAAAATTCTCAATTCTAATCATGAATCATGATAAAAGATATGCAAGTGCAAATTTTAGCTATCAAGCATTTTGACAGTGTTTTCCCATACTTCGCCAAATTTACAATATCGCAAGAAAACTTGAGTACACATTTTGATGGTGGCATATCTCACATTTTTGGACATTTAAAAAGAAGGTGATCATATGTATTTCTTTAGTTTTATGTCTATTTTATTTATGCTAACTTTTAGGTCAAACACTAAAGTGTGAAAAAAATTATGCATGTGCAAAGTTGGTCTTTCTAGAGAACTCTTGACATAGTTGGCTCTATGAACTGATAAATCTAAGGAGGCATTTTAACATCATTATATCTCACATGTGTGAGGTTTTTAGGAGAATATTTTTATATGGTTAGATTCTCTTATGTGAGTATATCATATGGTCCAATTTTTACAACTTGCACTTTAGCGAAGCAAAAGATATGAAGGTGTAAATTTCACCTTACAGACAAAGTTTAATGGTCCCCATACTTCTTTTTTTCACAAAGATAAAGATCAGGACCAAATGAATATATAATGGCTCATGAGTAATTATATAATGAATATATATGATGTCTAGCAATTTAAAGAGGTCAAAGTTGGTTAACAGAGATAAAGATCAAGCTTCTCCTAAGATCTAATAGTGCATAGGAAATCGTACAGTTTTAATCTAACGGTACATGTTGAGAGAGATAGTAAGAAGTGAAGTTTAATAGTATAAGTGATTAGAAATAATTCAATGGTTCCAATTTTCAAGATCATGGGGGTTCTGAGCAAGATTGAATGGTGAACACTATAAGATAAAGACCTAACTAATCTACAGAGATTGACGGTGTATGATGAGTCAATATTATAAGATTATATGAGATGAGGTCAACTATTCAAGGTTTATTGTTTGGTAGTGGCACACTATGAGTTATAATTTCAATGGTGCATGATTTATCTAAATCATCAAGGATATGATATGCGAGCATGGTGTTAAAAGTTTAATTGTAACTATTTGAATTCAAATATTTGAATTTAACAAAGGAAATACTAGTGCTTAGTTTTTGAGCTATAACTTTAGATCTATGAAAAATTTAACATGTAATAAAAAGAAAAGTTGTATATGAATTCTAGGATCATCTATAAATATGAATTTAAATGTCTAATTATTAGTACAGTCAAAATTATTGATATTCAAAGTTGACTATGTTTTAATGTATGTCCATAAAGTGACCCTAGAAGATTATTTGAGATTGTTTTGATGTTTTTCGATATATATTGATGAATTAGATATTTTGGAGTGTTTTATAATCCATGAGGACCATCTATGTGAATTATGAAGGTTTGAACATTCGCATATAGTTCAAACAAAGCTTAAGAAGTTGACTATGTATTCATTCATGATGTTCTTGTACACTAGGTCAATGTTTGAGTTGTTTGATCATACGTTAGGTGAGCATAATTGAATATGATTATTTGATGATGTATAAGGGGACATAAAGAGTGGACCCATGTAATTTAAATTGGTCCTATGTTTTTTTTTCTCGATGAAGTGCTAAATGGGTGAATAGGTCTCTATGAGACCTATAAGGGCTACAACGGCCTATTTGTTAGGTGTAGCTACTTGAGGGTGACCCGTGCATGCTATGACTGACCTATGTAGATGGTATTGAGTTGTGTATCAATGAGATAAATGCCTTAAGGGTTAATGCATGCCTTTTGGCTGACCAAGATGATGATAATCATGAATGCTCTATATATAGTGAAATCAAAGATGATGATTTCTTATGGAGTGAGAGATTTGAGAGAGGCTTGTATGTGTAAATTATGGATCGAAGGAGAGGTTGAGTGACCAGTAGATGAATTAATGAGAATATTAGATTGAAAACTATTTGTATGATCTGTAGGTCATAATTCTATTGGTAGAATAGTGCTCTTGCATACTGAGTATGAGCAAAGGTGAAGAGTGATAATCAGAGGTCCATCATCAAGTGTTGAAAACTTCAGTTCATATGTGGATATTTTCATAGGTGTTATTGTGGTAGATCAAAATTTAGGGGGTTGTAGCTTCATTTCAAAGTGAAACTCACTAAAGGTCTAGTTATTTTTGCATCTCAACTAGATAGGTGTGGTAACACCTTGTGGGATTGTAGTCTCACTAAATAAGGGGTGGTAGTTCCTTGATCAGTTATAGATGGTCTGAATTGGATCTTTTTATTATAAGATAATATTCTAATTATAGGTTCCATTGGGTTTTCTCCTCAAGAGGGTTTCTCAAATATGTCATGTATTATGTGCTTGATCTTGCATTGTCTCTCTTTTTCATTGTTATGAATGATGTGTATGCTTCATGAATGTTGATAGTAATTAACTAAGAGTTTGAAAGGTTTAGAATTTGAATTATCTAGGCTCACTAAATCACACCCCCCCCCAAGTGATTTTACATTTAACAAAGCATCTACCAATGCCTCTTCTACAAGAATTTGATCCCACTAATTCCATTGGTACGATCCTAATAAATTTATTTGGTTTCATGCTAGTTGGGGTCATTCTCATGAAATTTATAGGCAACTTCATAATTTGGCTATGTATTTCCTTCTCGTTCCTAATTTTAATCATGATTCTATCATTCATAAACATCAAAAAGCCTATGATATTGCCTTCAAAGCCCATGAAACAAAAAATAAATATCAAGCTTTGAACCAAACTAATGTTCATTTGGCCATCTATAAACATCCTCTTCCAAATTACCAAGATAACCAAGACAAGCCTACCACTTCTACCAATAATGTTGATAGCCTTCTTGACCCAACTCATGAAGAGAATGTGGTCAATATGACTAATATGCAAAGGGTGGTTGCCTTCATTGATCCTCATCCCATCCACACTCCTTAATTACCTTAAACATTTCATGTTATCCAACTCATTTAACAAAGTTGGGGCAAGAAGACCTTATATCTTTTAATGAACCAATTCCAACACCTCCCTTGGATAACACTTCTCATACCATTTCTACCATTCCTCCAACCTCTCTACCTATCACCAATGATACTCAAAATTCCTATCAACACTTATTATTCTCTCTCTCAAACCAAATCTACATCAACTACCCCATCTTCTCAATACAATAAACAAACTTATCCTCCAATGAAATTTTCCACATCTTATCAACATAAATTCACATGCACTTTAGCTCATCCTGTTGAGTACTTCCTTCAACACTATGCACCTCTTTCCAATAGTCCTCTTATGGGTTATGATGAGTGGGTTCCTATCAAGGATCTTACTAATCTTCCATCTCACATCCCATTTCTCAAAATTATATGACCTTTTCACATCACCATAATCATCTTATGCAGCTTTTTTTTTAAATGAACATCCCTCATCCTACCCTAGTAGGATGAAAATCCACCTTATCTAGATCAAAATATAAAATTCTACAATAGTGTGAAGAGATGTCCAAACATGTTGATGAAATAATGGACACTTCTCTTTCCCTCAAATTTCCCATCACTTCTACAATCCTAGATGAGATTTTTCTTCATGCAAATGATCCTCCTCTTTTTATTAGTATCTAAATCGGTGCTATCCAAGTCAAGTGTGCCTTGATTGATGAGGGTTATAGCTCTTGTGTTTCCTCTCTTGATTTTATAAAAACCCTTAGATATTCCAAATGTAATCTCAAGTCCACAAAAAACACATGTCAAGGCTATGACTGAAGATAAATGCCTCCCTTAGGTTGTGCATGGCTGCCCATGACTATCATACCCATTAACATTCCTCTATCCTATAAAATTTTACTTGGTAGGCGATGGACTCATCACATGAGAGCAGTTGCCTCTTCCACTTGCCAATGTGTTAAATTTACTCATAATGGATCAATCTATAGAATTCAATATGACACTAATCCTTGAAATTTAAAACAATTCTAAGATCATGATGTATTCAAGATTCTTACCCTTGAACCTTTTTCTAGTGTTCCATTTTGTGATTCTCAATAGTTTAAATTTCCTATCAATTTCACCTGAGGTTATAATGGTCAACCTGAACTCATCTAGAATATACCCCTTTAACTTCTTCAATTATGATGATGATGAGCCTAACATGATCAATCTCAAGATTAAAACCTCAGATCTCTCACCTCATCTCATTTCTCAGCTTCCCCTTCTTTAAAACATCATTTTCGTCAACCACCTAGTGATGATATACCTGTTATCCTAACTAAGACTCAACATTCCATTTATCATGCCACATCAAATGACCAAGTCATCCCTACCTATGTTATTGATATTTATACACCTAATTATGATGATGGATATACCATAGATGATCTATTTTTAGGTCTTATTCAGGCCTAAGATGCAAAAATTAGTTTTTATCGTTCTTCTTTGCTTTAGTATTTTAGTATATCTTCTAGTATTCCATCTTATATCATTCCTAATTTTAGTATTTTTAATCTTGATCGTAGGGTAGAGATGGTGCACACACCTTTAGTTTTTGAAGAACTTATTAGAGACTTAGATTTCACCCTAGCTGAGAAAAGGATTGTTCAAGTCCTCTACTCAAATCTAGTCCAACATGGGAATGACCCTAGGCTATGGGTAACCTAATTTTGGGTCAGACCTTTAGGATTTTCAACAAGGCTAGTTCCTCTGATGTATCACTTAGATGATTTCCACTAAAATATACTAATTTTTAAGGTAAAAAGGGAGAGAAAGATAACTAAAAGGGAAATATAAGTTAATGTTGGTGATGCACCTAAACTGATTACTCATCCACTCTATTTGAACTTCTAAAAACACTAATGAGACAAGCAAAAGACTAAATCTATAACTCCAAATGTCTTTTATGTATCAATATTTTATGAAGACATTCACCGAGTGATCAAAACTTGAGAGAAGTGATGGAAAGGCCTGATTTAAGGACTAACTAGTCAAGGTATCCACTTGATAGCTTCAATCAAATGACATTAAACACTAAACATGGCATGCATAATAAGATAAACTAGTAGTTAGGTGAGATCATGACTTGACAAGGGAGAGATTTTCACCATATATGAAAATCAAACTAACATAAACACACTATACTAGAACAATAAAATCTGAAATAGTAATCTATTTATCTTAGAAATTTATAAAGATCAATCTTGACAGAGTCTAGTCATGCCCAAGAGAGGGATGAAAATCAAGAGCTCAAAGCTTGAATTTATATCAAAATGAGATGAGAGAGAGGGGAAGGTATGTGTGGGAGAGTGGATAAGGGGTTATATGATCAAGGTTGAGATTATCACTAAAAGTAGTCACAACAACCTCTTAAAACTTCATTGATCCCTTCCCTAAATTAATGCCACTATGTTTTTTCCTAGTATGGAAGTATAGATCATGAAGGTCAATACCACTATAGGAAGCAATGACCCCCATTGCATGAATCCTTCACAATCTCTTCTAAATTAATTCCCTTCACTGTAGGGAAAAAATTCTCATATTCATGAACCTAATAGAGCCATGATTAAGTCTAATTTGAGCAGATATAGGTACTTATTTGTCAAAGATATGACCATGTCAACAAACAAGACACTCCTTTATTAATCAAAAACATACCCATATTTCAATATATGAACATAGGTATATTTTATATTGTAAACCAATCCATTTATTAGTTTTATTATAGTTAATATCCATGAAAAGCTTACATATTACATCACTTGCATAGTAAGCTATAATAGTTCTAAATAGACCTATTCTACCACTAAAATTTTAATGGTGATGTATCCCTTAGAAACATTTGATCTTGGTTTGAACTTAACCATGTTCAACCTCTACTCAAAGTCTCATGTCTTTGAATTTAATATCAACCACCGATCTTGATCGAGGTTCCTTGATCATGCCATTTATTAGTGATGCATCCCTTCTCAGGATCATATTATCAGTCTATCTACTTTCATGCTTATGTCACATGGTGGACTCACATTTAATTTGAGATCCTTAACTTTTTAAACTTGCTCACACCATTGATATCATCTTCTCAATGAATGCATTTCATTGATCTTTATTTTGCTTAATCAAACATGCACCATTGATTTGGTAAGTCATTGTGATCATGTTACTTATCATTAACGCATTCAATTGGTTGTAATTGAGAGAGAGAGAACTCTTGAGAGAAAGAGATCTGTACATCTAAGAGGTGTGAGAAGAAAGAGAGATTTCTTCATTGTATTTCCTTCTGAAAGAGTTTAATACAAATTTTTGGTTGTTTCTTGTATCTCTTATTCTTTGTTGTTTATGATTTCTAGTTTCTTATTATTTCTGGTTTAATTTCATGTTTAGTTGCTTATACAAAAGTAATCAATTGTGCTGTAAGATCCTAACAAGTGGTATCAAAGCTTGGTTCACTAACAAGGTTCATCAGAGTAGGTTAGTGTTTGTTGATTACAGGTTCACTCTCAGGGGTTTCTAATTGAGTAGGAGTAAAGCAATGGTAGAAGAAAGTAAACTAAGAATAGAGAAATTCAATGGCAAGAATTATCAATTATGGAGGATGTAGATAGAAGATTATCTGTATCAAAAAGATCTATACTTACTGTTGGGTGGAGTTTCAAGCAAGCCCATAGATATGCAAGATGAAGAATGAAATGTTCTTGATAGAAAGGCTCTGAGATCTATAAGGTTGAGCCTGGCATCTTCTGTGATTTCCAACTTATCACAGGCAAAGACAACGGTAGATTTAATGGATACTTTGGCAAATTTATATGAAAAGCCCTTAGCTTTGAATAAGGTATATCTTATGAAGCAATTATTTAATTTGCAAATGCAGGAAGGTGGATCGGTATCTAGTCATCTTAATGATTTTCATGCAATAGTAAATCAGTTAAATTTAGTCAAAATAGTTTTTGATGATGAAATTAAGGCTCTCTTAATCTTATGCTCTTTACCTAAAAGTTGGCATAGTTTGGTAATGGCAGTTAGTAATACTGCATCTGCTTTAAATATCTTGAAAGTTGATGATGTTGTTAGTGTAATCTTGAATGAAGAAATTTGCTGGAAAAGCACAAAAAAAACATCAGGTAATCTTTAAGTATTGAAAGTAGGGGAAGGTAAAGAGAGAAGGGCAAGCAAGGGAGATCAAGGTCAAAGTCAAAGATGAGAAGGAGATCCAAATCCAGAAATGGAGGAATAATCTACTAAAATTATGGAAAGAAAGGGTATGCAAAGAAAGATTGCTGGTTGAAAGTTAAAGAATAAAATTAGCATGAAGGTAAAGAAGAAGCAAAAGTTGCAGGTATTATTGCACAAGATGCTCTTATATTTTCTTTGGATAATAAAGTAGAATTTTGGGTTTTAGATTTTGGTGCCTCTTTCCATGCAACCCCAAATAGAGAATTTTTCAATGATTATGTCCATGGAGATTTTAGAAAAGTTTATTTAGGGGATGATGAGCCTTGTCAAATTGTTGGCAAAGGAAAAGTGCAGCTTAAATTATAGAATGGCAATACATGGGTGTTGAAGGATGTCATGCATGTACCCATCCTGAAGAGGAATATGATTTCTATAAGAAAGTTGGGGGATGAGGGTTGCACAGTAACTCTCACAGCTAAATCTTGGAAAGTTTCCAAGGGTGCACTTGTATTAGCTAGAGGTAAGAGAGTAGGCACTCTTTATCTGTGTAATTATATTATTGATTATTCTCCTTCTGTTTTATCTACTTCATATGTAGATGCAAAGTTGTGGCACTGTAGGCTTGGCCACATGAGTGAGAAGGGAATGAATATTCTTAAGTCAAAAGGTAAGCTTTCAAATTTGAAAAGCATAGATCTAGATTTTTGTGAGCACTGTATTTTTGGGAAACAGAAGAAAGTAAGGTTTCTTAAAACTAGGTCAACAAAGAAGCACAAGTTGGAGCTTGTTCACACAAACATGTGAGGACCAGCTTAGGTAGCTTCTATTGGAGGATCACGGTATTATGTTTCTTTCATTGATGATGCTACAAGAAAGGTATGGATTTATTGCATAAAGAAGAAATCTAATGTTTTTGACACATTTAAGAAATGAAAAGCTTTGGTTGAGAATGAAACAGGTTTGAGATTGAAGTGTCTTAGATCTGATAATGGTGGTGAGTACTGCAGCAATAAATTCAACAGTTACTATTCTATGAGTGGAATACGCAGGGAAAGGATGGTTGCAAGGACACCTCAACAAAATGGAGTTGTTGAAAGGATGAATAGAACAATAATGGATCATGCACGGAGTATAAGATTGCATGCTAGTTTACCCTTACAATTTTGGGTAGAAGTTGTAGATATTGTGGTTTAGCTGATTAACAGAGGACCTTCTACTACACTGGATGGTGGAATTCCAAGAGAGACGTGGACAGGTAAAAAGGTAGATCTTTCATTTCTCAAAGTTTTTAGTTTTGAAGCTTTTGTGTACATTGATAAAGAAAATAGAAAGAAGCTGGATGCTAAATCTATGAGGTGCACATTCATTGGTTATAGCTCTAGAGATTTTGGATTTCAGTTGTGGAATTTAGGAACTAATAAAATTATTAGAAGCTGTGATGTAGTTTTCAATGAGAAGGTGATGTACAGTGATCGGCTCATGAGGCTGAATAATACTGAGTAGGGCAATGTTGATTTGGATGAGGTTATGATCCAAAATGAGCTCGTGGGTAAAAAATATCACACACAGGAAAACACAGACACTGACATCGGTCAGGCAAGAACCGACATCGATTAGGAAGGAACTGACATTGGTCAGATAGTAACTGATGTCGGTCAAGTAGAATCGATGTTGGTCAGTTGCAGACTGAGAGATGACCGAGATCGGTCACTGACAGAAAAGAATTTGGGTGGACAGTAAGCTGTGAATGAGTCTCAAATGCCCATGAGGAGATCTAAAAGGGTAAGTAAACCTCTAATTCATTATTCCCCTTCTTTATTCTACTTGTTGCTCATTGATAGTGGAGAACCAAAAAAAATTGATGAGGCAATGCAGGTAGAATCCTAAAAACAATGGGAGCATGGCATGAATGAGGAAATTGATTCCTTGAAAGAGAACCAAACATGGGATTTGGTTGAGTTGCCAGTCAGAAAGAAAGCACTGAAAAACAAATTTGTTTATAAGTTAAAGGAAGGAGAGAATGGGCAAATGAGACATAAGGCCAGGTTGGTAGTAAATGGATTTGCACAGAAACCAGGTATTGATTTTGGTGAATTTTTTTCTCTTGTAGTAAAGATGACTTCTATTCGGACTGTATTGTCTTTAGTTGCTATTGAGGATTTGCATCTTGAGCATTTTGATGTTAAGACAACATTTCTTCATGGAGATTTGGATGAAGAGATATATATGGATCAGCCAGAAGGTTTTGAGGTCAAAGGTAAGGAGAAACTTGTGTGCAGGTTGAAGAAAAGCTTATATGGTCTTAAGCAAGCTCCAAGACAATGGTATTTAAGGTTTGACATGTTTATGAAAGAGCATGGCTTTAGTAAATGTCAATCTGACCATTGTAGTTACTTTAATAGATTAGTTAATGGTAGTTATATTATCCTGCTACTATATGTAGATGATATGCTTGTTGTAGGTTCACACACGCAAGATATTAATGAGCTTAAGGTAAAATTAGATCACACATTTGCCATGAAGGATTTAGGAGCAGCAAAGAAAATCCTTGGCATGAGTATTAAGAGAGACAGGAAAAATCATAGTTTGATTTTGTCTCAAGAGGATTATGTGAATAAGGTGTTGGAGAGGTTCAATTTACAAGATGTAAAACTGGTAAGCACACATATGGCTAGACACTTCAAGTTGAGCAAAGAATAGTGTCCTAAATCACATGATGAGGTTGAGTACATGAGTAGAGTTCCATATGCTTCAGAAGTTGGGAGCTTGATGTATGCAATGGTATGTACTAGACCTGATATTGCCCAAGCAGTGAGAGTTGTCAGCAAGTTTATGGCCAATCCAGGAAAGAAACACTGGAAAGCAGTTCAGTGGATTCTCAAATATTTGAGAGGGACCAGCAGTAGGCATTTATGCTATGGAGGGTCAAACACTTCTCTACATTGGTATGTAGATTTAGATATGGCAGGTGACTTGGATGGCAGGAGAAGCACCACAGGATATGTTTTCACTGTTGGTGGAATAGCAGTTAGCTAGATTTCAAAGTTGTAGAAGGTTGTTGCCTTGTCTACTACAGAGGCAGAATACATTGCAGTCACAGAGGCTAGCAAGGAAATGATTTGGATGACTCGGTTCATGGAAGAGTTGGGAAAGGAGTGAAAGAGTTTTAGATTGTACAGTGATAGTCAAAGTGCAATTCATTTGGCAAAGAATTTAGCCTTTCATTCAAGAGCCAAACATATACAGCTTAGGTACCACTTCCTTAGACAGGTATTGGAGGATGGACTGTTGAAGCTGGAAAAGATCCATACAGATGAGAACCCTGCGGATATGTTAACAAAGCTGATAACAAAGGAGAAGTTGAATCTTTATTCAACTTTTGTTGGTCTTCAAGATTGAACTTGAAGATGGAGAAACAAGCTAGAGGATGTTGTTGTACAAGTACAAGTGCAGTTATTTATCTCCAAGTGGGAGATTGTTGAGTTGTGGAGCTAAAAGCTTCACCATATGAGCAAATGCAGAGGTTGCTAGAGTTACACAGTCACCGACATCGGTCAGGTATCGACCAAGCTGCCAAGGTCAGTTATGGATTAGCTGACATCAGTCATATGCAGATAGATAGGGATTGACGTCAGTCACTTGTGCATTCTAGGATTCTATTTTTGAGAAAGAATAGATTATTTGCATGAAAATTTTAACTGTTAGTTTTGAGTCCACATTTCTATTTTTGGCAGGATAGATTTGAACCTTTGATTAAGAGGTGCATCTAACGGTGGAGAATGCATAGCTCATGAATCCTAGTGTTATATAATAGGTTTAGATCTTCATAGCTTGTAGACATGTAATGTGAATCAATTCAAGTAGTGGAATTGGTTGTAATTGAGAGAGAGAGAACTCTTGAGGGAAAGAGATCTGTACATCTGAGAGGTGTGAGAAGAAAGAGAGATTTTTTCATTGTATTTTTTTCTGAAAGAGTTTAATACAAGTTTTTGGTTGTTTCTTGTATCTCTTATTCTTTGTTGTTTCTGATTTCTAGTTACTTATTATTTCTAGTTTAATTCCGTGTTTAATTGCTTATACAAAAGTAATCAATTGTGTTGTATGATCCTAACAAAACTTTTAATGGAAATGTAACCCTTAAAAATATTTTTTCTTGGTTCAACTCTAACCATGTTCAACCTCTACTTGAAGTCTCATGTCTTCGACTTTAATATCAACCACCAATCTTAATCCGAACTCCTTGATCATGCCATTTTTCAGTGATGCGATCCTTCTAAATATCTTGTTATCAGTCTATCTACTTTTGTTCTTGCACCATGTGGTGGCCTTGAATTTAATCTGAGCTCCTTGAATTTTTGACCTCACTTGCACCATTTATCTCTTCTACTTGGTGAATGTATGTCATTGATCTTTGTTCTACTTAATTAAATGTGAATCATTGATCTGGTAAGTCACTATGATCATGACACTTGTCATTGATGCATTTAATCTTAGGATACTTTGACTTTTTGACTTGATACTCACCATTGATCTTTGAATACATGATTAAACATAATATGTTGGATCTTCAATACCCACTGATGTCATCCTCAACCACTCACCATTAGATCTTTGATATGATCAAACACTGACCATTGATCTTGTTCTAGGCACTTTTTTACTCTTTGAACTTATGTGTGTCATAGATCTTCTACCCAATCCCCCAAGATCTTGACACCTATTAAATATGCATTCAACCTTAGGATTATTTGAACCCAAATGGTTACTTTCCATAGCTTTATCTTGACATCTCCGTGCATGTCCCAAATTATTGGTTTAACTTTGAAGCTTTATATCTTGATATAGAAAAGACATCAAAATATGAAATTTGTAAAGGATTATCTAGGCATGAAATACATCATGTACATTTAATATTTTGGCTTGAGAGGATTTCTAAGTGAATCTATCAAATACACAACCAACTTGATCTATTCATTTTTACATGACATTTGATGATAGCCTAGTTCTTCTAGGCTTGCTCAATTCATTTCTTGATGATCCATTTCAATCAAGACATTACTCAACTGATCTATCTAGGTAAAAGCTTGGCATGTGAGCTTAAATGGCCAACAAAACCTAATAGGAGTATGTTTATGGATCATGATATGACTAGTACCTATCACTTTTCTAGATATTAGGACCCCTCTGGCTAACTTATCCCTAAGATGCTTGCAACTATCCTTTAGCCTTTTATGCATCCCACCCCTCCCTTAGTAGAGCCTAGTTTAGATCCTATTCCCATTACCTCTCTAGCTGAGTTTCTTCCTATTTTTTATCCTATTTCTCCTTAAATCAATCCTTTCTCAGTATCTCCACTATCCCCACATTCTCTTGGTGATGGTTTGTTCCCTTTACCGTAACTTGCTCCTTTTCCCACCAAATGGGTCGATCAACCATTTTGTGAAATACATAAAGTTGTCAGTTACTAGACTAGAGATTGTTCATTAATCAACATGCCTCAGCTTCTATTTCCACACCTCTTATGAGTACACCTACCAATTCCACTCACAAGTGTATATGTTGCTTCTATGGCACATATAATCATTCTTCTACACATTATCATAAGTTATGGAAATACATTGACATCTTACATCCCACCAATCCTCAGCCCATAGACAAGGCTATACCTCCCACAAAATTATTACCTAAATACCTTCCCAAATATATAGAGGTATATTATCTTTGGAACTAATGTGATACTCATCATACTGATCATTTTTTCATCCTTCAGTAGTATATTAAGGATCACCTCATAACCATTCTTGCACCTACCACCCTTCCTCCCACAAGTCTCCCTCACAAGAAGGATCCCCCTTCTTCCCCCATGGCTCCACCACCTATTGTCCCTTCTCCTCTTACTATTTCTCCACCTATGATTCCCTCACCCATGGATCCGCCTTTCCCAGTGGTACATTCACCATCGGTAACCCCTTCATCTCCCATATAATCCATTCACATGCCTTCTCCTGAGCATCCCCTGCATGATAGTCCTCATCAGCATGATCTTTTAAGCTTTCCTACATTTTCTATTAAGGAGATTTTATGTGAAGTATTTTATTAGATTTCCCTCAATATCGATGAGACTTTGGCTGCAGTTTGAGTTCAGCTTCATAGAGACTAACAGATGTTATGGATAATATGTGTGGACAAATATATCATTACTTATGAGCACAATCATCGTATTCCATCATTTTTTGGATTAGATTTATGCTCAAACTTTGCATTTATCTATTTTATATCATTTGACTTTGTGTCAAATTATTATCTGTCTTACATGGTGACTTTTATTTTTCACTTCATGTTTCTTGTGATTCTTTTTATGTTATCTTATGGATTCTTTTTCATAACAACATACTTGTTCTTCTTGAATTCATTTTTTATGATTACTTTTCTCTTTTTTTTCATGATTGTTTATTATCTTATCTTTATAAACATGGATAATTATCATTGTGGCTGGTTATACAAACCTTGTTCCCTTTAGTCATTCCTCATTTACCATGTGACCAGTAAGCAAACAATTCATCTCATTACAAGCTCCTTTTACCAGTCCACTTTGTATCTCCCCTTCTTCCCCTTTATTCTCTTTTGCAAACTAATATTACACATGGTTAGACTTGAGATAACATGTTGGTTCATAGTTAAGTCTAAGTGTTCTAGTCATTCATATCTTTGGATACTTAGCTTCCTTTAGCCAAAGCCTAATATTCATTCATATATATCACTCTATCTCTCATGATTGGTCATTCCAAGTCGATATTGAGGATGAATCTTAAAAGCCATAAAATGTTCAAAAGCCAAATCATTTAAATAAAAGGCAATGATCTAAAAGGTAGCATTTATAAATTTTAAAAGTCAAATCACATTAAAATACATTATTCTAAAAACATATCCTCTTTCCAATTAAAGCTCAAACTCTATAGTTGGCCTCATGATAGAGACAATTTCCATTGCGGTGCAGTAGGCTAGTAGATTAGAAAAGGAGAATTAAAAAAATCTTTTAGTGCTACCTACTTTCTCACATAAATACCCAATCTTCGTAGTAGATGAATGACTTTGTAAGGGTCTTGAGGAATAAGGAACACATTGTAAGAAGGCAGGTCTATTTTCCTTTTCTTATTCAAAACCTTCAACATGAGTTGATCTAAGTACTAGACTTATTTGTCTACACAACTTTGCGCCTCTAGTGAATAAGTATCCTATGTATATTGATGGTCACTAATCACTTATTATCTTTTTCTTGTCTTTAGTGTGCCTCATGTCTCCTAAGTCCTTCTCATAATATGCCTACATTATGATTCTTACATTATTTTCTTCACTCCCTAAAACCCTAATATTTCCCCTTGAGGAATATTATTTTGTTCACTGATCACTCTCTTAGGGATTTCATTTGTGAGTTGCATTGTAAGACCTTAGAAAAGATAAGGTCTTCCCCACAAATTTCTAAATTTTTTACATTACCATTCTAAACATTCATTTTTACCATATTTTTTACATTGTTTCCACCTCATTAGTTTTCCTTTTGTGAGTTGTAGTGTAAGACCATGGATAAGACCTAGTAATACTCAAAAAAATTTCCAATATCTAAGTCATAATAAAATTAATGTGTCAAATATGAGATAAGATGTGATTGATTATGAGTCACACATCATTGACATGCTACCCATCTTAATTTAATATGTTTTATGCTTACTTCATTAATATTTCACCTCCATATTGTTATTTTCTAATTACATGTAAGAATCCAACCACTTTTCTTAAATTTTTCATACTTCCCAGCTTGAATTAATGTGATTAATTTAAGACCATTTTACCAATTTTTTTTCTCTTGTATACTTCCCCACATGATTTAATATGATTGATTGACTTAATTGATTTGTTTTTATATTAGTCTTTCATGTGATTTCCATTTTATTACATTATTTTCATACTTCCCAATGTGATTTAGTGTGACTTTACTTATTTTAATTTGGTGCCAATCTTTGTCATGGTTTAAAAACATTTTTTTGCTAATCTACCATTTTTTGGTTTATTATACTTGGTCATCTTTTGTTATTACACATTTTCCAACATGAAATAGTGTGTAGTGCATTTGTTTTGATTAATTATACTTTTCTAAGTCCTTTTTTGCCTATTTATTTTTAACCATGCATGTGTACTACATAATTCTAGAAAAGAAAACACCACACATATATTTCATATATCATATACAATAAAATAAAAATACATGTGTTAAAAATAAATATATCGATGCATCCAAAACCACAACCAAAATATAACCCATAATATCAACATCCAACTATCAAAATAGAATATCTCTATATATATCATGTGCTTTAAATATAAATAGTACAAAAATACATCACTTCAGATCTATGGTTGGGCTTCATCATGTCTATCTTGTCGCCTAGCTATGTTAACCATAGATGCCTTGAATTGTCCCCTCTAAATAGTGCATTATAATGAAGTTGTTTAAGATCTCAAACCTATTACCTATCCCTATAGGTTTGCCACCTAGGTCTGTACCTATCCCAACTGTATAGTGGTAGCCATGTGTGTGGCTCTCTCCTGAGCTAGGGCCTACCAAGATTGTGCCTCTCCTGATCCCACTCCTGCTAGTGGTTGTAATCCATCTCCACATGACTATAAATACCTCTATAATATGGTAGATGGTACCATAGGATCATCTAGTGTGGTGGGATCATATGGTGCTAGTACCCTATCCATAATATCATAGTGTGCTCCCATAACCAAGGATCCCCATCTAATCTACTCATCTATAGGATATAAAAAAATTAAACTAGATAGATATCAGATCACATATATATCTCAAAATCTATCTCTCTACAAACATATACAACTAGTCTTCTATCTCAAAAATTAAAAATTATAACATTTCTTACCTATCTTGGTATCACCAATCATCATCTCCCCATCTACTCATCTATCGAGCATGATCTCTCCATCGGCATGTCCCTCAAGTACCTCATATGTGGGATACCTCCCAATCAAATCAAAACTTGGAGTCGCCACTCATGCATGTCTCAAGCCTCTCCTCAATGGTTCCTCTATAGACTAGATCTACCCTAGGCTGATTGATAGGTCATCTTGGATCACTACCCTTTGTTCTTGATCTCACCATTGGCATCTCCATTGGTGGTATGATCGAGGTGGTCATAGATCCTCCTATTATGGTATCAGTCATGGTACCTATTACACCCCTACATCCACATCAATGTCATCTCCTCCTCCAACTATTGACTATCATGCTCAACCAGTCTATGGTCTCACACATTGCAGTCTAATCTCTAGTCTCATGATTAGATCTCTTCCTCCTCCTCTCCCCCTCAACTCTCTCACATGTCATGCCCAAAATATAGGCACCACCATCAAAGCTACTTGGTTTAGGAGTTTGAACTATCTTTGGAAACATGCAACTAGTTTTGGCTCTACTCAACAAGTTTAATGGCCCATGATCTGTACCCATGCTAGACCTAGCACCATAATCACCCAACTTGACTAAATAGTCACAATATATGCATAAGGCTACCAAACAATCTCTCCTCATGTGACTATTTATAGTGATAGTATGTGGGGCATAGAATATGCTACCTAATCTTGTCTCTATCTCGCTACCTAAGGTAACTAATCATCAACCACATGGGGCAACCTAATTGGTTGATAGATCAAAAACCTCTCATATATCTAGGTACTTAGTAATACCATTGATCCCATAGTCTTCTTCCCTATAGAAAGTATCCCATACATATCATACATGAGTTGAACCTAGATGATAGAACACAAGTCATAAAGTGCCCCCTGATTCAATATGGACTGACACAAGGCTATTATAGATAGTAGTACCTTGTTATCTAACTTGTGACATAACACTTGTGCTATCATAAGTCTTATCACAACCTTCTAGATATCTATAATCTATGTTAATTACATATCAAACAAACTCACCTTCAATTTTAGGTAAATCTTATCTGAGCATGTCACCCACTAGACTAGTGTTCATCTCTCATTTTGGTCATTTGGTATCCCTATGATTACCTGTATCCCCTTATCGATAGTCTAAACAATGCATGGATGCCTTCCAATGTGATACCAACCTCTATGGTATCCCCATCCACCACTCATATAAATGTGTTGGTCAAATGCTCCCATGCTCCAAGGAATAAGATCATGAGATCAAAACTCAATGGGATACACCTCATCTCCATGATGCTGACCAATATAGCTCTATCTACATCCATCAATCATTCAAGTAGTTAGGTAGTCACAAAGCATCAACTGATCACCAAAATCTCTAGTGTCTCTATAAAATATCAAATAATAAAGGACATATTAGACCTCTATGTCACTCATAATCAAAATACATTCTTTCAAATTTCACAAAAATAAACTAATTTGCT
This sequence comes from Torreya grandis, assembly GCA_037957365.1. NCBI lineage: Eukaryota > Viridiplantae > Streptophyta > Pinopsida > Cupressales > Taxaceae > Torreya > Torreya grandis. The sequence goes on from JARHVA010001081.1 coordinate 1,170,128, forward strand.
TTAATTTATTCCTTTTTTACCAAATTCACTTATTTTCAAACTACGTCATCCCTTTCAATACTAATTTGGTCATCTTGTGGCTTAACAATACTATATCAGCCCTTTTTTTATTGTAGTATTATATTGGCCACTTAGGAAACAACTAAGTCAGCTATATAGTACTAAATCAGCCCTTTCATTATGAATTCAGCCATTATATGGCTTAACAGTAGTATATCAACCCCTTTTTATAGTGAAGTACTATATTGACCACTTAGGAAATAACTAAGTCAGCCATATAGTACTAAGTCAGCCTTCTTTCTACTTAGTAGTATTATATCAACCACTTAAAACACAACTAAGTTGGCCATATAGTACTATGTCATCCCCCGTCCTCAAAAAAATAATTCATCCCACTAACCTTTTGTCTCGTGAATACTATGTTGACCTGGTTGACCTTGTTCATTCATTGTAATGACTTTTTTATTAATTGCCATAAATGCCTTAGACATTTATTGCTCTAATTTCTTCCTACCCAATACCTCATTTGACCCCTAGTGTCCCTAAAAATTTCTTAGAGTTCATTCAAGTATTTAGATTTTTTTTAATTGTCAAATTTTTATAAAACATTCAATTTAAAATTACAATGTTCAAAATTTTAAATTTTTTAGTTACTTACCTGTGTTACACTTGTTGTCACTATTATGCATCCTCCCCATCTCTATTGTCATCTCCTCACCATCATGGCTCTCTAGGCTCTCACTAGGTCTCTCAGAGCTCTATTTTTCTATAAATAGTAAATAATAGCAAATGAACTCTTTTTCACCCTATTTTTATTTACTATTCAAAATTATTTACCCTTCAAATATTTATTGTTAGATTTCTTGTTTCTACTAGCTCTTTGTCCAAACCATAAAAAATTATGGAATCCTAATATCGTAGAGAATATTTCTAACTATTATATACCTATATTGCAAATATTTCAATTTTTTGCTCTTTTTCCCTAATCTCTATAGGTTTACATATTTCTCCTCACATTAATCACCTTCAAATCTATCTCATATCCTTATTTATATACAAAACTAAGGTAAGTAAATGTATATGTTTTTTAATTTTGTCTTTTCATTTATCTTATTTGCTCCTTAATGCACTTTATTTAGCATCAACATTATGTGTCATCATGTTATTTTCTTAAATCACCATCCTTTATTGCACCTATGTGACACATGATGAACTTTGAGTGGGGCATATGTATACACATAATATTTTTAGACTAGTATCAATTATTGATGCTCTTTATTGTGTAGGAACCCATCGAGTCTCAATTTCTCTGATTGCACTCCCTAAGGGGTAAATCAAGAAAGGAGTGGGTAGAACATTGGTACTTTGTAGGATTGTTATCCCTTTATACACTTGTTATCTACACACTTTTATCCTAAAAAACCATTTCCCTAAGCTTTGACTCCTATTTTTCACACATCTCTAGTCATTTACCAGCTTCATTATCCCTTTCCCTAACCTAAACCCCTTTTTGATAGTTTACATTACTATGTCAGCCACATCAACCTTGTATTCTTATTAATAAAGATTATTAGGGACTAGGTTATCCCTTGGCAAACCTAGTTCATGACCTAGTTAATATTTGTCAATTATGATACTAGGTCGATCGGGTCAACCTTGTCAACTAAAACTTTTGAAAGGGTTTAAGGTTAGATCTACCTATATAAACATAATCATTTCCATCATGTATGATGAAGAGAAGAAGTAAGATATATTATACATCTGCTTATCCACCATTCTACATTACGAGTAAGCTTATGGTTTTGTACTTTCTTTAGAGATATGGATCTTGTCTTATGGAGAAGTTTTTTGGATGTATTGATAGATTGTGTAACCTAGAGCTGATTTATTTTTGTCATCCTTACATACCAAAATAACCTCCTACGAAGCACCTTGGCCAAGGGAGAGATTGAGGCTCAGAGGGTTCGTCTTTAAAGGTAAGTATTCCTAACTTTGTTCCTCCTTTGTAAGAGTAGATAGATATGTATTTTTACTTATCTTCCATGTATTAGGATTCCATATATGTTGGCATGAGTATATGTATTCTATCCATGTTTAATTTTATATTTTATTACCCCCACTTTGTGATACAAGTTTTGGTGAGAACTAGATTATATTTTTACTTTCCTTGTTATTAGTTTAGTGACTATGAAAACATAGGACCTAATTAGGGTTATTACATTGTTTTGCTTGACTGGAGGCTTTAAAACCATCCCTAGTAGTAGTAGTATGGTAAGATATCCCCTAATTAGGTTTAATGGATCCATATTGGTCATGACCATAATTATCTAATGTATTCCCAATCAAAAGTGTAAGTAAGATCTATCTTCTCTAAGCTAGGATTGATTTGTAGATCTATTACATTTCTCATTGCATATACATAGTACATTGATAAGTGGCACCAACATTCTTCAAGATTAATGACATGACTTGATAATATAATGTTCTCCATAGTGTGGTGAATGTAGTTTTATGTTTGTCTTCTTGGGCTATCTTGATCTAATTGTATCTAAAAATCCATCCATGAGGGACAGCATCTCATACCAAGTAGTAGAGTCAATAATCATGTCAATCTTGGGAAGAGGAAAATCATATTTTGGGAATGCCTTATTGATATCTTTGAAATTAATACAAATATGTATACCTTGTAGTTTTTTTCTAACTAGAACTATGTTTTATATCCATTCAAAATAGTCTAGTGGTTGAATGAAACCTACTCCTAATAATTTTTTTAGTTCTACTTTTACCAAAATAATGATGTATGGATGCATCTTCCTCAATTTTTATTTGACTAGCTTAGAATTTGGATGGATAACAAGTCAATGCACAACCAAGTTAAGGTCTAATCATGTCATGTCAAAGTAAGCCCATGAAAAAATATCAATAAAATCTCTCTAAATGGTGATAATATGATCATGTTCCCCATCAATGAGGAAGGCTCCAAGATTAAAAAATTTGAAATCATCATATGTTCCCAGGTTCACTTTACTAGTGTTTTATACAAGGAGTGTATAACCATCTACTATAATAGTATGCAATGTTTAATCCTGGTCTTATTCTTCTACTACCATTTTTGGTTGTTCTTCCCAAAGTTCTAGATAATGTGATTAATCTGAATCTGTTGGTTCAAGTAATGGCTAACTAGTAAATATTTTAAGAAAGTCAAGAGTGATACGCTCAAAGAATTTTTGTTGTTCTAATGTGATACTATTACCAATTTTGAAGCTAGGACTTGATCGACCTTGTGCATCCTTTGGGGATGAGTAAACTTTCCCCTCCAAGAGTGCCTAAAATAAGTTTTCACCCAAGGGCTTATCTTTTTCTTTACTATTTACCTGACTAATGAGTGTCTCAAAGAGGTTTTCACCTGAGGATCTTGATGTTTTATCTTTTTCATGACCAAAAAAGTTTACTTGCTCTCCAAAGTAGGTAGAAGGATCCAAATAAAAATCAAATCCTTGCTTATGTTGCCAATTGGCAATCTATCTTTGAGGCCCATGTACTCTGCAATAGATTCTTCATTCTAGAATTCATCAAGGCATATGACCAAATTTTATGTGGTCCCAATCAATAAGTTCAAGATGGAAAAGGCAAAGGTAATAATGGGATGTGATAGTCATGATAGAGTTTGAATCAAATAAATCTATGTCAGTACTATAATGGGACATTATAAATACTATAATGGGACATTATTGTAAATACTATAATGGGACATTATGTCTCTAGCAGGAGTTCATTACTAGTTGATTCAGAATAATCACTATCAAAATTCATGAGGTCACCCCCAAGTGGTATACATTTAAGAGCTTGATTCATGTTAGGTTTACCAGTTGATAAGGGTTCCAAGATTCCTTGCCCTCGGGTCCCAAGGCCCTTTCTTGTATAATCAGAGTTATCCATAATCTAATTAGGGATAGAATATTTTGGATTCTAAAAATAATTAGCAATGCCATCAGAATATAACCAGTCTCCTTCAATAAAAAGCTTCACAATCCCAATTTGGTAAAGTAGTAGGTATAAATACCATCAATAGTTTTTGTGTATCTTTCTTCTATTGCCAAATCATGTTCGGTCTGTAAGGACTTTTGGAAGGTTTGGGTTTGCCAAAAGGTTTAGGAGACTTGGGCAATTTAGCAATATAGAAGGCATCTTTAAGATGGTAGGTTGAAATGCTTACATCTTCAATGGTTGTAAGAAACGGATCCACTGAAGTAGAAGCAAGATCATATGGTTTGATTTAATTTGATTTGGGTGGATGCAAAACTATTTCCTTATTCTCATTCACAATAAATTTAGAACCAAGACAATAGTTATAATTACAAAATTTAGCCTCTAGGTGTTTGCAATACTGGTAAGGTTACAGATCAATAGGAATGGTGACTTCAATCCCATCATGGGGGAATTTGAGGCACTAATGTAAAGTGAATGGGATAGCCTATACTTCATGGATCCAAGGATGACCAAGAATTATGTTATAAGGAAACTCAATATCCACAATATGTAACAAGGTATGATGGGACATAAACCCAATAATGATTATAAAATAAATAATACTAGAAGATTTCCTTTAAGCATTGTCATATGCCTTAAATATAACTATCATTACATAGATGTCCTTTGCAATATAACCCAATCGTTTTACTAGCTTGAGTGACACTATGTTTGGCCCTGAACCATTGTCTATAAGAACCGACTTGATTTGATGGTTTTTAATGATGGCCTTAATATACAAGGGGTTAATATGGATAGGACCAAGAGTGGATATGTCTCTTTTATTGAATGTAACCTATTAGAATGAATAAAAATGTCCTATAAGTGTTCTAAATTATTTAGGGTTAATGCCTTGGGGAATAGTAGATTATTGAAGAAAGTTGTTCAAAATAATTCTATAGACTTTAGACATACGCAAAAGATTTAAAATAGAAATTTGTGCAAGGTTTTTACTTAGTTGGTCTAAGATACTATATGGATTCCCAATAGTAGCATGACAAGGTTTAGCCTTGGCTGGTATAGTGCTCAACTTTGGATCTAGAGGCATAATGTTCTCATTGGGTCCAGTGTTAAAAGAGGGCAAAGGACCCTGAATGGTAAATTGTGAGTGTCTAGTTGTGATTGCATAATCTAGAGGTGGTAAGGAGCCATTATAATTAGAAGATGAAGTTAAATGGCCTTGGAGGGTGATGCATAGGCATCTAGTTATGTTTGCACAATTTTAAGTTAGTAAGTAGCTAATATAATTAGAAAAATAGGGTTCAAAAATAGTAACCTACAAAAAGTGACGTGCTATAGAATTACTTATATTCAATGCAACATTACTTGATGGAGAGGGTGTTGACCCTATAATGAGGGATCTAATACTTTGAGAAGCATAATATGGTTGACAAGCTCTGATAGTGATGGTGGTAATGTGGTTTATAAAAATACACCCTACAATGTTATTGTAATCATAAGGCATGTTATTGTAATCATAAGGCATCTAGAAATATCCTTGTTTCTAATTTTTTCTTACTAGTTTTTTTATTGTGCTTGGGAAATGGATATTTCTAGATGCCCATATCCTAATTAATGTTTTAGAAATCAAGTTTGATATCAAATTCACATATTTCAATCAAATATTAAATGAGATGTCTCAATTGAACACATTTATAAGCATCGTCACCAATAACATGATGGAAGTTACAAAACTCATCTGCCTAATACTAATTAGGTTTGGGTTGATCTTCAAAAAATGGTCTTGGTATAAGCCACACAATCAAATTAATTGATACAAACTTTTGTAACATTACCTCAATAGGCTCCCCCAGTTTGCTAAAGACTTTTTATTTATTATTGAATGCCCTTAATTAAAGGACCCTTTACAAAGTACTTAGTGGATTAGGTAGAGCTAATTGCACATTTGGAGCTAGCAAAGCCTACACGGTTTGTACATGTATTGATTTAGTCACTCCATTTCCTACCATGATCTTATTTTTATTAAAACCATTAGGTTTTTATGTTACAATAATTTTAATAGGTGATTAGGTCTGATTGGACATTTGAACCTATGAATAAATATTGGCAAGACCTTTGGTGATATATTCCTTCTCAATCTACACACCCTTAGCTATAATTTATTCAAGTGTGTTTATGCAAGCAAGTCATAGATTATGCATCATCTCAAGGTGTAGGTTATGTGAAAAAATATTAGCTAGCTATTTTTCTTACAAATTATGTTAAAAGAATCTAGATAATGCTCTCCACTATTGTATATATGCTATGAAGATTTCTCCATCTCGTTGTTTGGATTTACATAAGTCTACCATATTCAACTCATGTTTAATATTGTAAGAGAAATGGTTGACAAACTGTTTAGATAAATCATTCCAATCTACCACCGATCCCTTATGTAACTTAAGGATCCAGTCTAAAGCTTGTCTTGCTAAAAAATTTGGAAACAAGCAAAGTAAATAAACATTTTTGTAAGCTACCTCTTGGCACAATGCAAAAAATGCTTGAATATGTTCATGAGGGTCACCCTTTCCTTTGTCTTTTTCAAATTTAGGAGCCTAAAAATAAGGTAAAAAGGGGACTTGTAGAACACTCAAATCAAACAGATATGGATGTAGAGATGGATTATAAAGAGGATTAGTTCAAGAATTAGTCATGAAAAACATAAAAGAATGCATAAAAACTAACAATCTAGGCCAACCTATTCAACGAGGTTTGTAAATGATAATAAGAAACAATTGAAATAAATAACATATACCTATTACCTTCTTAAAATCTTGTACCATCCAAAAGTGGCTTCAAATGTGTTTTTCCCTTGATTTGGTGTTCTTATCTTTGCTTAAAATGGATGCCAAGATCTTCCATTATCTCAAAATCACCATGCATAATCTAGGTTGATGATATGAAATCACTAATATGCCTATCAAATGAAGTTATCCTATTGTGAATAAAACACAATAATCAACACAAAGAAAGATTTATGGAGATAATCCTGCATTATAAATTTACATAACTTAATCTTTCAAATGTGAGTGAGAGGCTTTCTATTTATAGATTTTTCAAATGCATTAGGATCAACCATGACCATCCATCTCAATATTAATGAGATGTGTGGCCATGAATAATAAATTCATAATTATCCTCATAATGGTTTGGGAGGAAGACGAATTATTGAGGCATGGGTACCTATAAACTTGATATTTGTTACATTTATGGCTTATGGATGTCACCCCATTGATCATGTCATTAGGTGATGAAAATATTGGAAATAAACTTTCAATAAAAAAATATTCAATTTGCTCCATGGAATTCTTACTTAAACTCATAATTTGATTTAAATTGCCTATGTAAGATTAATCAATTTTAGTGCAATTCTTTGGAAATTGGTGCACAATGAATCAAAATGGTCAAAAATTCAAATTACTAGGTTATAATTTAACTCCAAAAGATTTAGGAGGCGATGTTAGTTGTGTATGAACCATTGTCCCATTTAGGATGTTATCGATATAAAATAACATAAGCACATGACGTGTGCTTATGAATTAGAATAAAAGAGTGATCCAAAGCACCAAAATGTGAAATCATCATTTTGACCCAAAATAATTTAAGAAAAGTAGGAATCACATAAAATACATTACCCCATTTAGGGATACATTAGCCTAAATTGAAACTTGTATATAAATATCTCAAACCATTTAGTGTATTTACATGATTATGGCCTAAATTATGCATTTGAGTGCAATTTGAGTAAGATTGACAATTTCAAAACATAATGGTGTTAGGATTTGGATGTCTACATTTTGTCCCTATTTGAAAAGGCATAGCAAGACATTCAGGTGAAGTAACATCTTTTCAAAGAAAAGAGTTATCAAAAATAAATTGGAAATGACCCATGATGCCCCATTAAGAAGATATACTAGGATGAAAGAGAAGGATGGAATCCTAAAAAGAGAGAGAAAGTGAGATTAATCCATGAAAAATATTAAATCCAGATGAGTTAATGCTTGCATGCATTGATTCCATCAATGATTAGAATAAAATGGGACCAAAAAATGGGGGGAATGGGAAGGGTATGATCCAAAAATATATGTGACACACTCTAAACACACCCAAAGCAAGGGTACAAGTTGCATGCTTACAGAATGAGCAATCTTGAGACATGTTTCACACTTAAATATTGCCAAAATAAGGTCAAAAGTCCATAGATCTTGGAATTAGAAGAAAAGGATAATGTTGTCTCTAAAGAGAGTAAATAATAATGTACTCTATTAAGTGAATTTGATCATGATAAATAATTTTACTCCATTACAGCTGATTTTGATCACCGATAAAGAATGGTTGGCTTTCCCCTTTAAGGTTAATTTAGATTTGTGAACCAGTGCAAATGTTATGCCCCTATAGGGAAAATTAGTAAGTAATATCTCAAGGATATGACCTAATACATAGATTAAAGATGAGTAGGCATAAACATAGATGCGATGGTAGAATGACTTTAAAAAAACCATAAAGAACTAGAAATACAAGAAAGCACAAAATGACAAAAGAGATGAAAAGAAAAGTGAAGATGGTCAAACTGACTTGAGATACATTATGTATCCAAGTGTTGTCTACATAGTCCAAATGGACCTCAAGCCAATGTAGTTCACCTAAAATTAGGAGAGAATTAAATGAGGGATGAATAAAACTAACTAGGGTTTGATTGAACTCATGATATATGCTAAGAAATGCACACCTCAGCACAGAGTCACAGTGTTAATCCTATTGAGCCTAGTTTATACATGATAATCTTGAGAGTTGTTCATTGAAGTTATATTGATTTTAAGAATTGAGTCTAAATCACAAAGTGATTGTTATAGTAAAATAAATTAGGCATTATAACTATAAGGAATTTATAATGACATGTAATTTCAATTGCATAGAGTCAGTTCAAATATGAATACCTATAACTAAGGGTAATGGTAAAAATGATCAAGACTAGAGTTACAACTATTTACATTTAAATAAAAAATAAAAATAAAAACATAAATCAACCCAACTTAAAATTAAGATATGAACAATCAAGATTCAAGTAGGAAAAAAATGTTTAAAACAAAAGAAGAACAACTTAATAACATGAGATCAAGATATAAATTATCAAGATCTATGTGGACCATCAAGATGTTTCTAAAAAAAAAAAAAAGAACAAGACCAAATAGGAAAACACAAGACCAGGAAGAAATAATAAGAAATAGCCAAAGGAAAGAAGAAAAAAATGAGGAGACAAGAAATCACAACAAAACACCAAGAAAAAACAACAAAACACCAAAAAAACTCAAATAAACACACACAAACCAAAACCAAGTTAGTGCAGTTTGAAAATATATGTTTGTGCACTTGCAGTAGAGGCATTACTTTATAAAACTTAGTAAGAACAAGGACATGAAGTTTATTTAAAACTGATAAGGGAACAATACAAAATAAAAAGGGGGAATAGAAGAAAAAGAAGGGGTTGATCGAGTTGACTCCATATGTACAAGACAAGTAGATATTGCCTACACAATTTCATAGATGCATGTTCTAACATGAACTTTAGGCTAAATTTAATTCTCCCAGGAAGTGGAATAGAAGAAAAGGTGATGACTAAAAAACATAATTAATTTTTTATAAGAAAAGGGAAGATGGGCTCACAAAATAATGAGAGCATACAAATCAAAATAGTCTTGCAAAATGGCAAGTGCATGGGATAAGATACTTGTAAAATGGAAAGAACATGGATACCAGAATGCACAAAAGCATAAGATAATATTTTTATTCTTTTTTTAAATCATTTTGTAATATTTTTGTGTTTTTAGGATAAAATATGTACAAAGGGGAACCAACTAATCTAGGAGATGCTCATCGAAGAGTAGAAGTTCCAATAACAACTAAGTCGGTTGCAATGGAAGTCATAGATATAATTAATGGATCAAGGAACTAACTATAATATCTAATAATAGATAAATTCAGTTACAATAGCACATGCTCATAAATTGGTGAGAGCAAGGATCTTGATAAGGCATTAATTCCTACTAAACAATATCAAAATAATAGAATAGTGTTCAACGTAAGATATCTCTAAAGAACCATCTAGTAGGCAAAGCTCCTACACTGAAGATGAATTCATGTTGACCCATCTATAAAAGAAGTTGAAAACAATTGTCCTTGTTGACCTATTTTATAGATTTGGCATCAAATGTGATCATAATGTCAATGACTCATAATCAAGATCATAAATTATCAAGGGATAAAAATGTTTAGTTTATAACAACCTTGGGATATGAAAATAATGAGGTTCTGAAAGAGAATGGTCCCAAATGAATATGGTCCAAAATAATATGGTCCAGGGTGGGATAAAATGTGCTCAGTGTGCCAACAGTCTAAAGCTTCCACTATCTATAGTCATGAAAAGAATATGTTTTTGAAATAAAATGGTCTAGGGTAAGTCAAAAGAATGTTAAAATACTTTAGCACAAGTTGCTCCCAGGTAAGGGGTCTTGTAGATAATAGTTCAAAGGTGTTCAAGCATAGAACCTCTTCAAGTGTACAATGTTCATGGTCTCTAAAAGTTCTTCACCATTTGGCTTAGTCAGTCAATTTCCCCTGATCCATAGTTCACCATGATAACATATGGTCCCGACTAATTAGGTTAGAACTTACCTTTTTTCTTACATTCAGTGTTTGTATTCTTCTGGTTCTCTTTCAAGACTAAATCACCAATCCCAAACTCCTAAGGGAGAATGCACTTTTATAGCTTATATGTAATCTATTCTGATAGGCTTTTAAGTTTTTTAGGGCAATCAAAAACTTACCATCAAGAAGTTATAACTCTTGTAACCTTGAGACTATGCATTCTTCATCATCTTCAATATTCTCCAAAGATACTCACAATGAAGGAAACTCGATCTTAATAGGGATAATATATTTTGCATCATAAACAAAGGAGTATGGAGTGGATCTTGTAGGGGTTTAATGATTATTTTGATAAGTCTAAAGGTCAAAAAATATTTACAAGTGCCAATTAGGGCCAACTTCATTGATAATTTTCTTTAAAATAGATACAATGGCCTTGTTTGATGCCATAGCTTATCCATTTCTTTGTGGGTTATATCGAGTGAATTTCTTGTGCTTGATTTTAATTTTTTTACAAAGGTATTTAACATCTCTATTTACAAAGGATATATCATTATTAGATATAATGTGTGTTGGGATTAGGGTTAATTTTAAGATGCCATAATGGAAACCCCTAAGTTTGTTTAAGTGAAGTAGATTCATGTCAGTGAACCAAACTCTGATACCAATTGTTATGATCCTACTCCTTAAGAGTACACTTGATTACCTTTGTATAAGCAACTAAACACGAAATTTAACTAGAAGTAATATGTAACTAGAATTCAAAAATAGCATAGAATATGAGAGACAATACAATCTTGTATTAACACTCTTTCGAAAGGAAATACAATGAAGAAATCACACTCTTCCCACACCTCTTGGGTGTAAAGTAATTCTCCCTCAAGAGTTCTCTCTCTCAATTACAACCACAACTCAACACTGAGTTGTTCCCTCCACTAGTAAGTGAAAATCAACTCAACCATTGTTGCCTACTTCCAGTCCACCAAGTACTCCAAGTACTCCAAGTAGATCTCCTTGATCTTGCACACCTACAAATCTAACTGATCTTACTTACCATGTAGATATCCCTGATCTTGCTACCTGCAGATCAACTGATCTTACACTCAAAAGGATCTCTTCCTTGTCTTTGATTACGATACAGCCCCATGGGTCTCTTAAATAGATCCCATACAAACAATAATTAGAAACACAGACTCAAGACTAAAATTAGTCTTTACATGCAAACTAACTATCTGTCTAAAATTAGACCAGTTCTAGAGACGCATGCAAATGCACACATACACAAGTTATCGACGTCAGTTTCTATTTGATTGATGTTAGCCGACCCCTAACCGATGCCAGTTTCTATGTACACTAAATATGACCAATGTCTATTGGCCTGACCGACGTCAGTTACTGTAACACTCAGCAACCTCCACATTTGCATCAATGAAGCTTTTAGCTCCATAACTTAACAATCTTCCACTTGGAGATAAATAGCTACACCTATACCTATACCTGTACATCTTCTAATTTTGTTTCCTGGCTTGTATCCCTCTTCAAGTTTAATCTTGAAGACCAAAAGAAGTTGAATGAAGATTCAACTTCTCCTTTGTTCCTGGCTTTGTTAACATTTCCGTAGGATTCTTATCCTTGCTAGCCTCTATGAATGCAACAACCTTCTGCATCTCTAAAATCTAGCTAACCACCATACCACCAATAGTGAGCACATATCCTATGGTGATTCTCCTGTCATCCAATTCACCTGCCATATCCGAATCTACATACCCATGTAGAGAATTGCTTGACCCTGCATAGCATAAATACCTACAACTGGTCCCTCTCAGATACCTAAGAATCCACTGAACTACTTTCTAGTGCTCCTTTCCTGGATTAGCCATTAACTTGCTGATAACTCCCACTGCTTGGGTAATATTAGGTCTAGTATTCATGTACTCAACCTCATCATGTGATTTAAGACACTATTCTGTGAACTGTCCAATCATAGGTGTGCTAATCGATTCTGCATCCTGCATATTGAACCTCTCCACTACCTTATTCACATAATCCTTTGGAGACAAAATCAACCTATGACTTTCCCTATCTCTAGAAATACTCATGCCAAGAATTTTCTTTATTGCTTCCAAATCCTTCATGGCAAACCTCTAAACTAATTTTACCTTTAGCTTAGCAATCTCCTGCATGTGTGACCCTGCAACAAGCATATACACTACATATAGTAACAGGATAATGTAGCTAATATTATCCAACTTGGTAAAATATACACAATGGTCACATTGACATTGACTAAAGCCATGCTTTGTCATACACTTGTCAAACCTTAAACACTATTGTCCTACAGCTTGCTCAAGACCATATAATATGGCCTTCTATCTCACCTGTCCATTCTCTCTTTTCTTAATGTTTTAAATCCATTCATCATTCAGTGCTTTCATCTCAGTTGGAAACTCTACCAAATCTCCCATTTGGTTCTCTTCCAAGGAATCAATTTCCTTATTCATGCCATGCTCCCACTGTTTCCTAGATTCTACCTGTATTGCCTCTTCAAAACTTCCTGGTTCTTGACCATCAGTGAGCAACAAGTAGTGTAAATAAGGGAAATAATGTATTTGAGGCTTACTTACCCTTTCAGTCCTCCACATGGGTGTTTGAGACTCCTTGACAACTTGTTATCCACCCAAAATTCATTCTGATAGTGACCGATCTCGGTCACCTCTAGCTGACCTCGGTCTACACCCGACTGATGTCAATTCCTCCTAATCGCCGATGTCAGTTCCATGACTAATGTCAATGTCTACTTGCCCGACATCATCGACTTTGGTCTGCACATGACCGACATCAGTTCTTTCCTGATCAACGTTAGTTTTCACTTGTCTAACATTGGTAACTATGTTTTCCTGAGTGATGATTTTTATCCATGAGCTCATTTTGGATCATAACCTTGTCCAAATCAACACTGCCTTGCTCAAAATTATTCAACCTCTTGAGCTGATCTCTTTCCATCATCTTCTGCTTGAAAACCAAGGCTTTCCAGTTCTTAACTTTGTCAAAAACATTAGATTTCCTCTTTATGCAATACTATGATCCTCCAATAGAATCTCCCTTCTTTGTTGACCCAGTTTCAAGAAACCTCACTTTCTTTTGTTGCTTACAAAAATCTTGATCTATGCTTTTCAAATCTGAAAGCTTACCATTTGACTTAACATTCATTCCCTTCTCACTCATGTGACCAAGCCTACAGAGCCACATCTTTGCATCTACATCTGAAGTAGATAAAACAGAAAGAGAATCAGTAATACAAGTAGATAGATAAAGAGTACCTACTTTCTTACCACATGCTAATACAAGTGCACCCTTGGAAACTTTTTAAGATTCCACTGTGAGAGTTACTGTTCAACCCTCATCACCTAACTTTCCTACAGAAGTTAGACTCCTCTTCAGAATGGGAACATGCATGACATCCTTCAACACCCATGTGTTGCCCGTCTACATTTTCAGCCGCACTTTCCCTTTGCCAACAATTTGACAAGGCTCACCAACCCCTAAATAAATCTTTCCAAAGTCTCCATGGACATACTCATGGAAAAATACTCTATTTGGAGTTGCATGGAAAGAGGCACCAGAATCTAAAACCCAAGATTCTACTTTATCCAAGGAACATATAAGAGCATCCCATACAACAATACCTACATCATTTACTTCTTTATTTCCTTTATGTTGATCTTCTACCAACCAATAATCTTTCTTTACATGCCCTTTCTTTCCACAATTTCATAATTGATAATTTTTGCCATTGAATTTCTCCATTCGTAGTGTACTTTCTTCTACCATTTCTTTACTCCCACTTGAATGAAAACCCCTGTGAGTGATCTGTAATCAACAAACACAACTTGCTCTGAACTAGGCTCTGATACCACTTGTCAGTGAACCAAGCTCTGACTCTCCTTAAAGATTACAATTGATTACCTTTGTATAAACAACTAAACACGAAATTAAACCAGAAGTAATATGTAACTAGAATTTAAAAATAGCACAGAATATGAGAGATAATACAATCTTGTATTAACACTCTTCCAAAAGGAAATACAATGAAGAAATCACACTCTTCCCACACCTCTTAGGCGTACAGTAATTCTCCCTCAAGAGTTCTCTCTCTCACAATCAATTACAATCACAACTCAAACACAAAGTTGTTCCCTCCACTAGTCAGTGACAATCCACCCAATGGTTGTTGTTGCCTACTGCCAGTCCACCAAGTACTCCAAGTACTCCAAGTAGATCTCCTTGATCTTGCACAACCTGCAAATCTAACTGATCTTACTTACCATGTAGATCTCCTTGATCTTGCACAACTTGTAGATCAACTGATCTTACACACCTTGAGACAACCAACCCAATTGTTGTTATTGCCTTCAAGTGAAGGATATAATCCTTGTCCTTAGACTTGTCCTTTAGTCCTTCCTTGTGTTGTAGATCTTCTTGATCTTGCTACCCCATAGATCAAATGATCTTGCACACAACCTTGGCACACTTGTAGATCTCTTTGATCTTGTTACCCTGTAGATCAACTGACCTTGCTTTTATGCACTATTTTTAAATTCTAGTTACATATTACTTTTGGTTAAATTCCATGTTTAGTTGCTTATACAAAGGTAATCAAGTGTACTCTTAAAGAGTAGGATCCTAACAATTTGCTCCCTTGGTGAATCAGAGTGCATAGAGTAGGTTAAAAATCATCTTATGTATTCTCCACAATATTATGGTATCTATGTGACCACATGATGTTGATCAACTGAATATGTTAGGTGTCATCATGCCACTAAGTATCATAATGTTGATGGGCAACATTATACTACTAAATATCAATTTGTTGTCCCCTATCGGATAGGGCACTACTATTACAACAATATGATATCATGTGATAGCATGTTTTTGCATGACAATATGTTGTCATGTGATGATATGTTATCATGTAACAACATGTTTTCATGTGACAACATGTTGTTTCATGATAATATTATCTCACAATAATATGCTATCATGTGACACTATTATTGTGTGATAACATACTATCATACGACAACATTTTATTGCACAACAACATGCTGTTGTGAAATAATATGTTATCACATGACACCATACTATTGGAAAATATCATGGTGTCACATGGCATAAAGATACCATTCAACATCATGCTATTTCATGGCATCATGATGACATGTGGTATCATTCTATTTCATGACATCATTTTATCACATGGCACCTATTTCCAATCCCTAATCATGCCAACTGGTTACTTTGGTTCCCCTCTCTGCTTATAAATAGCACTATGGCAAACTCATTTTCATACTTTTCTTAAAATAAATTATCATCCTACCTACTTCCAACTCAACCTACCTACTTCCACTTTGAATTTTTCATGCTTTCAATGGCTTCCACATCCACAAAAATTTAGAGTCAATCAAGAAGGATATAGAACTATGTTTTCAAAAATCTATTATGTCTGGATTTCCTCTAGATGTTGGAGCAGTTGGAATCCTTTGTTAATTAGATTGATCAATACTAACTTAGACGCTTGGTACAGATGCCTCAATATGATATGACTATCAACAACAACCTCATGTGTTCTCTGGTTGGTTGTTTTAACCATAGTGAGATATGTTTCTACATCTAGTTTAACAATAAAAAAATATCATTTAGCACCTCTTCATTGGATATCCATAATTTAATAGGTCTTCCACATTATAATTTAAGTCATGTTAGCACCAAGGTTGTCTTATCTAACATTGATAAAAATTACTTGGAGTCAATCTGTAAAGTGTCCATTGACCCTGTTGGTAAGTCAACATTTAATTAATTAATGAAATTAACATTTTTTAATTATACCTAAATCATTTATTATAAATAGTTTGGTATCTTAATTTAATTACATGTTTTACTTTTTCTGTTTTCATTATAGATAGTTAAAATCGAAGGGGGATCTCCATTGAAAAAATCACCAATCCCTTTCTCAAATCTATTGTCCAAGACTGGTACCTCTCATTACAGTGCATCTCTCATCACCCAAATTTCTTGAAGAAATTAGACTTATCTCCAAGACTGGTACCTGCATGACTTCCTTCAACCACTGTGTGTCATCCGCCTGCAATTTCAGCTTCACTTCCCCTTCGTCAATAATCTGAAAAAGCTCTCCAACCCCTAAATAAATCTCTCCAGAGTCTCCAAAGACATACCCATGAAAAGATGCTCTATTTCGGGCTGCATGGAAAGAGGCAAAAGAATCTGTAAATAAAGATTCCACTTTATCCAGAACATCCTGTGCAATATTACCTACAACATATGCTTCCACAAGCTGATTTGCTACCAACCAATGATCTCTTTTTACCTGCTCCTTCTTTCCATCAATCAGACCATTCGTGCTATTTAGTTTCTCTATTCGTAGCTTACTTTCTTCTGCCATTGCTATACTCCCACTCAATCTGAAACCCCTGTGAGTGACCTATAATCAAAAACACTACCAGATCTGAAACCACCTGTTAGTCAATCTAACCAAAAGCTCTTATACCACTTGTTGGTATCAGCTCTTGAACCTACAACCAAGGCTCTGATACCACTTGTCAGGGAGAAACCTACAGAACAAGAAACATGCACTGATCCCTACTTAGTCAGGATCTTGCTCTACCAATTAGAGCACATATGATTACTTCTTGTATTAGCAACTAAACACAGAATTTAACCAAAAATATAAAGTAACTAGAAATATGAAACAACACAGGAATTGAGAGACAATACACAATTGTATTAATAATCACTCAAAAGAATATACAATAAGGAAGATGCCACTTCTTCCTCCACCTCAAAGGTCCGCCACTCCTCAAGACCTTCTTCCCTCTCTCTCTTGGTCACAACAATCAACTCCAATATAAAATTGATGTTCACCTCTCCAACCAATCAGTAACATGCTACCAGTTCACTAAGTACACAACCGTACTCCAAGTAGATCTCCTGCTCTCTGCTGCTACCTGCAAATAACTAGATCATACTCACCATTGTAGATCTCCTATAGAAAGTCATGCCCACATGCTGACTAAGATCATGCACACACGAAGAACCCTTCTGATTCTCCAATCCAGTACCCACCTTGGTACTATGGCACTAGGAGGAATGCACCATTACTCACTTCTCTCTGAAGGAGCTTATTGCTATCTTACTCACTAGCTACAAAATTACACTATAGCCTATGAGTCCATATATAGATCTCATGCATACAATAATTAGACTAACCTAATTACAATAATTAGACACACAACTCAAGACCAAAAATAGCCTTTGCATGTAAACACTTGGTTCAATGAACTAACTGTCTGTGGAAAAAGTAGTTATGGAACTGCCACAGGCGACTGACGTCGATCCCTGTCTGCCTAGAGGTGACCGTCGTTGGCCGACATCCTGCCGATATCGGTTGTCTTCCTGTCCACCCTGCCGTCGTCGATTTCCTTGTGCACTGCACCCTGCCAACGCCAGTCTCCCTAGAACTCAGCAACCTCCTCCCTGTTTGCACCAGTTGAAGCTTTTAGCTCCACACCCTGACAATCCCCCACTTAGAGATAAACAGTTGCAACTGTACATGTACCTGTACTCTGTCTAATTATACCCTAGCTTGTATCCCTCTTCAAGATCAATCCTGAAGACTAACCACCACACCCTATGATGCTCTAACCTTTATGCCTTTGTCATCCAAGTAACCTACCGAATCCGCATCTACAAACCTATGTAGAAAATAACTTGACCTTGCATAGCATGTCGACCTACCGCTGATCCCTGTAAGAATCTATTAAACTGCCCTTCAGTACCTCTTCCTCGAATTGGCTCCATACTTTTTGACAACCCCCACTACTTGGGAAAACTCAGGTCTACACTAGACCTCATGTGATTTCAAACCCTGTTTCAAGCTAAGCTTAAACTATCCAGCCCTTGGTGTGCTTTTTGATTCTGCATCCTGCTTCATAAACCCCACCAACACCATCTTCACATCAGCTCCCACTAGAGATAAAATCTTCATGTCTCTTATGCCAAAAAATTTTGCTACTCCAAATTCTTCATGACACACCTCTAAACTAACCTTACCTTTAGCTCAGCAAATCCCTGTATGTACAAACCTGCTAGCAAATCACCCACATACAATAACTAGATAATGTCACGACTCATCATCCACCTAGTAGGACAAAACCACAATAGTTACACTGACATTAACTGAAGCCATGCTTAGTCATCCACCTGTCAATACCTGTACCACTGTCCTGCAGCTTCCTCAAGACCATATGCCTTGGCCTTCTGTCTCATGTATCCATCCACTCTCTTCTTTAACTTGGGAATCCATTCCGTCTCTCAGTACTTACTTCCAGCTGACAAATCTACCAATAAATACCTATTTGGTTCTTCACCAAAGACTCACACTCCTCATCCATGCCAAGCTCCCACTGTATCTAGACTCTACCTGCATTGCTTCTTCCATCTTCCTGGTTCTTGACTATCAAAAAGAAATATAAAGAAGGTGAACAATGAATATGAGGTTCACTTACCCTTTCTGACCTCAACATGAGCGTTTGAGACTTGTTGTCCGCCCACTATCCGTACCAGTGACCGATCTCAGCCATCTCCCAGGTTGTTCCTGACCGATGTTGGCTCCCTGTACTGACCCTGACTGTCGACGTCATTTCCCTGGCCGACGCTGGTGTCCCTTCTGTCAACGACAGTTCCTTCATGACCGACGTTGGTCTTCCTATTGTCGATGTCGGTTACTGTCTGACCGATGTCGGTACCTGTGTTTGTCTGTGAGTGATAATTTTTTATCCTCGAGCTCTCCATGGATCAAAATCCTAATCAAATCAACCCTGCTCTGCTCAAAATATTTTAGTTTCCTCACTTGATCTCTGTCCATCATCTCCTCCATGAACACCAAGGCTTTCCAGTTCTTTAGTTTGTCAAAGACATCTGACCTCCGCTTCAGAACCTGCATTCTCCTCCTACATATGTGACTAAGCCTATGAAGCCACATCTCTACAACAGAAGGTGAATCAGCAATATAAGCAGATAGATACCTACTTTCTTACCACCATCTAATTCAAGTATATCCGCTGTGAGAGTTACAGTGCATCTCTCATCACCCAAATTTCTTGAAGAAATTAGACTTATCTCCAAGACTGGTACCTGCATGACTTCCTTCAACCACTGTGTGTCATCCGCCTGCAATTTCAGCTTCACTTCCCCTTCGTCAATAATCTGAAAAAGCTCTCCAACCCCTAAATAAATCTCTCCAAAGTCTCCAAAGACATACCCATGAAAAGATGCTCTATTTCGGGCTGCATGGAAAGAGGCAAAAGAATCTGTAAACAAAGATTCCACTTTATCCAGAACATCCTATGCAATATTACCTACAACATATGCTTCCACAAGCTGATCTGCTACCAACCAATGATCTCTTTTTACCTGCTCCTTCTTTCCATCAATCAGACCATTCATGCTATTTAGTTTCTCTATTCGTAGCTTACTTTCTTCTGCCATTGCTATACTCCCACTCAATCTGAAACCCCTGTGAGTGACCTGTAATCAAAAACACTACCAGATCTGAAACCACCTGTTAGTCAATCTAACCAAAAGCTCTTATACCACTTGTTGGTATCAGCTCTTGAACCTACAACCAAGGCTCTGATACCACTTGTCAGGGAGAAACCTACAAAACAATAAACATGCTCTGATCCCTACTTAGTCAGGATCTTGCTCTACCAATTAGAGCACATATGATTACTTCTTGTATTAGCAACTAAACACAGAATTTAACCAAAAATATAAAGTAACTAGAAATATGAAACAACACAGGAATTGAGAGACAATACACAATTGTATTAATAATCACTCAGAAGAATATACAATAAGGAAGATGCCACTTCTTCCTCCACCTCAAAGGTTCGCCACTCCTTAAGACCTTCTTCCCTCTCTCTCTTGGTCACAAAAATCAACTCCAATATAAAATTGATGTTCACCTCTCCAACCAATCAGTAACATGATACCAGTTCACTAAGTACACAACCATACTCCAAGTAGATCTCCTGCTCTCTGCTGCTACCTGCAAATAACTAGATCATACTCACCATTGTAGATCTCCTATAGAAAGTCATGCCCACATGCTGACTAAGATCATGCACACACGAAGAACCCTTCTGATTCTCCAATCCAGTACCCACCTTGGTACTATGGCACTAGGAGGAACGCACCATTACTCACTTCTCTCTGAAGGAGCTTATTGCTATCTTACTCACTAGCTACAAAATTACACTACAGCCTATGAGTCCATATATAGATCTCATGCATACAATAATTAGACTAACCTAATTACAATAATTAGACACACAACTCAAGACCAAAAATAGCCTTTGCATGTAAACACTCGGTTCAATGAACTAACTGTCTGTGGAAAAAGCAGTTCTAAAACTGCCACAGGCGACTGACATCGATCCCTGTCTGCCTAGAGGTGACCATCATCGGCCGACATCCTGCCGATATCGGTTGTCTTCCTGTCCACCCTGCCGTCATCGATTTCCTTGTGCACTGCACCCTGCCGATGCCGGTCTCCCTAGAACTCAGCAACCTCCTCCCTATTTGCACCAGTTGAAGCTTTTAGCTCCACACCCTGACAATCCCCCACTTAGAGATAAATAGTTGCAACTGTACATGTACCTGTACTCTGTCTAATTGTACCCTAGCTTGTATCCCTCTTCAAGATCAATCCTGAAGACTAACCACCACACCCTATGATGCTCTAACCTTTATGCCTTTGTCATCCAAGTAACCTACCGAATCCGAATCTACAAACCTATGTAGAAAATAACTTGACCTTGCATAGCATGTCAACCTGCCGCTGATCCCTGTAAGAATCTATTAAACTGCCCTTCAGTACCTCTTCCTCGAATTGGCTCCATACTTTTTGACAACCCCCACTACTTGGGAAAACTCAGGTCTACACTAGACCTCATGTGATTTCAAACCCTGTTTCAAGCTAAGCTTGAACTATCCAGCCCTTGGTGTGCTTTTTGATTCTGCATCCTGCTTCATAAACCCCACCAACACCATCTTCACATCAGCTCCAACTAGAGATAAAATCTTCATGTCTCTTATGCCAAAAAATTTCGCTACTCCAAATTCTTCATGACACACCTCTAAACTAACCTTACCTTTAGCTCAGCAAATCCTTGTATGTACAAACCTGCTAGCAAATCACCCACATACAATAACTAGATAATGTCATGACTCATCATCCACCTAGTAGGACAAAACCACAATAGTTACACTGATATTAACTGAAGCCATGCTTAGTCATCCACCTGTCAATACATGTACCACTGTCCTGCAGCTTCCTCAAGACCATATGCCTTGGCCTTCTGTCTAATGTATCCATCCACTCTCTTCTTTAACTTGGGAATCCATTCCGTCTCTCAGTGCTTACTTCCAGCTGACAAATCTACCAATAAATACCTATTTGGTTCTTCACCAAAGACTCACACTCCTCATCCATGCCAAGCTCCCACTGTATCTAGACTCTACCTGCATTGCTTCTTCCATCTTCCTGGTTCTTGACTATCAAAAAGCAATATAAAGAAGGTGAACAACGAATATGAGGTTCACTTACCCTTTCTGACCTCAACATGAGCGTTTGAGACTTGTTGTCTGCCCACTATCCGTACCAGTGACCGATCTCGGCCATCTCCCAGTTTGTTCCCGACCGATGTTGGCTCCCTGTACTGACCCTGACTGTCGACGTCATTTCCCTGGCCAACGCCGGTGTCCCTTCTGTCAACGTCAGTTCCTTCATGACCGACGTTGGTCTTCCTGTTGCCGATGTCGGTTACTGTCTGACCGACGCCGGTACCTGTGTTCGTCTGTGAGTGATAATTTTTTATCCTCGAGCTCTCCATGGATCAAAATCCTAATCAAATCAACCCTGCTCTGCTCAAAATATTTTAGTTTCCTCGCTTGATCTATGTCCATCATCTCCTCCATGAACACCAAGGCTTTCCAGTTCTTTAGTTTGTCAAAGACATCTGACCTCCGCTTCAGAACCTGCATTCTCCTCCTACATATATGACTAAGCCTATGAAGCCACATCTCTACAACAAAAGGTGAATCAGCAATATAAGCAGATAGATAAAGGATACCTACTTTCTTACCACCATCTAATTCAAGTATATCCACTGTGAGAGTTACAGTGCATCTCTCATCACCCAAATTTCTTGAAGAAATTAGACTTATCTCCAAGACTAGTACCTGCATGACTTCCTTCAACCACTGTGTGTCATCTGCCTGCAATTTCAGCTTCACTTCCCCTTCGTCAATAATCTGACAAAGCTCTCCAACCCCTAAATAAATCTCTCCAAAGTCTCCAAAGACATACCCATGAAAAGATGCTCTATTTCGAGTTGCATGGAAAGAGGTAAAAGAATCTGTAAACAAAGATTCCACTTTATCCAGAACATCTTGTGCAATATTACCTACAACATATGCTTCCACAAGATGATCTGCTACCAACCAACGATCTCTTTTTACCTGCTTCTTCTTTCCATCAATCAGACCATTCATGCTATTTAGTTTCTCCATTCGTACCTTACTTTCTTCTGCCATTGCTATACTCCCACTCAATCTGAAACCCCTGTGAGTGACCTGTAATCAAAAACACTACCAGATCTGAAACCACCTGTTAGTCAATCTAACCAAAAGCTCTTATACCACTTGTTGGTATCAGCTCTTGAACCTACAACCAAGGCTCTGATACCACTTGTCAGGGAGAAACCTACAGAACAATAAACATGCTTTGATCCCTACTTAGTCAGGATCTTGCTCTACCAATTAGAGCACATATGATTACTTCTCGTATTAGCAACTAAACACAGAATTTAACCAAAAATATAAAGTAACTAGAAATATGAAACAACACAGGAATTGAGAGACAATACACAATTGTATTAATAATCACTCAGAAGAATATACAATAAGGAAGATGCCACTTCTTCCTCCACCTCAAAGGTTCGCCACTCCTCAAGACCTTCTTCCCTCTCTCTCTTGGTCACAACAATCAACTCTAATATAGAATTGATGTTCACCTCTCCAACCAGTCAGTAACATGCTGCCAGTTCACCAAGTACACAACCGTACTCCAAGTAGATCTCCTGCTCTCTGCTACTACCTGAAAATAACTAGATCATACTCACCATTGTAGATCTCCTATAGAAAGTCATGCCCACATGCTGACTAAGATCATGCACACACGAAGAACCCTTCTGATTCTCCAATCCAGTACCCACCTTGGTACTATGGCACTAGAAGGAACGCACCATTACTCACTTCTCTCTGAAGGAGCTTATTGCTCTCTTACTCACTAGCTACAAAATTACACTACAGCCTATGAGTCCATATATAGATCTCATGCATACAATAATTAGACTAACCTAATTACAATAATTAGACACGCAACTCAAGACCAAAAATAGCCTTTGCATATAAACACTCAGTTCAATGAACTAACTGTCTGTGGAAAAAGTAGTTCTGGAACTGCCACAGGTGACTGACGTCGGTCCCTGTCTGCCTAGAGGTGACCGTCATCGGCCGCCATCCTGCTGATGTCGGTTGTCTTCCTGTCCACCTTGCCGTCATCGATTTCCTTGTGCACTGCACCCTACCGACGTCGATCTCCCTGGAACTCAACAACCTCCTCCCTGTTTGCACCAGTTGAAGCTTTTAGCTCCATACCCTGACAATCCCCCACTTGGAGATAAATAGTTGCAACTGTACATGTACCTATACTCTGTCTAATTGTACCCTAGCTTGTATCCCTCTTCAAGATCAATCCTAAAGACTAACCACCATACCCTATGATGCTCTAACCTTTATGCCTTTGTCATCCAAGTAACCTAACGAATTCGCATCTACAAACCTATGTAGAAAATAACTTGACCTTGCATACCATGTCGACCTGCCGCTGATCCCTGTAAGAATCTATTAAACTGCCCTTCAGTACCTCTTCCTCGAATTGGCTCCATACTTTTTGACAACCCCCACTACTTGGGAAAACTCAGGTCTACACTAGACCTCATGTGATTTCAAACCCTGTTTCAAGCTAAGCTTGAACTATCCAGCCCTTAGTGTGCTTTCTGATTCTGCATCCTACATCATGAACCCCACCAACACCATCTTCACATCAGCTCCCACTAGAGATAAAATCTTCATGTCTCTTATGCCAAAGAATTTCGCTGCTCCAAATTCTTCATGACACGCCTCTAAACTAACCTTACCTTTAGCTCAGCAAATCCCTATATGTACAAACCTGCTAGCAAATCACCCACATACAATAACTGGATAATGTCACGACTCATCATCCACCTAATAAGACAAAACCACAATAGTTACACTGACATTAACTGAAGCCATGCTTAGTCATCCACCTATCAATACCTGTACCACTGTCCTGCAGCTTCCTCAAGACCATATGCCTTGGCCTTCTGTCTCATGTATCCATCCACTCTCTTCTTTAACTTGGGAATCCATTCCGTCTCTCAGTGCTTACTTCCAGCTAACAAATCTACCAACAAATACCTGTTTGGTTCTTCACCAAGGACTCACACTCCTCATCCATGCCAAGCTCCCACTGTATCTAGACTCTACCTACATTGCTTCTTCCATCTTCCTAGTTCTTGACTATCAAAAAGCAATATAAAGAAGGTGAACAATGAATATGAGGTTCACTTACCCTTTCTGACCTCAACATGAGCGTTTGAGACTTGTTGTCCACCCACTATCCGTACCAGTGACCGATCTCGGCCATCTCCCAGTCTGTTCCCGACCGATGTTAGCTCCCTGTACTTACCTTGATTGTCGACGTCATTTCCCTGGCCGACGCTGGTGTCCCTTCTGTCGACATCAGTTCCTTCATGACCGATGTTGTTCTTCCTGTTGCCGATGTTGGTTACTGTCTGACCGACGCTGGTAACTGTGTTTGTCTGTGAGTGATAATTTTTTATCCTCGAGCTCTCCATGGATCAAAATCCTAATCAAATCAACCCTGCTCTACTCAGAATATTTTAGTTTCCTCGCCTGATCTCTGTCCATCATCTCCTCCATGAACACCAAGGCTTTCCAGTTCTTTAGTTTTTCAAAGACATCTGACCTCCGCTTCAGAACCTGCATTCTCTCCCTACATATGTGACTAAGCCTATGAAGCCACATCTCTACAATAGAAGGTGAATCAGTAATATAAGCAGATAGATAAAGGATACCTACTTTCTTACCACCATCTAATTCAAGTATATCCGCTGTGAGAGTTACAGTGCATCTCTCATCACCCAAATTTCTTGAAGAAATTAGACTTATCTCCAAGACTGGTACCTGCATGACTTCCTTCAACCACTGTGTGTCATCCGCCTACAATTTTAGCTTCACTTCCCCTTCGTCAATAATCTGAAAAAGTTATCCAACCCCTAAATAAATCTATCCAAAGTCTCCAAAGACATACCCATGAAAAGATGCTCTATTTCGGGCTGCATGGAAAGAGGCAAAAGAATTTGTAAACAAAGATTTCACTTTATCCAGAACATCCTGTGCAATATTACCTGCAACATATGCTTCCACAAGCTGATCTGCTACCAACCAACGATCTCTTTTTACTTGCTCCTTCTTTCCACCAATCAGACCATTCGTGCTATTCAATTTCTCCATTCGTAGCTTACTTTCTTCTGCCATTTCTATACTCCCACTCAATCTAAAACCCCTGTGAGTGACCTGTAATCAAAAACACTACCAGATCTAAAACCACCTATTAGTCAATCCAACCAAAAGCTCTGATACCACTTGTTGGTATCAGCTCTTGAACCTACAACCAAGGCTCTAATACCACTTGTCAGGGAGAAACCTACAGAACAATAAACATGCTCTGATCCCTACTTAGTCATGATCTTGCTCTACCAATTAGAGCACATATGATTACTTCTCGTATTAGCAACTAAACACAAAATTTAACCAGAAATATAAAGTAACTAGAAATATGAAACAACACAGGAATTGAGAGACAATACACAATTGTATTAATAATCACTCAGAAGAATATACAATAAAGAAGATGCCACTTCTTCCTCCACCTCAAAGGTTCGCCACTCCTCAAGACCTTCTTCCCTCTCTCTCTTGGTCATAATAATCAACTCCAATACAGAATTGATGTTCACCTCTCCAACCAGTCAGTAACACACTGTCAGTTCACCAAGTACACAACCATACTCCAAGTAGATCTCCTGCTCTCTGCTGCTACCTGCAAATAACTAGATCATACTCACCATTGTAGATCTCCTATAGAAATTCATGCCCACATGCTGACTAAGATCATACACACATGAAGAACCCTTCTGATTCTCCAATCTAGTACCCACCTTGGTACTGTGGCACTAGGAGGAACGCACCATTACTCACTTCTCTCTGAAGGAGCTTATTGCTCTCTTACTCACTAGCTACAAAATTACACTACAGCTTATGAGTCCATATATAGATCTCATGCATACAATAATTAGACTAACCTAATTACAATAATTAGACACGCAAATCAAGACCAAAAATAGCCTTTGCATGCAAGCACTTGGTTCAATGAACTAACTGTCCGTGGAACAAGCAGTTTTGGAACTGCCACAGGCGATCGACATCGGTCCCTGTCTGCCTGGAGGTAACCGTTGTCGGCCGACATCCTGTCGATGTCAGTTGTCTTCCTGTCCACCCTGCCGTCATCGGTTTCCTTGTGCACTGCACCCTGCCGACGCCGGTTTCCCTGGAACTCAGCAACCTCCTCCCTATTTTCACCAGTTGAAGCTTTTAGCTCCACACCCTGACATATCTAACATTGATAAAAATTACTTGGAGTCAATCTATAAAGTGTCCATTGACCCCGTTGGTAAGTCAACATTTAATTAATTAATGAAATTAACATTTTTTAATTATACCTAAATCATTTATTATAAATAGTTTGGTATCTTAATTTAATTACATGTTTTACTTTTTTTGTTTTCATTATAGATAGTTAAAATTGAAGGGGGATCTCCATTGAAAAAATCACCAATCCCTTTCTCAAATCTATTGTCCATTTCTCTTAAGCAAGAATTTTTTTTCAAGGAAGACCATCGAACATTCCCTTCTGGGTTGTTTATTATATTCTTCATTCTCTCTTGGGTGTTTTTTTTGACTGGTGTACAATTATATCCAATAGGATTAGGGTGGAGTTGAATTTTGCTTTCTCAAAAGATAATTGCACCATTTCATCTTCTAACTACATTTTGGACTTGTATTTCAAGGTCTTGTATGAAATATATAATACTAAAATTCCCATAGCCCTCCATCAAAAAATGAATCCAATGCTTTGTCTATTGAGGAACAGGAGGTATTTTTAGTTTTTCCAAGTCTCATTTTGTTACTTTATATATATTTAAAATTTTAACATTTGTTAGCATGTTATTTATTATTGGTAAGAGTGTGTGTTTATGACATAATAAAATAGGTGGCAAGTAAAGTTTGACATGCTCCAAAGGGCTCTAGTGATACCCATTTCATGGAGTCTTCATTCAATTAATTTTGAATTGTGAAATGCCCAAGAACTGATTCTATTTCGTCTCCACTTTTAGGTTCCCTCAAAAAAAATTTAATGTCTTTTTATAATTTTATTCAATAGAAATAAATAATATTCATATTGATTTTTATATTATTTTTATAGTTGACTCTCAAAATGATGTCATTGAAGATTCTTCCACACAACACAATCAATGTTTGCCATTACAAATTTCTTTTTGATTTAAAGTTTGTTACAATTTACTAGTTAATTAACTAAATAAATTACTCATTTTGCAACCATAGGTGAAATCACCAATGTCTCTCCCACAAGCACAATAAGACACCAACAGCCAACTCCCATAAGGACACTGAGAGGGGAAAAGATAACTTTGACAAGGACAATCAAAATGGATGAGGAAGTCACCCCGACAGGTAATAATATTTACAAATACAATTTAAATTTGCTTTAATTTTATGTCTTCGAATTTACCATTTTTGAATAAATGTTTTTTGTAGTCCGCCCCACATTTGTCAAGCGACTAATAAATATGCCACCACCCCCACCACCCATCTAGATTCAGAGAAGATGAAATACCATCTCCCTCCCTACACAAAGTTGAGGAAAGCTGCAAATGTCTGATTTCTCAACTTTCTCTATTGGTGGCCTTTTGAGTGCATAGGATCTTACATGTTTGCAATAGATTGATTTGAATGAAGAGTTTCTTGGCATTGAAAGTGGGCCCCTAGTTTTTGGTGGATTCAATCCACATGAATTTATTCAAGTTACTAATGTGCCTTCACAAGTGCCTCCTACGACTACCTCTTCCCTAGCTACCTCTTCTCCATGCCACACTGATAATTTAAATGCCTCTGAATATTTATTTACTAATTTTTCATTGGACAATCTAGTTTCATAAAATCTGCTTACCAATTTGAGGGATGGTGTTATTGATGAATTTAATGATTTAAAATAATGAGAGATAAGGGAAAAATACTTATCAAATAAATCAATCCCTGTTATCACAACCACTCCCAAAGAATGAATTTATTTTCTCTTATTCAAAATGAACCCTCAAAGATTAACGCTTTATTCTAGCAAGCTCAATCTAGATTGATCTCTATGGACAATGTTTACAATGATAGGATTTTAGATATTATGGTAAGAAAATTGGAAAATTTAAATAGAAAATCCCAAACATATTTCAATAAATGGATTAAAGATATCAACCTTGCTACCATTGCACAAGTAGAGAAAAATAAAGTTGTGGTAAGTTTTTTTTATCTATAACATGTATTTTGATTATTATAATACCTTTGTATGTGTTTGACACTTATATATTATTTGTTGTTTGCAAGTAAAATCTAAAAATTTGAAGCAAGAAGAACATCTTCTTAATGTGTATTTGAAAAATGCCGAGAAAAGTATCTCTTCGGTGATTGCATTGAAGGAAAAGTTAGTTTTGTTAAATAAACAGAAAAACATTTTGAAGAAAATAATTAAAAAGCATGGTATGGATCCAACTATTTTATTGAAGCAAAAAAATATATGTAGATCTTATAATTCTTTCAACAAGGAATGCAATAAATGAGGAGAGGATGATTCTTACACAAATGAATTTTACTACAGAGGATCTTCAGAATGGAGTGATAATGGAGGATCCACAGCCACAGACAAGATAAGATAGCAGGGTTTCCATGGATGGGGATGGCAAGTAGCAAGGGGGTGGAGAGCCTCCACCAAAAAAATGTTGATTTAATTGAGTTTATATTGTTCAAAATGATAGTTTGTACTATTTAAAATAGCTTATATCATGTTTGTTTGAAAAACACATGTTTTATTAAATAATATTTTTAAGATGTTTCAACTTCCAAATACTCTTATCTATATAATTTTAATATTTTTTATATGTATATAATGTATTTTGGTTATGTTTATATATTATGTGAAGAAAATGCAGAGTAAATATTCTATGGATTTTTTTTGTTTTAGCACGTAGTTCTAGTATTTGAATGCATTATTAAACTGTTATATTGTTCTAGTAGTTGTAGATTTGAATGCATTGTTATATTGTTCTAGTATTTATAGTATTGAATGCTTTGTTATAGTGTTATATTGTTCTAGTAGTTGTAGATTTGAATGCATTGTTATATTGTTCTGCTAGTTGTAGTGTTTGAATGCATGGTTATAATGTTCTAGTAGTTGTAGCATTGAATGCATTGTTAAATTGTTCTAGTAGTTGTACAATTGAATGCATTAATTGTGGTATAATTTAGAAATATGTGAACCCAACTATATGAAAAATATTTTTAGTAGTTATAGTATTTGAATATTTTAATAGTTGTAGTAGTTGTAGGAAAAATAGCCTATCGTAGAGTAAATATTCTATGGAATTATATTGCTCTAGTAGTTGTAGTATAGAATGCATTATTAGTGTTATATTATTCTAGTAGTTATAGATTTGAATGCATTGTTACATTGTTCTAGTAGCTGTAGCATTAAATTGATTGATTGTCATGGAATTTGGAAATATGTAATTCTGAGTTCAAACTATAGGAAAAATATTTGTGATATATTTATGTAATGGTACTAATGTAAATGTGCCATAGAATAATTATAATTACACTATTAATAGTTATGCATGTATAACAATAAATCTTAATAATTGGAGTTTAAATGGCAAGAGAACTAGTGTCCTATGGTGTACCATGCATGTCTAGACATAAGACTTATATGCTTCAATGAATGCTATAAGGAAATTCTCTGTATAATGTTAATGATAATTATGACTGATACTTAATGGATGACATGCATTGCAAAGATAAAGTACTATTTGAAATACATACAATTTTCATAGGACAAAAAATATTAAATCCAATGTATTAAATAAGATTCATGATTGTAACATCCAAGAAATAGATTATAGAATTTAATGTATTTGAAGATGAAATAATAAGAAATATTTCATAAAATAATAATTGTTATACTTATCAAACTCAAAGTCAGGCAGCTAAAAGAATCTTCAAGAACTTGTTCATCATAAGTGTGATTTACATCTACCATGCCCGTGTCATATTTAGTCTCAATATTCTCATCCTCTAGATTGGTAGATGTATTAATCATACAATGCTTTAATGAATGCTATAAGGAAATGCTCTGTATAATGTTAATGATAATTATGATTGTTACTTGATGAATGACATACATTTCAAAGATAAAGTACTATTTGAAATACACAAAATTTTAATATGACAAAATAATAATAATTCTAATGTATTGAATAAGATTCATGATTGTAACATCCATGAAATAGATTACAAAATTAAATGTATTTGAAGATGAAAGAATATGAAATATTTTTAAAATAGTAATTGCTATACTTATCAAACTAAAAGTTAGGAAACTAAAATAATCCTTGAGAAACTTTCTCATCATAAGTGTGATTTGCATCTACCATGCTAGTGTCATATTCAGTTTTAGTATTTTTATCCTCTGTATTGGTAGTTATATTAGTCATGACTTTTCTTTCATCTAGAGAACTCCATGTTGCCACTGCTCTGCCATATGGAAACTTGTCCACAAAATAAAGTGAAACATATTGTCTCAAGCAAGTCTCTAGATTTTTATCCAATTTGTTTCTGAGTTTTGACTTCATGAAGGATAATGCACTAAATACTCATTCATCTTCCATAGAACCCAAAATCATTGTTTGAACAAGTTCATTTAATATGAAATATTCACTAAACGTTCTTGTAATATTCTACTTGGATAAAAAAAATTATAGACGAGTAATGGCATCATTTTATGTTGGGTCACTTAAACACAGAAATTGATCCATCATTGTAATCCCAAACTGTGTTGACTAAGATACTAGTAATTGTTTATTTAAAATACCATTAATCTGAACTCCATTCATATCTACAGATTTAAAAAAATGCTTCACAATTGTACCCATATATCTATGAAATAATGTGTTGATCTATTCTTGACTGTTAACATTGTTCCAAAAAATAAGATTCATAACTCCCATGCCCTCCAACAACTCATCCCTTTAAAAATGTTCTCTGATCTTAGTGGCTAAATTTTGTGAGATTTTGCTTAATTTAATTCATTTTTTAGACAAAATAGTATCATATAGTATATATGTCATAGGTACATCTTCAGGCTCAGCTCCCACAACTTCAAGTCTTCTAGAGCATCAGTGCATTGGGATCTCAATGCCATTTACCATGACACAAAGATGATTATGTATATTAAATTTTAAATAACTCTTTAGATTCTAAAAATTTATCAAATTTCGCCAGGTTCTAAAAATAGGTCTATGAAAGCTTTCATTCGATGTGTATAATATATATAAACATTGACATACACATTTTTTCAAACATATGAAGTCAATAATATAGATAGATATTTCTTAGACATGTTTCATTAAACAGTTGATTTCCTTCAACATTGACAAAATATCACATAATGTGAGTAAAGTTTTTAAATCTATTAAATGACACAACAAATCTTTTGCTTTGTCAACTACCCTACAATATTTATACATAAACCCTATTAAATATGGATATTCCTCAAAAAAATTGTAGGCCAATTCATACATAAATCCATATGGTTCTCACATCTTTCAATAGTTTTTTATCATCTATCATGCCAATTGCAAATTTAGATAACTCCATAAATATTTTTGGGCTTCTTAACATGTACGCATACAAATCATGAATAATCTCTTCCACTTTTGTGATATTACTGAATGTGCTAATAATTTTGTATGCAAGATTCATCCTATGTGCCATGTAATGGATTTGAATCATATATGGAGAAACCATTGTTTGTAGGCTAACATAAAGACCCTTTATATGCCCTTCCATTACTGATGCACCATCAACACCAACACACATCAGCTTCATAGCTATGGTATAATTATCCATCGCAACTCTCTCTTAAATTGGATACAACCAATTTATGAAGGTTTTATGCATTGCAATTTTTTACCATTTTATGGATAGTTAAAAGATGAGATTACCTTGAATAATTTTCAAAGGTATACACATGCATGAAAATCCACATTGTGTTGTCAACTGCAGTGATCTCATTGATAGATAGAGAGATAAATAGTGATATCTTAACACTTTCTTTCAAATCTTCATCCTCAACAATGGCTAGACATTTTACCATTTTCCAAGCATTGTTATCTAACCAATGTGACTATGGAATATCTAGAAACCCATTATGTTGAAACAAAATTTTGTAATCTAAAAAATTAGAAATGGGTCTTCCTTTTTTAAAATGTAGAAAATAGTAGAGAATTGTACATGTTTTGCCCTAAGATTAGATTGCATAACTTTTTCAAATTGCATTTTGATGGTTCCCCCTTTCTCAACAAGATGTTTAAGTCACTTTTGATCATTTTTGTATTTACATGCATATCTTACATGCATGCATTCTTATCCATTTTCCCATCTATGTGTTCTTTTTATCAGTCTGTCTGGGTGTTTCATGGATATATATATTTTCTCACAATGTGTCTCAATTGTGTCTAATTTAAGTTGCATTCTATGTTCTTTTCCAAGTTTTCAACTGCAAATGGTACATTTATATTCTATTAGAGACTCATTGTCATTTTTTTATTCTACAAGTCCTATAAATGGATATTTTGTAGTTTAGTAAACTTGAAAAGACCTTTATATTTTCCATGTACTTTTCTTCCTCTGTCAACTTTTTTGAGTGGAATTTTCAAAAAAAATTAGTGTCTAAAAAGAACTACATTTCTCTTTTGAAGTTCCCAAAGGAGTGTGTTCTTTTGAAGTGCCCATAGGTGTGTCTTCTAGGGCCAGCATTTCATCATTAAAATATTCAAGTGGTGAGAAGTTATTAGAATTAATTCTTTCTAATGAATTAGTGTCAATATCTATGTCAATTTTTGCATTGAAATTTTGAAATGGTTTTGTAATTATTTTACAGTGAAAAAAATTAATTGATATTTTTTTAAAGTTTTGAAATTACCTATATTTGAAGTGTCTGTTATTTACATAGTCATCTTTCTTAGATTTCTAAAATAAGACATTATGTTGATTTTTTTTATATTTATTGTGGTGCTTTATACTTGCTGCTACCAACACCATAGTTTTGTTGCCAGGCAGTTCAGTGTTGTCAGCTTCCTGCCCACTACCAAGTGTCAAGATGCCACCATACCACACTATGCTATGGGGCATCAATCTATGGTTGTGTGATAAACCATTCCTAGATACCATTTCACCAGCATATAGTATATGGTAGTTGGGTGACTGGGTTCTATCACATGGCACATCATTGTCAGGTGGCAAGTTACAATCGTATGACATATTACCATCACACAGTAGGTTACCATCACATGGCATATTATCATCAGGTGGCATTTTTCCATCATGTGACACATTACGATCAAGTGCTTAGTTACCATTGCATGACATAGTACCATCAAGTGTCTGATTTACATTGCACTTCATAATGTTAATCATGATCAAGTTTTTGCCAAGTGATGCATTCTTGCTACATGATTTAGTTGTTGTTGAAAGTAGTTGAGTAATAGAGTGTAGCCTCAAGTCTCAAGATCTTCATAATCTAATAAATAAAGATACGTTGGTGGTAATTTTGTGACCTCTAGGAACATATGTACTATATATATATGATGAATTACATGGATAACCTCAAAATTAATGTAAATCATTGGTGAACTGACCTCTAAAAATTAACATCCTAGAATTTTAGGCTAAAGGATCATATCTTGTACTTGAAAAAATTTCCAAATTCAATTTCACCAAAATAGAATATTCATGAATTAACAAATATTCGCCACTAAAATTTACCTTGGCTATGATGCCATATCAATAGATGATATGGTAATGAATGAATTTGAAAATATGTTTTTTGATGATGTAAATGAGAGGAATGGCCTCAATCCACTTAGTAAAGCACTCGATATAAGTTAAAATATGCTTATGGCCATTTAAAGATGTTGGGTTTATTTTCCTAGTGAGATCGAGGGCCTAAGTAGAGATTGGTCATAGTGTTGTGATCGATTATAGAAATAAGGAAGGTGTGTGTATCAAATTTCTATGTTGCTAACAAGGAACACACTTCTTCACATAATTCCAAGCATCTATCTCTATTTTTGGCTAATAATAGCCTATTCTGAGGAGTTTTTTAGCTAATACTACATTGTTGGTGTGGGCCCCACACATTCTTTCATGACCTCCCTCAGCGTTATCTTAGATTATCTTAAAGATAAATAATGAAGTAGCATTCCATCATAGCCTTTACAATAAAGTGTGTTTTCATGGAGGGTATATTGAGCTAAACGGTGATGGAATAGTTTCTATTGGTTATTGGATAGGTTGGGTGGAAAATCATGATCATAAAAGTAATTATAATAGGCTTGATACCAAGGTAGTTTAGGTGGGGGATTGGGACCAATAATAGTGCATACCTTTTCTGAATATAACATAATATGTGTAGGTTGTAGAATATTCTCAATCAAAAATTGATACACTTTAGCTCCACCATCAATCTATATCATTGACCCAATCATTTCCATTATATCGGCAAATTGGTTATTAGCTCATGGTACTTGTTTAAACTATATAAATTTAAATTTAACCTTGAGATTATCCATGATTTGCTTGTAAAGAACAAGCTTATCATCTTTAGTCTAATATTGATTAGTGGTCTGATTGATGATCAATTGGGAATCATCATAAACCATTAATTTTTGAATATCCCACTATATAGAAAGATGCAGTCCCATAATTAATGCCTCATACTCAGCCATGTTATTGATACAATTAAATTGATGTGAAATGCTTTTGGAATAAAATCCCCTTGTGGTGTAATCAACAATATGTTGGCTCCAAATATTCAATAAATGAAGGAACCATCAAAATAGAGCTTCCACTATTGAGGCTCATGTTGCACTTCTTCCACTACCATGATAGAATCATCTGGAAAGTTGAATATAAGTGGTTGAGTGTCTATAATAGGGGCTTCTACAAGTTAATCAGTAATAACCTGCACCTTGATAGCTTTCTAATTTTGATACTCAACATCAAATTTGCTTAGGAGCATGACCCATTTATCCATGAATCCTATAAGAGCTACTTTGGATAATAAAAACTTGAGAGGGTCTACCTTAGTGATGACAATGGTTTTATTATTTAACATATAATGACACAACTTTTGGTAAGTGAACACCATATCCAAACATACCTTTTTAATAGGCATATAATTGTGTTCATAAGCCACCAGTGTGTAGATCAAATAATAAATTGCATGCTCTATACCTTAATCATCATGTTGGTCTAAAAGTTCCCCTAATGCATGCTCAATTGTTGATATGTAAAGAAGTAGTGGTTGTCTAGGTCTTGGTAGTCTCAAAACTAGTAGGTTGGCCAAGTATATCTTAAGCTTTGTAAATGCTAACTAACAATCTTCATCCCATTAAAACGTGACCCCTTTCTTTAAGATCTAGGTAAATAGGTGGCACTTATCTTCCAGTTGACAAATGAACCTATGGATTGACTAAATCTTTCCCTGCAGGCTTCAGATTTGTTTAATATTTGAAGGCAGAGGCATTTCAATAATGAAATTAACCTTAGCAGGGTTTATTATGATCCCTCTTTGTGATATAATGAAACCTATCAATTTTCCTAAATTAACTCCAAAGACACACTTATTAGGATTCACGTGGACTTTATATTCATGAAGCCTCTCAAAGATTCTTTGTAAAATGTTAGAATATCCATCACATGTTCTTGATTTTACTAGTATGTCATAAACATAGTCCTGAAAAATATCATGCATCATGTCATGGAAGATGATAGTCATGGCACATTGATATGTAGCTCTGGCATTTTTTAAGCCAAATGGCATGACTTGGTAATATAATGTTTCCCACAAAGTGGTAAATGCATTCTTGTATTGATCTTCTTGGGCTATCTTTATTTGATTATATCCAAAAAATTCATCCTTGAGGGACAACATATTATGCCTAGCATTAGAATCGATGATCATGTCAATGTTGGGTAGAGAAAAATCATATTTAGAGCATGTTTTCTTGATCTCTCTAAAATATATACAAAGACATATGCCTTATGGCTTCTTGTTAACTAGAACTATGTTAGATATCCATTCAAAATAGTCTAGTAGTCTGATGAAGCCTACTCCTAATAATTTCTCTATTTCAACTTTTACCAAGAGGGTAATGTGTAGATGCATCTTTCTCAATTTCTTCTTAATTGGTTTGTCATCTAAATGAACAACAAGGCAATGCACTAACAAGTGTGGGTCTAAGCCTGGCATGTCTAAATATGCCCATGCAAAAATATCTCTAAAATTAATCAAAATGGATATAATGTGTTCATGTTCTACTTTAGTAAGGGAAGCTCCAAGATAAACAATTTTGGGATCATTATATGTTCCCAGGTTCACTTCAACTATATTCTCTACAAGAAGTTTGGATCCATCTTCAAGAATAATAGGAAAGGTGTGATTGTGATCATCTTCTTCTACTACAGTTTCTTGATTTTCCTCCTAGAACTCTAGATAATGTGATGAATCAGAATCCACCATCTCAAGTAATGTCCAAATAACAAAAACCTCTAAAAACTCAAGAGAAAGACTCTCAAAAACTTGCTATTATTTTGAAGAGATGATTATACTGGCTATGGAGCTGGGACTTTATGGACCTTCTAGGTCCTAAGAGTATGAGCAAAATTTCCCATTCGAGAGCACCTGAAATAGGTTTTCACTCAAGGGCTTGTCTTTATCTTTACTTTTTCCTTGATCAACAAGCACTTCAAAGAGGTTTTCCCACAAATATCTCAATTTTTTCTCTTTATTATGATCAATAAATTTTTCTTGCTCTCCAAAGTAGGCAAAAGGATCCAATGAAAAATCAAAGCCTTGTTTATGATCACCAATGTTTAATCCATCTATTAGGTCCATGTATTTTATAATTGATTCTTCATTCTAAATCTCATCAAGTCATTTGACTAAGTTTTGTTGGTCCCAATCAACAAGTTCAGTAAGGGAAGCTCCAATGGGATAATGAGGTGTTATGTTCATAATGACATTTTGATCAAATAAATTCAAGTTAATGAGCTCATCAAAATTCTATAATGGGATGTTACATCACTACCAAGAGTCTCATTTCTAGTCAATTCAAAAGAATCACTATCAAAAGTCATGAGGTCACCCCCATGTGATTTAAATCTAAGACCATGATTTAAATTAAGTACTCCAATTGATAACGATTACAATATTCCTTGTGCTCATGGGCCAAGGCTACTTCTTATATAATCAAGATGATCCATGATCTGATTAAGGATAGGATATTTTGGATTTTGAAAGCAATCATCAATACCTTTAGAATACAACCAATTTCCTTCTATGAAATCCTCTCAATCCTTCTTTGGTGAAGTAGCAGGTCCAAATACCATAGGTGGTTTCCATTATTCTTCAGTTATCGGATTAATTTGGGTCTATTTGGGCTCTTAGAAGGTTTAGGTTTGCTAAATGTTTTTGAAGACTTCAGAAATGTTGCAACATGTAAGGTGTCATTTAGACTGTATGTATAAATTCCCACATCTTTAATAATAACTTTTTTACAAGACTTGTAGGAAATGGATCAGCTGAAGTGGATGCAAGGTCACTAGGGTTGAAATAATTGGATGGAGGTGGATGTGAAACTATCTCCTTATTCTTCTTTGTAATGAATTGAAAAATAGGATAATAATTATAATTGTGATACTCAACTTCAATATGTTTAAAATACTGATAAGGCTATTGATTGGTGGGAACACTAACCTCGATCCCATCATGGGGAAACTTAAGGCCCTAGTACAAGGTGGATGGAATGGCATGTACTTCATGGATCCAAGGACAACCAAGAAGTATGTTATAAGGTAGATCAATGTCTATAATATGAATCAATATGTGGTGGAAAACAAACCTAACAATGATTTATAACTAAATAGTACCAAAATAATTCCTCTTGGTGTTATTGTAAGCCTTTATTGTGATCATCTCTAGCTGGATTGCTTTCGCGGTATATCCCAATCTCTATACTAGTTTAAGGGACACTATGTTCAACCCTAAACCATTATCTATAAGAACCCATTTGATCTTATGGTTTTCAATAATTACCTCAATATACGATGGGTTGTTATGGCTTGGACATAGGGTGGACATGTCTTTTTGATCAAATGTGATATGATGAAATAAAGACAAGTATTCAACTAGTGTTTAGAACTATTCAAGATTTATATATTTGGTAATAATTTATTCTTGTAAAAGGTTGTTTAGAATATTTATATGGACTTTATAAGTATGTAGGATATCTAAAATGGAAATATACATAGGGGTTTTGCTTAGTTGGTCTAACAGACTATAAGGCTTCTCAACATTGGGATGAGATAACTTGGATTTGGTTGGCACAATATTAGGCTTTAGATCTGAAAGCATAATGTTCACTTTAGGTTATGTGTAATAAGTGGGAAAAAGGCCTTCATGGGCATTTAGTTATGACTATGCAACCTAGAGGTGGCAAGGAGCCAGTATAATCAGAAGATGAAGGCAAAGGGCCTTGGAGGGTGACATGCAGGGATCTAGTTGTATTACTACAATTTTGAGTCAATGAGGAAACATTATAATTAGAATAAGGGTGTTGTCTAGAAATAGTAACCTATGTAAATGGATTCACCACATAATTTCACTAATTCGACATGGTATTATTAGAGGGAAAGGGTGTTGGCCCTATAATATTGGGTCTCATAATATGAGGAGCAGGAGATGGTTCATGGGTTTTGATAGTAATAGTGGCAATGTGGGATGCAGAAATATGTCCCATGGTGTTATTATCATAAGGCATGTTTTCATAACCCAATTTGTTAGCATGGGTATTATGATCCTGATTACAATTATGTTGATTATGATTTTGACCCTGATTATGGTTCTAATTCTACCTCTGATTATGTCCTTGGTTCTATTGGTTGTTTTTTAGTGGTAGTTGATTCTCTTGAGGAAAGGATCTTGGTAGATTCCCATATCCTTATTAGTGCCTTGTGGGGCCAATTTTATCTCAAATTCACCACTCTTAATTAGATATTCAATAAGGTGTTGCAATTAGATGCACCGATATGCACCATGACCAACAACATGATGGAAATTGTACCATTAATTCTCCTTGTACCAATATGGATTTGGTTGATCTTGAGTAAATGGCCTTGGTATTGACCATATAATCAGGTTATCTATTATGATCTTTTTTAACATTGTCTCAACTAAATCTCCCAATTTGTTGAAGACTCTATATTGATTGTGGAATGTTCTCCTTAGAGGTTATCTTTGTAAATTAGGTGGTGGATTAGGTGCAGCTAATTGTACATTTGGGGCCTTTAGATCCTACACCATTTGTACATGTCTTGCTTCAGTCACACCATTTCTAACCATGTTCTTATTCTTATTAAATCCTTTAGTCTTTTCTTGCACAATCATTTGAACTGGTGAGTGGGTCAGATTTGATGTTTGACCCTATGTAAAAATCTTGACAGGGCCTTTTGCAATAAGCACCTTCTCAATCTGCACACCTTTGTCTATGATTTCTTCAAAAGTGTTTGCACAAGCAAGCTATAGATAGTAACTCAAGGTGTAGGTTTTGTCAAAATATGTATGCAAACTATTTGTCTAGCAAGTTATGTTGAAAATGACCAACTAGTGCTCTCCACCTTTGTAGGTATGTTGTGAAGCTTTCTCTATCATGTTGTTTGGATTTGCATAAGTCAACTATGGTCAATTCATGTTTGATGTTGTTTGATAAATGGTTGACAAACTTTTCAGATAAGTCACTCCAATCTTCAACCTATCCTTTAGTTAACTTGAGTAACCAATCTAAATCTTGTCCCACTAAACTTCATGAAAAGAATTGAAGTAAGAACATGCTGATGTAAGCCACCTCTTGGCATAATACAAAAAAATCTTGAATTTGTTCATGGGGGTCACCCTTTCTTTTATACTTGTCAAATTTGGGTACCTTGAAATGAGGTGAAAAGAGGACTTAGAGAATGCTTAATCAAACAGATATGGACATATCTTGTCAAATTTTTACTTTTTTATCCTATTTTTAGTCTCCAAACATGACATAATCTCTTTCATAGAGCTCTACTCTTATATGTTTGGTGTATTCATGGGTGGAATATAATTCTATTGGGGTGATATGTGCCCTTACTTCTGCTATTAGGGTGGAATGTGCCCCTATTACTATTTTTGAGGTGGTATGTGTCCCTATTATTGTTGTTGGGGTGGAATGTGCCCCTGTTGTTGCATGGATTTGGTAGGGATATACACTCTACAATCCTCAACTTGGTTTTGATTCACTCTTTGAGTTGAGTAGGTAAGTGGTTTATTCTTTGGAATATATCACATTGAATTATATGTGCTCTATTGATTTAGGGGAGTTTGTGGCCTATTTTCCAATGTTTTGGTTTAGACAAACTAGCCAAATTATTTTGTATGATTTCTTTAATGCATACTAAAAGTTTAGGTCTTCATATTTTTAAAGGAACAAGAGGTTCTTGGTGATTGAAAAATGTGTGCACCGTGTCTAGTGGAGCATGTTGTGGAAACTCTTGGGATTTGGTTTATTCTATTAAAACTCTTGATCTATCATTGTTGTGTTCTCAACTAGATTTTACATTATTTTAACCATATTTCCTTATTCATTTGAAGCGTCATTTTAGATGGATGTAGCTACTAAAGAGTCTGTTAAGTCTACGATAAGTTGGTATGCATATCATTGACTTATTTTCTTAATATTATTAATAAGATCTTGATCAGTTGGTTTTGACTCTATAAGTATTTCTTTACCTTTTATAAAAGAAGGTATGTTAGTTTGTGCAATGTTTATGAAAGCTTTCTCTCATTGTTTTTCTCCTTCTCTAACGAAGGTGTGTAATTATTCCATGGGAAAATCTAAGGGTAGTCTAGCACTAGATTCTATCAACCTTAGAAGGGCTCAATCTTTGTCTTCTTGGGTTTGATATTCTATAAAGTATTCCTTAGATCCTACAGTTGTTGGAATGTCCTCAAAAACCACATAATTGTCTTGACCATCATAATAATGCTCCTCCTCATAGCTAGGGCCATAAGAGACCCCACTATGAGTGTACCTTTGAGTCATGTGTAAAGAAGGTTTGATCTTTATGTTTGATTAGATGTGGGAATGTTTTGCAAATGTTTGAACAAGGTACGTGTTTTGATCTTTTATAAACAATGTGACTAGGTATCAAAGAGACTATAAAAAGGAGGGTGGCAAAGTACCACACACAATTAGATGAATGTGTTCATGAAATTACTCAACCATGGGTAGATTCAAATCATATGAATTGGAAGAGGATATGATAACTCAAAAATCCTAGAGTGTAACTAGTACACTAAAATGTAGACTTTTAAGATATGCCAATACCATAAAAACTAGTTCAAATTCAATGAGTTACTATTAGTAAACTAGAAGAAATACCTTTGGATTAGGAAGGAGATAATATGAACCAAGAAACTCAAGATGTGGAAACATGCAAAAATTCCTAAATATAAAACTAGAACCAAATGGGCAACACAATGCCATCACATGGTAATAAGAATAGTAGTGTAAAATGTGTTGTAAAGCTTAGAATGTGATCAATACACTTGATGACCCAAGTTCAAAATGATGAAATGGTAATGAGTTTATAAACAACCTTCAATCCAAACAAGAAATTGAACCCAAGTTACTCAAATCAAGTGTGTTGAAACACAACTAGATACTGAGAGGGGGGTGAATCAGTATATGAATTAAAATTGGTCCTTTAATCTTTTTAAAGTAAATTCAAAAGCATATACATATTAAAAGATAAATGCAGAGATCATACAAATATAAATACACATGACATAAGATTTCTATGTGGAAAACCCAAAGGAAAAAACCATGGTGAGAATAGTTGTAAGAAGTTATTATTCTAATCTAGCCTCACAGTTCAAAGCCTCACTAGCAAACCTCACTGGTTATAATGTTTAAGAACACCAATCTTAAGGAGACACCAATCCCATGATTTAATAGCACCAACTCTAAGGAAGCACCCACTCCCTAATTTGAGTACCCACTCAGCTTATCTGATGGCACCAACCTATCAATCTTTTTTATGGATCTACAACTCCAATTTATAAATTAGATAATACATCAATCCAGATCTATGTTCTTTGTTATAGGTATAATCTAAAACTGATCATACTCTACACATTCTCTTTGTGCCTTTCTTCCTCTCTACTTTTCTCTTCCCCCTCTAGTTTTATGTCTTTTTAATTTTTTATTTGACACACTTCATTGGCTTTTTCTCTCTTCCTCTATCTGTATTTGACTTGGCTTGATAACAAATGCAACTATACTGACAACTTTCCTTTGTCCTAGATATCATATTTATAAACAAATGATCTAGAGTTTGATTCTTCTCTGGGTTCACACTCAGACTTTAACACCTCATGCCAATTCTAGATTCTAGTTCATTATGACATGAATTGTTAGTTCCCACATCTCAATTCCATGCATCATGCCATAATTGCATATCTCTTCAATATCTATATAATCTAATAGACTCAAGTTTTGATGCACAAGATCTTTAATGTAGATTTGATCAGTTGGATTAATTAATATCATTATCTATGTCGATATATAGAGCTTATATGTAAGTTCCTGCATGTTCCTCCAACTAACCATTTGTCTAGACATGACTTTAAATATCGATCATTGATCTTGCCTTTGGCACCATGATCTGATGGTCTCTATTAAATTGGCTCAACTTTAAAACATGTCCATTTGATCTTCCTGATCCAAGATTCTACAAGTCATTCAATCTTAAAAGATGCATGATATTTACTTCTTTCTTGGCATTAAACATCAAGCTCTTTATTCCATCTGAGTCCACTCACTCCATTAGATCTTTCTCATCCAAGCTTCCACATGTCATTGGATATTTAAACTTGTCAAAACTTTACCTTGACTTGGTCATTAAACTTTGACACTTTGATCTCATCTTGTTGCTTCCTATATATTTGGATCACTTTCACTCCATTGATCTCCTCAAACCTGCTTGATCTTTAACTTGTCACTATGTTGATA
The DNA here is from genome assembly GCA_037957365.1 of Torreya grandis. Classification (NCBI taxonomy): domain Eukaryota; kingdom Viridiplantae; phylum Streptophyta; class Pinopsida; order Cupressales; family Taxaceae; genus Torreya; species Torreya grandis. The sequence goes on from JARHVA010001081.1 coordinate 1,214,611, forward strand.
AACATCAAGCATTTTATAGCATTTGAGTCCATTTGCTCTATTGGATCTCCTTTGCATGATCATCCATGCACCATCAAATCTTTTGAAAATCTTGATCATTATATCTATCAAACCCTTAAGGATATGACACTTGGTGTAAGCACATACCTTATTTACATAACTATCAGTTCCCACTATTGAGACATTTGGCATCCTTGTATTGCTTGTTGACCTTTTGACTTTAACCCATACCATAGATTAACTATCTAGGCTTCATGATTATGAAACTTATCACTTGCATGTAAAATCAAAGGTCCTTTTGATAATTTGACTTCATCACACTCTATTCGATCTCTAATGTTTGATTAAGTGTGAATCATTGATCTTCCAACTAGATTGAATTTTACCTTGTGCAGATTTTGTCTAAGTATGGATACCATTCATTTTTCCTAGAAGGCTAACTTTTCACCTTCATATCTTTTGCTTCGCTCACTCCCCTAGTCTGAAATTTAGACCATATAAACTAGGCATGAAAGTGAACAAACCCATATGCTTAATTTTTGAATCCTTCACATGTGCGAGATATAATTCCATTAATTTGCTTACTCAAATTATTCTGCCACAAAGCAAGCTATGCTTAGAACTTTCTTGGAAGGCCAACTTTGTCCTTGCATAAATTTTGTCTCTCTTAGTCACATGCCCTAAAATGTAGTGCATATGATCCTCTTACATAGGGGATTCCATCCACATATCTATTTGCTCTTGAACCCTTCATACATGCAATATATGACATCATAAAAATGTCTTCTTAGTTTTTTCTTGCAACCTACAATTTTGACTGTGTTGGAAAACATTGTCAAAATGCCTTGAATCCCTAATTTAATCAATCATATATTTATCATTCTACGTTATGTGACCTAATATTTAGTACATATAAACTAGGCATAAAAATGAACAGACCCATGTGATCATTTTGTCCTAACACCTCTATGTGTGCAAATGCTAACCTCATAAATATGCTTACTTGGCTCTATTTATCCCTTTTTACAAATTTGGCTAAGTATAAAAACTTAGTGATTTTTATCTTAGTATCTAAATTTTCATCCCCATAACTTCAATTGTGCTTCATCTCATGGCTTCAAATCTAGTGCATAACAACTAGGGACTAATGTGATCACAACCATGTGACCAGCTCTCCCCTACTCATTCATATATGGTAATGGTGACATCATCAAAATGCCTTCTCATATTTTCTATCATAGACCCAAAATGTCTAGATGATCAATGTGAAAAATTGAATGAATTCCAATCATGCACACAAGCATTCCAATCATTCTTGACCTCTAATAGGATCCTTTGCATATCCTATAATCACCATATACAATCTTGAACATCAATGGCATGCTTATAATGTCCCTTTTGACATCAATGACATTCATATTTCCAATAATCTCCCCCTTTGTCATTAATGGTAAACTAAATGCTCTGATATTTTAATACTTTGTTATTTCTCTGGCATTGCTTGCATTGGGATTTTGATGAGTATGAACTGAAGTTGTTCATACCAAACTTGATCCACCTTAAACAATGGCACATTTGCCTAATACTCAACTTGGACACTTTCTCTTCTTCTTTGACATGTGTACTTTTATAGAGAACATTTTGTTCTTTCTCCTACAAAGAGCATTTGCACCTTTTTCTCCCCCTTTGACATCAATGGAAAAGTGACTCTAGCTAACGGTTTGTCTAAATATTTCTCCCCCTTTATCAGACAAAAGAGATTGTCCAAGAATCTACAACTTTCAACTCATTATTAATTTTCAAAAGTATACATACCTTTGTTGACTTTTCTCTCTTCTTCTAGGGATTAATAAGGCTTCTATGAGACTCCCCATGGACTCATGTCCTATCACTAGTGATTTAATGATGTGTTGTAGGAGCCACTACTCCCAACTTCTATTTTAGATATTCAAATTATTCTTTGGGAAGAGGTTTGGTGAATATGTCTATAATCTGGTCTTTCATTAACAAATATTCCATTATGACCTCTTGATCTGCAACCCTTTCTCTTAAGAAGTGATACTTGATTGATATGTGCTTGGTTCTAGAATGCATCACTAGATTCTTTGATATATTTATTGCACTTGAATTATCACAAATAATATAAATAGGTGACTTGTACTCAACCTTGATTTCCTTGAGTATTTACTTCATCCATAGGATTTGATTGCAACATGTCACTACTACTACATACTTTGCTTTTGTTATAGAAAGAGTAATTGACTCTTACTTTTTTCTCAGCCATGAAACAAGTTTGTTTCCAAGGAAAAATACACCACCACTAGTGCTTCTTCTCTCAACCACACTTCCTACCCAATCAGCATCTATATATGTTGTAAAAGTGAAATATTCACTTTTAGGGTACCATAGGCCATAGTCAATTGTGCTCTTAATGTATCTAAAGATTATTTTCATTGTATTGACATGTGACTCTTTAGGAGCAGTCTAAAATCTTGTAGCCATGCACACTGCTTGTATGATATCTGGTCTTGATGCAGTTAAGTACAGCAAACTACATATCATTGATCTAAACATAGTTTGATTTGCATCAAGTGACTCATCCTCTTTACTCAACTTGCATCTAAATATCATAGCAGTACTAATTGGTTTTCTATCTTCCATTCCAAATTTTTTGAGCATCTCCTTTGCATACTTGCTTTGGATATGAATATCCCTTCATCAGATTGTGTTATTTTTAGACCAAGGAAGAAGTAAAGTTCTCTTAGCATAGACATCTCAAATTCACTTTGCATTTGTGTAGCAAATTTTTTTCACATTTTATTATTACCACCACCAAAGATGATGTCATCTACATAAATAATAATAATCAACATATGCTCACCATTTAATTTTAAGTACAGATTATTGCTTGCACATCTTTTGTTGAATCTTTGTTATTGTAGGTATTGGTCCAATCTTAAATACCATGATCTAGGTGCCTATTTTAGACCATACAGTGCTTTCTTTAGTCTACACACATAATCTTCCTCATCTGACAACTAAAAACCTTCTAGTTGTTCAATATAGACTTCTTCTAGGTTCCCATATAAGAAAGCATATTTTACATCTATTTGATACACTTTGAACTTCTTATAAAAAAAGAATGCTAGAAACATTCTTATAGCTTCCAATCTAGAAATTGGAGAAAATGTTTTCTCAAAGGCTATGCCTTCTACCTGTGAATATCCCTTGTACACCAATCTCACTTTATTTCTTATAACAACTCCATCCTCATTGATATTATTTTTATAGACCCATTTTGTTCCTATCACATTCTTGTTTGAGGGTCTTAGTGTCAGGAATCTAGAACAACAAATAGCTCTAATTCCACTGTCAGGATTAGGAGCACAATTGATTACCTTTGTATAAGCAACTAAACACAAAATTTAACCAAAAGTAATAAGTAACTAGAAATCAGAAACAGCACAAAATATGAGAGACAATACCCAATTGTATTAATACACTTCCAAAAGGAAATATACAATAAAGAAGATGCCACACTCTTCTTCCCACACCTCTAGGGCTCCCACACCTCTAGGGCATACAATAATATCCTTCTTGAGTTCTCTCTCTCAAATATAGTCACAACAAACAACTCAAACACAGAGTTGTTGTTCACCTCCACCAGTCAGTAATAATACTGTCAGTCCACCAAGTACTCAACATACTCCAAGTTTGAGTACACCATGTAATCCAAGTAGATCTCACATGATCTTGCTACCTATTGTATTGTTAATCTCCCTGATCTTTCTTCCACCTGCAAATCAACCTAGTTTTACACACCTACAAACCTAGATCTCACACGCACGCATGCACACACACACACACCTACAGATCAACCGACCTTACTTACCATGCAGATCTCACCTGATCTTGTTATATCATAGATCAACCTAGCCTTGCACACCTGCCAACCTAGATCTTACACACCAACACCCCTGTGGATCTTCTACCAGATCTTTCTCTCCCATAGATCTACCTGATCATACACACTTGGCACTGTGGCACTATGAGGAGCTAACCTTTCTCTCTTCCCTCTAAAGGAGTTAACCTTGCTCTCTCGATCTAGCACACTTTACAATACACCCCCATGAATCTATTATATAGATCCCATATAAATAATAATTAGACTTTATAATTATAATAATTAGAAATGCAGGTCCAAGACTAAAATTAGTCTTTACATGCAAACAACCAGTTCATTAAACTAACAGTTCATCAACTAACAATTCTGGAACTGCATAGGTGATTGATGTCAGTCGCTGTCTATCTAGAGATGACCGACGTCAGTTGATCCATAACCAATGTCAGCAGATTTTTATCCACTCCTAACTGACATTGGTTGGCCTGACCGACGCCAGTTACTGTGACACTCAGCACCTCCTCCATGTTTGCATAACAGTGAAGCTTTTATCTCCACAACCTAACAATCTCCCACTTGGAGATAAATAGATGCACCTATACCTATACCTATGCATCATCTAATTTGTTTCTTGGCTTGTATCCCTCTTCAAGCCCAATCTTGAAGACCAACCACCACACATCCTGTGGTGCTCCGCATGTCATCCAAGTAACCTGCCACATCCGAATCTACATACCCATGTAGAGAAGTCCCTGACCCTGCATAGCAAGAATCCCTACTGCTGATCCCTCTCAGATACCTAAGAATCCACTGAACTACTCTCCAGTGCTTCTTTCTTGGATTGGCTACAAACTTGTTGACAACACCCACTACTGGGGCAAAAATAGGTCTAGTACACATGTACTTAACCTCATCATGTGAATTGGGACACTATTTTATGAACTGTCCATCCATAGGTGTGATAACCGGTTCTACATCCTACATATCAAACCTCGCCACTACCTTATTCACACAATCATCTGGAGACAAAATCAACCTATGACCTTCCATGTCTCTAGAAAAACTCATGCCAAAGAATTTTGCTCCTCTTAAATCCTTCCTAGCATACCACTAAACTAATTTTACCCTTAGCTCAGCAAAACCCTGTATGTATGAACCTGTAACAAGCACATCATCCACATACAGTAATAGGATAATGTCATGACCATTATCCACCCTAGTAAAATAAACACAATGGTTACAATGACATTGACTAAAGCCATGCTTTGTCATACACCTGTCAAACCTGTACCACTGTCCTAGAGCTTGCACAAGACCATATGACCTAGCCTTTTGTCTCACATGTCCATTCTCTCTCTTCTTTAACTAAGGAATCCATTCATCTTTCAGTGCTTTTTTTCTAGCTAGCAACTCTACCAAATCTCTCGTTTGGTTCTCTTCCAAAGAATTCATGCCATGCTTCCACTGTTTCCTAGATTTTACCTACTCTGTAGTGAGCAAGCAGTATAAAGAAGGGGAATAATGAATTTGAGGCTTACTTATCCTTTCAGTCCTCTATATGGACATTTGAGACTCCTTGATAGCTCGTTGTCTACCCAAAATTCATTCCCTAGTTGACCCTAGTCTGTACCTGACCGATGTCGAATCCACCTGATCACCGACGTCAGTGTCCACCTTCCCACTGACGTCAGTTCCCTGATCGATGCCAGTGTCAACCTGCCTGACACCACTGACTTCTTCAGTCTACACATGATCGACATTAGTGCCTACCTATTCAACATCAGTTCCACCTGATTGATGTTGGTAACTATGTTTTCCTGTGAGTGATGACTTTTTTACCTATGATCTCACTTTAGATCAAAACCTTGTCCAAACTGCCCTGCTCAGAGTTATTCAGTCCCCTCAGCTAATCTCTATCCATCATCTCCTCCATAAACACCAAGGCTTTCCAGTTCTTAAGTTTGTCAAAGACATCTGACTTCCTCTTAAGAACATGCATCTCCTTCTTACTCATGTGACCAAGCCTACAAAGCCACGTCTTCGCAATAGAAGGAGAATCAGTAATACAAGTAGATAGATAAAGAATACCTACTTTCTTACCACATGCTAATTCAAGTGCATCCACTGTGAGAGTTACTATGCATCCCTCATCACCCAACTTTCTTGAAGAAATTAGCCTTATCTTCAAGACTGGGACCTGCATGACATTCTTCAACACACATGTGTTGGCCATCTACAATTTCAGCCACACTTCCCCTTTGCCAATACTTTGACAAGGCTCACCAACCCCTAAATAAATCTTTCCAAAGTCTCCATGGACCTTAACATAGAAAAATACTCTATTTGAGGTTGCATGGAAAGAGGCAATAGAATATATAAACCAAGATTCTACTTTATCCAAGGAACATACAAGAGCATCCTGTGTAACAATCCCTGCAACATCTGCTTCTTCATTTTTTTCATGCTGATCTTCAACCAACCAACAATCTTTCTTTATCTTCTCTTTCTTTTCATAACTCTATAATTGATCATTGTTGATTTCAAATCCCTCCATTCTTAGCTTTATTTATTCTACCATTGCTATACTCCCACTCAATCAAAAACCCCTGAGAGTGACCTGTAATCAAACACAAACTTGCTCCGAACCAGGCTCTGTGAACCTGTAACCCTAGCTCTAATACCACTTTGTCAAGAATCTAGAACAACAAATAACTCTGATTCTACTATCAGGATTAGGAGCATAATTGATTACCTTTGTATAAGCAACTAAACACAAAATTTAACTAGAAGTAATAAGTAACTAGAAATCAGAAATACCACAGAATATGAGAGACAATACCCAATTGTATTAATACTCTTCCAAAAAGAAATATACAATAAAGAAGATGCCACACTCTTCTTTCCACACCTCTAGGGCTCCCACACCTCTAAGGCATACAATAATCTCCTTCTTGAGTTCTCTCTCTCAAATACGGTCACAACAAACAACTCAAACACAGAGTTGTTGTTCACCTCCACTAGTCAGTAACAATACTGCCAGTCCACCAGTCAGTAACAATACTGTCAGTCCACCAAGTACTCAACATACTCCAAGTCTAAGTACACCATGTACTCCAAGTAGATCTCACCTGATCTTGTTACCTATTATGTTGCTGATCTCCCTGATCTTGCTGCCACCTGTAGATCAACCTAGTTTTGTACACCTGCAAACCTAGATCACACACACACACACACACACACACACACACACACACACACACACACACACACACACACACACACACACACACACACCTACAGATCAACCAACCTTACTTACCATGTAGATCTCACCTGATCTTGCTATACCATAGATCAACCTAGCTTGGCACACCTACTGACCTAGATCTTACACACCAGCACCCCTGTGGATCTTCTGCCAGATCTTGCTCTCCCATAGATCTACCTGATCATGCACACTTGGCACTATGGCACTATGAGGAGCTAACCTTGCTCTCTTCCCTCTGAAGGAGCTAACCTTGCTCTCTCTATCTAGTACACTTTACAATATATCCCCATGAGTCTATTATATAGATCTCATGCAAGCAATAATTAGACTTTCTAATTACAATAATTAGAAATGTAGCTCCAAGACTAAATTTAGTCTTTACATGCAAACAACTGGTTCGTTAAACTAACAGTTTTGGAATCGCACAGGTGACCAACGTCAATCACTTTCTGTCTGGAGATGACTGACATTGGCCAATCCATGATTGATGTCGGTAGCTTCCTGTCCACTCCTGACCAACATCGGTTGGCCTGATCGACGTCGGTTACTGTGACACTCAGCACCTCCTCCATGTTTGCATAACAGTGAAGCTTTTAGCTCCACAACCTAACACTTGGAACTAATTGCCAAGGTTTATTCTTTTCTATTTGGCTCAGTTCTTCTTCCATGGCTTCTAGCCAATTCTCATCCTTGTTGGTTTCAAAATAGCTCTTAGGCTCAATTTCAAACAATAAATCAAAACTTATTTGCTCCTTGTTCATTATAGCTCTTCTCCTTATCTGAACTCCTTCATTATTATTAACAATTGTATAATCTTTAAGGTGATCCTTTTGAACAAATCTTGGAGGTGTTTTTTCATTCTTTTCCTCAGCATCTTCACTATCTACTTCTTCTTCAAGATCTGCCTCTTCATTACTAGTTTCCTTATTAGGTTCAACATGTTTTATGTCTTCTTCAACCTTGAAATGTATTCTCTCTACCATCTTGTGTAAGCTCATATTGTAACATGCATAGGCTTTACTTTGAGTGGAATAACCAAGAAATATTCTTTCATAAGATCTTAATTCAAAGCTTCCTAATTTGTTCTCATTTTTTTGATGTAGCATTTATTTCTAAACACTCTGAAGTACTTAATAGAGGTAGGCTTTCCATACCATAGCTCATAGGGAGTTTTGTCACTATTTACCCTTAGTTGAACTATTATTATTTGGACTGCTTCTCTCTAATATCCATCAAGTAACTTGGACTCCTTTGTTTCTATGCAAAATTGCTTTCTACATTCAAAGAAGAAATAAGAAACTAAAAGAAATGGTCAAGGCTAGAAGTACCTGATAAAGTCGTGCGCACCGAAATCAGACGTTGGAAGATTCTCCTCTTTGGCTGTGGAGGAATGACACTTGCGAAAAAAAGGCTAAAACACAGAAAAACGTTAGTCAAAGATATGGTGGGCTGTCAGGTGAACGCCTGATCCCGAAAGTACGAAGACTTCCTAGAAGGATATCAACCCACTGATAAAAAAGCAGAATATCGGACGAAAGTAGATAATAATGAAAGAAATAAATGACAGAAAATAAAAGTGCATACCTGATATGCGGCACTGTTCTACACAATCGCCGGTGTCGGTCTCTGTGGTGCCGGCGTCGGTCAGGGAAGGTGCCGACGTCGGTTTAGGTGCCGTCGTCGGTCGGGGTAGTGACCGGCGTCGGTAGGGGTAGGTTCTGGACAAGTTGCAGAAGGCTTTGGGAGGGTCGGGACAGGTTCTTGACAGAGTCAGGACGAGGTTTAGATAGAGTCGGGATAGGGTCTGGGCAAGGTAAGGTCGGGTTTTGGATAGAGTCGGGACAGGGTCTGGACAGAGGCAGGGATGTAAACGAGAGATGTTGGGTCTGTGGTTTGAAGAATCGGGATGACAAAGCTGATAAACAAATAATAACCAAGAAGAAATAAAACAAATAGAATAAATACTTACCTGCTAGAAGACGCGATGAAAGCCATAGTTAGAGTTGTCTGTGCAGTGCCGGATTGAATGCAGATTGGTTGATGCCGAGAGTGGGTTGATGCCGAGAGTGTTGATCACGAGAGTGTTGATGTCGGAGTTCGCAGGTTGATTGAATGATTGCTCGGGTTTCGATTGATCAGCAAAAATGGTTCCATCCTCTCTCGAATGGTTGGCGGAGGTTGATGAAGGCAAGGGACAGTTTGAGAGACGGTTCGACAACCATTTTGGGAAACTGAATGATAACTGGTAACGAATAACGGCAAGGTGACTGACGTCGGCAGGATTGCCGACGTCGGCCGATAGGTGACCGACGTTGGCGACATCGGCCGGGTAAAGACCGTCGTCGGCAGATGCACAGTGGAGATAGAGTCTAGCTTTAGCTCTGTGCTCATTTTTACATGCTGCTAGGGTCAAGGTTGGTGGAATAAGTGATCGGCAAGGGTTAAATAGGCGAAGAAGAATAAGACGGGGAATGACCAGGGGATTCGACACGATTTCGGTGTCTACATTTGCCCCTTTTTGTCTTGTTGGTTGTTCTGCACGAACTGCAAGACAAAAATAGGAGTGATTGCCCCAGGTGAGGGATAAGGTTGATTTCGTCTTGTTGGTAACTGCAAGACAAAAATAGGAGTGATTGCCCCAGGTGAGGGATAAGGTTGATTTCATCTTGTTGGTTGTTCGAATGAACTGCAAGACAAAAATAGGAAGCGGATTGCCTCGATTATGGATAAGGTATTCCCCCTCAAAGCAGGAGTCGAGAGAAGGGAACCAGGAATCGGGTGCTGATTTGATAAAGAGTGGATGAAAAAGGGGTGAGGGTGAACGCGGCAAAGGTCGTGATTGCGCGCATACCACTGCACGAGAGGGTTAGGTCAAAATGTCGTAGGTCAAGGGTCGAGGAGTGCCAAAATTGAAGTAACTGGGCCCCAGCATTTAGTCGTCTGTTGATCGGGTTACTCAATCTAAGCTGAAGCTCTAAATGGTCGTCGTGTTCTAGGTATCCCGGGCTCAGGAAGTGCTCCTAGAAACACGAAAAAGTCACAAGTAGTGCGGATCAACCGGTTTGTGATCCTATACTTGTGAGGGTCCAAAAAGGTCTGTGCACAATTTTGCTAACCAGTCATGAGGTAGCATACATGCAAAAACAACCAAGGCAATAGTGTCTTGGAAGTGGTCGAGGTCGGAGGAGATAGGCATGATCTCCAATGGTTGGTGGTTGATGGATGGATGAATGGACGAAAGGATGCGGCCGAGCTAACCCTAGAGGACCCCATGTCAACTGAGTGCTGCCTACATAGCCCTGGTGATAGGGCCTCAGGCCGATGTAGTTCTCCCTAGAAGGGAGGAAGGGTCAAAGGGATGGAAATGGTCTTGGTCGAGGGCAAAGTTATGGTTAAAAGAAGGCAAGAAGGTTTTTCCATCAAAGAGACGAACAAATGAGAATGGTCGAGCTAACCCCAGAAGACGGTCGTGTCATCTGAGTGTTGCCTACATAGCCCCTATGGAAGGGCCTCAGACCAATGTAGTTCAGACAAAGGGTCCAAGTGGTAGACAGGTGGTTAAAATGGTTGATAGATTGGTCATGGTTATGATGAAATGACGAGGAAAAAAAGATGTTGCAGCCTTTTCCAAATGGTGTATTCTGCAACATTGGTTGATGGGTTTTTCATCCTTAGCAATATTCCATATTCGTGATGGATGTTTGCTAAAAATGAATGGAGGTCTATTTATGCTTCAGCAAGTATTGGTTTATGCTTAACATAAATTGGGTCTGGTCTGTAGTTTCTATGTGTATTGGTGTCCATAGAAACTAGGGTGAATAGGCTAGGTCATGTTGATGGTCTAAAAAGAGAGTTGAGCTGAGTTGATTGACAAGTGATGACGGTGAATGTGACCAAAGTGCAGAAGAAGTGAAAAGCATATTGCTCTTTCATTGACAAGGACCAAAAAGATAGCATAGATAGGGGTTATGAGAACCAAGAGCCCCATTCATGCGTGACGTCGTTGACCATAGTTATGTTAGAGCGGTAATCAAATCACTTAGACACTAAAGTGAGCTCGAAGTCCCTTGAGCAGGTGATAGGAGGAAGAAAGAGGATAACCCATTTTAAGAGCAGAGATAACTATGCCCCTTTTTATAGGAGACCCTGAGACAACTATAAGTCAAGTCCATGACTTTTTTTTTTTTTTTTTTTTTGGGTGCAGACTGATCGATACAGGAAGCCTGCATAGAGATGTCATTTGCTTGGTGGTCAGTTTGTGAAGCTGATCAATGTGGGAAGCTTCTAAAATAGTGCTGTTTATTGCCAGAGTAGTCATAGCCATCCTTCGAGGGAGTGGTCTAGATTTTTGTTTAATAATAAGGGCATTTGAATAGCTGTCCTTCGAGGGAGCAGTCTATTAATTACAGCAATGATAGTACAGCTGTCCTTCGAGGGAACAGTCTATTTTTTTGAATTTGATATTGATATAGTGACCATGGATATGTTTTGACATCTTGATTTGTTTTTATAGAAGTTGAGTCATGGACAAGACTGTAGAAGTTCAAGGATTCCCTTTTATTAGGACAAAGCATCCATACATCATAAAAGGGTTATAGGAATTGTTAAGAGGAATAGGGTTGAAAGGAAGTAGGATTAAAGAGGACGGGGATTGCTCAAGGGACGAGCTCAAGTTAAGTGTCAAGTGGATGAATACTCGACTAGCAGTAGAACGGTCGCAGATGCAACGCATTAAGAGGCTCAGGGTCTGATAAGTCCCTGGTGTATACTTGTGCGTGATAAGGTCCGAGTCAATTAGGAGCAAGACTGCCCCATTTGCCTCTTTCCAGATTGATCAGGTGTTGATTGATGGATGTGAAGTTGGTTGACATTGTTGTTGGTTGGTTGAAAAAGGTTGAATGTTTTGATAAAAGGGTTGGGTCGAATGTTTGGTTGAGATTTGGTCATTTGATAATTGGTCAATGGTTGGTCGAGGGTTGATTGGTTGGTATTTGGTATTTGGTTGGGTTGAATGTTTGGTTGAGGTCGGGTTAAATGTTTGGTTGCTAGTCTGGTTGAGGTTAAGTTGAAAGAGTGATTGATATGTGGTCGAGACTGTGTTAAAAAATTGATCAAAGTTTGGATGAAGGTTGAATTCCCCCAGCGGCTAGGGAGAATGTTTGACGGATTAGTTAAGGTCGATTGAGGTTTAGTGGTCAGATGGACGGTGTTAATATCGAATAAGGGGGTCAAAGGTGGCAAAGGGACCACAGTCTGGAGTGGAGATCCCGATTTAGGTGACGAGGTTGGAGAGGCATGAGTCAGGGTTGATGTTTTGTCGAAGAGGGGGTCAAGAGGATCCTTGATAAGAAAAGAATCCTTTTTCCGGTGGTGACGAATGACAGCTTTAAGAGCGCAACAATGCTCGGTGTCATGTCTCGGAGTGTGATGATAATGACAAAATTTAGAGTTGTCGAACCAAGATGGCCTTGATCCGAGAGTTGATGAGTGGGGTGGTGTTGAAGGTTTGTTGATAACGTGGTTGAAAAGAGAGGTGTCATTCTCCAAACATTGGCGAATGGCAACCTTGAGGGCATGACAATGCTCAGTGTCGTGCCCAGGCGTGCGATGATACGCACAAATGCAAGTGTCATCGAACCATGGTGGTTTTGGTCTGAGAGAGTGATATGGTCTAAGAGGCGGGAGATCGATACGAGAGGACTGCAACAATCGCCGTAAGAGCAAGGCATATGAACCTGCTAATGGGTCGGGATGTCTTATTGCAGTGAGGGTTGGTGACGTTGGTTTGGGAGGCGAAAGAGGCATAGGTCGAGGGTTTGGATGAGGAGTATGTCTGATGGGATGAGGGAGTAATGGAGGTGACTTACCTCTGTGAAGTATGGGAGTGGGAAGCACTCCGAGTAAAGTAGACGGATGTGGGCCCAAGATTGAAGGTAATGACGAAGATAGGGGCGGAGGCCTCCGGTGTGGTTTAGTAGCCTTCTTTGGTTTGGGTTGAGGGCCACCTTTATGCGAGGCAAGATTAGATGTGGGGTGAACACCAAGAGGTTTAGTCTCTTTGGGCATGCTGGACACCTGTGCGGGTTTGGATTTAGATGTGGACGGTTTTCCTCTCAATGGAGAAGGGATTAAAGGTGTGGGCTCTTTAAGTGGAAAGAGCTCTGGAGTAGTCATGGCTTCTGTGTGTGGTTGAGGAGTCGAAAAAGTATGATCGTCTATGGATGATAATAAGGATGAAGGCGAGGCAGCTGGTGTTGATGTGGTCAAAGCGTCCTCCAATATGGGAGAAGTCGCGGGAGGACAAGTGGGAGAAGAAAGTTCTTCGCCATGTGGAGGAGGTATAGGGGAAGAAAGGTCTTCCACCTATGAAAAAGGTTGGTCAGGGATAAGAGAAAAGATAGTGTCGACCGTGTGTATATCATGGTCTTGAGGGTCATTGATCATGGTTTGGACGTTGTCTTGAGTATGCAAGTGATTAGAAAAGGGTTGCTTGAAGATGTCAAGGTTTTGGTTGGGCGGTGCATTTGGGTTATCTAAAATAAGATCCCCCTTGTCGAGCATGTCCTGTACGATGTTTTTGAAAGTTTGACAGTGATCCGTGTCATGGCCTTTGACACGGTGATAGTTGCAAAAGTGGTTCTCCCTGTACCATGCAGGGATAGGTGTTGAGGGGTCGAATTGATGTGGTCAGATTGGAGGGAGATTGAGGACCCCCTGCTTGACGAGTTTATCCAAGACAGAGGCATATGACTCCCCAATTGGAGTGAATTGACGCGGTAAGGATTGACGTTGAAAATGTTTATTGATGTAGTCTAATGTTGAAGATGATGAGCGGTTGGTTATTGTTAAAGATGATGGTTTAAAGATGACAGTGTTTGCCGACCCCTTGGACTGAGAGTGGGCAGAAGAAGGTCTGGAAGAAGAATGGTCATTGGTTCTTGTGTTAGTGTTACACAATTTGACCTTATCTTCTTCAATGGCACGGAGTTCAAGCTTTCAGGCCATGGTGAAGGCCTCGTCGAAAGTGTGGAATGTTTGAACCCGCAAGGTGGACGAGATGTGACTGACACATGCTCAGGAAAAGAGCTCAATGAGCTCGGGTTGAGGCAAGGAGAAGGAGAGCTGATTAATCAAGCTTCTCCAACGGGCGACAAAATCGGCTATTGATTCGTCGTCAATTTGCCTAATAGAGTAAAGGTCTGTGATCGAAACTTGTTTAGTGATATTGATTGAGAAATGGTCAACGAATAGTTGGGCGAGTTGAATGAATGAAAAGATAGAGTGTCTGGCAAGAGAACTATACCAGTCAAGAGCAGGGCCAGAAAGCGACATAGGGAACGTGCGTAAAAGCAACGCATCGTCATGGGCAATAAGATAACAGGCATGTCTGAATGCCTTTAGATGTTGTTGTGGGTCTTCCTTACTCTGAAAGCGAGTAAATTTAGGAAGCTCCCAATGGTTGGGGTATGGTCAGATAGGGACAGAAGGGTGGATGGGCTCGTTGTAAATCTGGTCATATGAAGAGACATTACTTGAACCGGAGATAGAAGCTTCGAGACTGGACATTTTATCCATCAGCATCTTGATGACGTCTGCTGACAGATTGGTGGACGGAGTGCCCCCTAGGTTGTAAGGCGCTTGAAAGAGGTTAGAAGAGGCGTACGACGTAGTCGGTTGTACAATGTACGGATGACTAGTCGCAGGGGCAGAAGTAGAGGCTAAAGGTGGTTGCGTTATGAAGGTAGAAGGCATAGGCTGACTAGATACCGCCAAAGGAGGTTGTGTGATGGCATTGACAAAGGGCGAGGTAGGCACTCCTACATATATAGGCGCAAGAGTGTGTGGGGTCGAGACAATCAAGTTCTGGTATGATGTAGAACTTGGTTGAATTGTAGGTGGTTGAGGGGGTAACGAAACCCCGGTGGAGGTTGGTCTAAAAATAGATGAGGAGGCTGAACTTTGCGTATAGGCCATGGTCAGATTAATGGTTGAGGCGAAAGGTTGAGTTGTAAAAGGTTGGGTGGCGAACGGTGTTGATGTCGTCGCCACGTCGCCCGAAAGGTCCCGCATTGGGTTTCTCGCGAGATAGTTTTGGAGGGCTGCGATATTGAGGTCCAAGAATCTTGCAAAGTCTTGGTCCCCTTCTGGGATGATAGGCGTCTGGGTTGGAGATAGTCTAGTAGGAATTCTTTCGGTCTTCGAGTAGAACTCCATTATATGATTGTTTATAGACGGGGTAGGCGAAAGTGATTGATGGCTAGCATGGTCAAGAAGAGCCTTGGTTTGACTACGTGTCAGAACCATTCAAGGCAAGAAAGAACATCCTCACAAGCTCAAACAAGCAGATAAGAACTAAAAAAGATGAAGACACAAGCAGATCTTAGAACACTAAGAGTAAATTATTAGGATTATAGTGGCTTATGCCTTAGAATGTGTGTAGAGGAAGGTTGGCTTTGTGAGTCAGGTCCTAGAAGAAGCAGTCTATGGATGGTTTCGGGTTTTGTTATGGTGCTCAAGAAGTCTGTGTTAGGTTCGGTACGCGGCCTAGTGCTAAGGAGCAAGCTCCCCTCACTTCACGATTCCAGTGGTTAGTTGGTCTCGCTTAGCCAAAATATACCTCGCCTAGAGTTTATCCTCTGCCAGAGAACGGAGTGGGCTTCCCCCTTGGTGATGAAATCCAAGTAGGGTCACCGGGACGGGTAAGGTATCCGCTGGGGGATGAAATCCCAGTCGGGCCTTGTCTCAGGTAGGTTAAAATGTTTGTTTTGTGCAAGTGGTCTGGTCGTGTAACATCAAGTGATCTAGATTAATTCAATATGCGGTTTAATTACTATGTGTGGTCTAAAAGATGCAGGCAATCAGAAATGAATGCAAAGTGTTGTAATGCCCAAGTCGAAATGTTTGTTCGTATGAAGACGAATGGAGAAAGAGTCGAAGAATATGAGTTTTAGCTAGTCTAGAAGTGCAAGAAAGAAAGAAATGTTCATTTTAGTCCTGCTTATGATGTCATTTAAGAAGAGACGAAAGGAGGCGAAAAGGAAGGAACCTAATGCACCTAAATGAACGAAAGAAAGAAAGAACCCAAGGAAGACCTAGGGTCCCACCGGGCATGCCAGAATGTTTCTATGCAAAATTGCTTTCTACATTCAAAGAAGAAATAAGAAACTAAAAGAAATGGTCAAGGCTAGAAGTACCTGATAAAGTCGTGCGCACCGAAATCAGACATTGGAAGATTCTCCTCTTTGGCTGTGGAGGAATGACACCTGCGAAGAAAAGGCTAAAACACGGAAAAACGTTAGTCAAAGATATGGTGGGCTGTCAGGCGAACGCCCGATCCCAGAAGTACGAAGACTTCCTAGAAGGATATCAACCCACTGATAAAAAAGCAGAATATCGGATGAAAGTAGATAATAATGAAAGAAATAAATGACAGAAAATAAAAGTGCGTACCTGATATGCGGCACTGTTCTGCACAGTCGCCGGCGTCGGTCTCTGTGGTGCCGGCATCGGTCAGGGAAGGTGCCGACATCGGTTTAGGTGCCGTCGTCGGTCGGGGTAGTGACCGGCGTCGGTAGGGGTAGGTTCTAGACAAGTTGCAGAAGGCTTTGGGAGGGTCAGGACAGGTTCTTGATGGAGTCAGGACGAGGTTTAGACAGAGTCGGGACAGGGTCTGGGCAAGCTAAGGTCGGGTTTTGGATAGAGTCGGGACAGGGTCTGGACAGAGGCAGGGATGTAAACGAGAGATGTTGGGTCTGTGGTTTGAAGAATTGAGATGATAGAGCTGATAAACAAAGAATAACCAAGAAGAAATAAAACAAACAGAATAAATACTTACTTTCTAGAAGACGCGATGAAAGCCATAATTGGAGTTGTCTGTGCAGTGTCGGATTGAATGCAGATTGGTTGATGCCGAGAGTGGGTTGATGCCGAGAGTGTTGATCATGAGAGTGTTGATGTCGGAGTTTGTAGGTTGATTGAATGATTGCTCGAGTTTCGATTGATCAGAAAAAATGGTTCCATCCTCTCTCGAATGGTTGGCGGAGGCTGATGAAGGCAAGGGACGGTTCGACAACCATTTCAGGAAACCGAATGATAACTGGTAACGGATAACGGCAAGGTGACCGACGTCGGCAGGATTGCCGACGTCGGTCGATAGGTGACCGACGTCGGTGACATCGGCCAGGTAAAGACCGTCGTCGACAGATGCACAATGGAGATAGAGTCTAGCTTTAGCTCTGTGCTCATTTTTACATGCTGCCAGGGTCAAGGTTGGTGGAACAAGTGATCGGCAAGGGTTAAATAGGCGAAGAAGAATAACACGGGGAATGACCAGGGGAGTCGACACAATTTCGGTGTCTACATCCTTTATCATTGTTCTAGCTATTTCTTTGATTTTTCTATTCTTTCTCTCAACAACTCCATTTTGTTGTGGAGTCCTTATTGTAGAGTAGTGTCTTTTGATTCCATGTTTTTCACAATACTCTATGAATTCATTTGAGGTGATTCTCCACATTTATCAAATATTAAGCATTTGATTTTCCTTCCAATCTCATTTTCAACCATGTCTCTAAAGATCTTGAATCTCTCAAAAGCTTGAGATTTGTCCTTCAAAAATATTATCCATGTCATTCTTGAGTAGTCATCTACAAATAAAATGAAGTATTGTTCTTCTTTAGATCCTCTTATCATGGTAGGACCACAAATATTAGTATGAATTAATTGTAGAAGCTTTGTAGTTGTATACTCCTTTGTTTGAAATATGACCCTTGTCAGCCTGCCTAGTTGACATTCCTTGAAAGTAGTATATACATGTTTGGTTATCTTGGGCATGTGTCTTAAACACTTATTTGAGCTCACTTTGACTAGATTATTAAAGTTGACATGACCCATTCTCCTATGCCACAACCAATTCTCATCAATATTTCCCATCAAGAAACTATTACCATTCACTTCAACAAGATTGTAGATATTGCTCTCAGTCCTTTTCCTTTACGCAGCTATTTTTCTAGATCTCTTTAGCTTGCAGCCTTATGCATCTAATGTGACCTTATATCCATTGTCACACATTTGGCTGACACTTAATATATTATGATTCAATTATTCAACATAAAAGACATCATGTGTAGGCAATTTACCATCTATGTTTAAAGTTCCTTTACCTTTGATCTTTACTATTGTGTTGTCTCCAAAGATGACAGATCCTTCCTTACATTTGCTTAATTTAGTGAACTTGCTCTTGTCACCAGTAATATGCTTTGAACATCCACTATCACCCAAAAATTTTGCTCTTTGGCATGGAGTGCAGTCTGAGCAATCATGGATTGATTTTTCGCTCTCCACACATCCTTGGGTTTCCTATTTAGCTTATTTTTAGAAACTTGTGAACCTTTATTCACACTGGGAGGCACGTCTTTCTTTACATTGTGTAATTTTTATCTTACAAATCTAGTTCTAAAATGTTTAGCTATGTGACCAAAGTTATTGCAATTATAGCACATTACATTTGTATCTACCAAGGGTACAAATAATTTTTTACTTATAAAATTGATTCTCCTTGTATTTACAACTCTATAATTACTAGCCTTATGACCAAAATGATTATAGCTATAATAATAACCATAAAAAGATGAGAAATACCTAGTCATAAAATTTCTTGGTGTAGCATGAGGAATTCTTCTAAGTTGTGGATTATTCAAGTTTCTCACCTTGGTGTATCCATCAGCATCAGCTACCTTTCTCTTCTGTTTCTTTTCAATATTTTTTTTGGGTTCAACTTTCTTCACATCGGCTATGTTTGAGTTTTTCTTTATATCCTTACAAGCTTTTTCTTTCTTTGATCCTGATTCTCCTTTTGCTTTAAAGTTTTCATATAGGTTAATAGATATACTAGTTGAAGAATGTTTTCCCTTATCATAACCAAGACCTGATCTCTCTTTTGAGGGCTTTTTAGAGTTGATCAGATCATCAATAATGTTTGATCTTCTTATCAAATTTAGAATTTTATTTATTTGACCTTTTGATTTTTCAAGTTCTTTTCTCAAAGCCACTATTTATACCTCAAGCTTCACACATTCATCATATTTAGATTATAGTTCCATTCTGACTACATCTTCTATTATTTTAGCCTCTTCAACTTGTGTCTTTAGGCTAATTACCATCTGATCATATTTCTCAAGACTTTTAGACAATTTTTTAATTTCCTTTTGTCCAAGATTTTTTTGTTTTGAGTTCTCTTTTCTCAACTTGTCAATCTCATATAGAGCACATATAAGTTCACATTCTAGATCCACTTCTCTTTCTTCTTCATTTGATTCTTCAACTTCATCTTGATATATATTTACAAAAGTTAATCCTACTATCATGAATAGGGATTCATTTCCTTTAACCATAAAATCACACTCGTGATCATCATCCAAACTATCACTATCTTTCATTGAGTCATTATCTTCTTTTATGTATAGACCTTTCATATTCTTAAAGAAGTTCTTCCTCTTAGGATAGTAGTGTTTCACCTTTTTGCTACTCTCTACTTTCTTAGAGTTATCCTTTTTATTATGAGGGCATTTAGCAGAAAAATGTCCTACTTGACCATAGTTAGCATTTGAAGGGTAACTTACCTTTGGACTTTCCAAATCTTCTCTTTAGTCTTTTGACAAAGTTAACTTCTTCTTCATTAGTCTCCTTAGATTCAAATGTAGATGTTTTTTATTTACTTTCTTAGCTACTTTGAATGCAGCATCTTTGTTGAAGGTGTTTGTCTCTCCCATTCTCATCTTATAGGTTTTGAAGGTCCCATGAAACTCATCAACAGTGAGTTTATCTAGATATCTTGCTTCCTTTATTGTAGATATTTTATAATCATATCTTGATGGCAAAGATCTTAAAACCTTCTTGACAATGATTAACTTTTTCATATCTTATCCAAGGCCTCTGATTGCATTTACTATTTCATCTACCCTAAGGAGGTAGTTTGTAATCTTATCCTCTTCATTCATCTTAAGGCTCCCAAACTTGCCTTTGTAAGTTTGTAGCTTGCCGTTCTTTACTTTATCATCTCCTTCATAGATTCCCTTTAACTTATTATAGATGTCTTGTGCATTCTGACAATGCATAACTTTGACAAACTTTGAGTTTGATAATCTATAAATAATAACATTATTTGCCTTGGCATTGCTCTTATATGCATTCTTAGCAGCATGATCACTAGGAGTTGTATCAGGGGATGTATATCCATTTACCATAGACATCCATACATTAAAACCTAATGAGGATAGATATGTTTCCATTATTATGCTCCAAAATGCATAATTAGATCCATCAAAAAGAGGTGCTTTGTGTGATGAAGATCCTTCTTAACTAGCTATTGTGTTCATTGTTCTAAGATCTACCTGAGCTAATTATGCTTCTTTTAAGGAACCAAGGCTCTGATACCAATTTTTAGAACGCAACTAGATACTAAGATTGGGGGTGAATTAGTATATGAATTAAATCTAGTCCTTCAATCCTTTTAAAGAAAATTCAAAAGCATATGTAGATTAAAAGATAAATGCAGAGATCATACAAACACAAATACACATGACACAATATTTATACATGGAAAACCCAAAGGAAAAAACCATGGTGAGAATAACTTCTAGAAGCTATTATTCTAATCCAGCCTCATAGTTTAAATCCTCATTAACAAACCTCACTGGTTATAATGTTTAAGGACACCAATCCTAAAGAAACAACAATCCCCTGATTTAAGAGCATCAAATATAAGGAAGCACCCACTCCCTAATCTAAGCACCCACTCAACTTATCTGATGGCACCAACCTATTAGTATTTCCTATGAAGTTATAACCCCAATTTATAAATTAGATTCATACACGAATCTAGATCTTTATTCTTTGTTATAGGTCTAATCTAAAACTAATCATACTTTGCACATTATTTTTTCCTTTCTTCCTCTCTACTCTTCTCTGCCCCCTCTAGTTATGTGTCTTTATAATTTTCTATTTGACACACTTCATTGGCTTTTGCTCTCTTCTTCTATCTGTATTTGACTTGGCTTGATAGCAAATAAAACTATACCAACTTTTCCTTTGTCCTAGATATCATATTTATAAACAAATGATATAGGGTTTGCTACTTCTCTTGGTTCACACTTAGACTATAACACCTCATTCCAATTCTAGACTCTAGTTCATTATGACATGAACTGTTAGTTCCTGCATCTTGATTTTCTACATCATGCCATAATTGCAGATCTATTTACTGTCTATAGAATCTATTAGAGTCAAGTTTTGATGTGTAGACACTTTAATGTAGATTTTATTGGTTGGATTGATCAATATCATTATCTGTGTCAAGATATAGAGCTTATACAAAATTTCTTGCATGTTCTTCCAACTAACCGTTTGTCAGGTTATGACTTTAAATGTAGATCGATGATCTTGCCTTTGGCACCATGATTCGATGGTCTCTATAAAATTGGCTCAACTTTAAAACGCATCCATTTGATCTTATTGAATCGAGCTTTTGTGTACCATTCGATCTTAAAAGATGCATGATCTTTACTTCTTGATGTTAAACATCAAGCTCTTTATTCCATCTAAGTTTACTTGCTCTGTTAGATCTTTCTCATCCAATATTTCACGTGTCGTTGGATATTTGAATTGGCATAAACTTTATCTTGACTTGGTCATTAAACTTTGAAATTTTGACTGCATCTCACTACTTCCCATATCTTTAGATCACTTTTTCTTTGTCGATCTTATTGAACTTGCTCAGTCTTTAACTTTTTTCTATGTTGATAAACATCAAGAAATTTATATCATTTGAGTCCATTTTCTCTATTGGATCTCCTTTGCATGATCACCCATGCACTGTTAGATCTTCTAACAAGCTCAATCTTTATATATGTCCAACCCTTGAGGATATGACACTTGGCAAAAGCACATACCTTCTATACATAACTATCAGTTCCTGCTATTGAGATATTTGGCATCCTCGCATTGCTTATTGACCTTTTAACTTTAACCCACACCATATATTAACTGTCCAAGCTTCATGATTGTGACACTTATCACTTACACATGAATGTGGAGGTCTTTTTGATAATTTGACTTCATTGTGCTCTGTTGGATCTCCAATGTCCGATTAAACACAAACCATTGATTGTCCAACTAGCTCAAACTTTACCTTGTGCAGATTTTTTCTAAGTATGGAGACCATTCATTTTGCTTAGAAGGCTAACTTTGCACCTTCATATCTTTTACTTCACTCAACTGCCTGGTCTAAAATTTAGACCATATAAACTAGACATGAAAGTGAACAAACCCATATTATCAATTATTTATGAATCTTTCATGCATTTGAGATACAGTGTCATTAATCTACTTACTCAAATTATTCTACCACATAGCTAGCTATTCCTAGAACTTTCTTGGAAGGCCAAATTTACCCTTGCATAACTCTTGTTGCACTCAATCACATGCCCTATAATTTAGCACATATGATCCTCTTACATAGGTGATTTCATCCATATATCCATTTTCTCCTTAATCCTTCATATGTGCAAGATATGACATCATAAAAATGCCTTCTTACCTTTTTCTTGCAATTTGCAAATTTGCCTGTCGAAAAACATTGTCAAAATGCCTTAGAGCCCAACTTTTCTCAAGCATATCTTTTGTTACACTACGTTGCATGACCTAAGATTTAGCGTATATAAACTAGGCATAAAAATGAATAGACCCATGTGATCATTTTATCCTAACACCTCCATGTGTGTAAATGTTAACCTCATCAATATGCTTATTTGGCTCTGTTTATCCTTTTTACAAATTTGGCTAAGTATAGAAATTTAGTGATTTTTGTCTTAGTAGCCAACTTTGCATCCCCATAACTTTAACTGCACTTCATTTCATGGCTTTAAATCTGGTACATAACAACTAGGGACTAATGTGATCATAACCATATGACTAGATCCCCCATACTTATTCACATGTGGTAATGGTGACATCAACAAAATGCCTTCCCATCTTTTCTATCATAGACCCAAAATGTCTAGATGATCAATCTGAAGAACCAAATAAATTCCAATCATGCACACAAGCATTAAATCATGCTTGAACTCTAATAATATCCTTTTCATATCATCTAATCACCATATAAAATCCTAAACATTAATGACATGCTTATAATGTCCCTTTTAACATCAAAGACAATCATCTTTCCAACAAAGTGCAAATGGGAAATTAAACCCAATTTAACACATTAACTTAGTAACATAGAAAGGTACAATTTCAAATTTTAATTATCAATGAAGTAATAAAATATATTTGGAAAATGGTTTAGACTCAAATGGATAGCATAACTACATAATTAGACAAGACAAAATACAATGTTTTAATATGACAAATTTGAACAAGGCAAAGATGATTTAGATTTGACCAATGTAATGCCTCCTTATTCAATAAATTGTGGAAAATGTATTTGATTATGATGTTTGTTTGCAATCAAGTTTTGACTCAAATTAAGGACCAATTAAGATAAGACCAAAAGACAAATACAACTAGGTAATCATCATAAGCCCTCAATTGACAATTTTTTCTCTGTGTTGTTAAAATCCATCTATATACATGTGCTTGGGAGGAAATTAAGTATTCATACAGAATAAAAGAACATTAATTGGTAGGGTTTTTTACACCCCCCTTCTCCCAAAAGATAATATGATGGCATGGAGCTTTGGGCACGCCCTGCATCAACAATACTTCATGACAAGTGGGTTGTCTAAAACTTATAATTTATGATCATCTAGATGGTCCCAAGTGTGATTAACAAAAGATATACAACACATAAATTGAGTTCATACCAATCAACTTATCATTCAAGGGTCTATTCCTTTGCTTGATGATTTCATTTGTGGACTGTTTAGTGGAATCCCTTGGTTGACTGAACCTGACTCGAGATTTTATTATGAAAAAAGAGGTTAGCCACTCAACCCTTTGGATCTTACAGTATGTGTACCTTAATTTGTATACCCCACCATGGAGTGGGGTTGAAACACTATTGGGAGATGAATCCCTAGATATATACTTCCCTAGAGAACCCGTGAGAGGTAATGGCATCCCCTTCATAAACCAAATTATATGAAATAAAATCTAAGTAAAAAGGCTTTAAGGTAATTTTTAGATCACCAAAACCATACAAGTTTTGGAGAGAGCCTATACAACTTATTTTTTATGCCTTGGACAAAGGCACAATTGTAATGAAAAGGCACTTTTGATCACCCGATTTCCATATAGGGGATGGGGGAGATCATACACACATAATTCTTTTTACTCAAATAATCTAAAAATCAAGTGATAGATGATTTACATAAAACAACTTAAAAAAAATTGAAACTTTAAGTGAAATTTGAGTTTTATAACACCAATTTAAAATGTGAAGTGAAGGTCTTGACCACTTGGCCTTAGTTTATAAAAAAATTGAGAAAATCCACACAAACATTCAATAAAACCATCTAGTTTCTTTTAAACACCAAAGGGAAGGTTCTTAATTCTTTTTAAACACCAAAAGAGATGTTTACAAGACATAATTATGCTCAAAATAAACACTTTTCCTCATAGGTCCTACAAAAAAAATTAGAGTCTTGTTTAGCTTTGAAGCATATTTTGAAATGAGACAAGAAACTTTGGATTTGTTGATCTTGGGTTCTCTATTTTAAAAACATAGAGATCGATGTCGATCATTATTAAATGATGTCAGTTGTTGTAAGACCAATTTTGATTAGAACTTAATCATTTTTTATTGAAACTAACCAATAATGGTCACCTTTGAACCCTTGGGAAAAAAAATTTATGTTCAAAAATACCTGTTAGTTCAATTGTTAGGATAAAAACTTGAAAAGTAAAATTTTGGATTAAGAAATATGTTTAGACCAGGAACTTAAAGATTCAATTTAACCATTATAAACTTGAATAAAGCTCTAAAATGGAAATTTTTAGCCATGTTTTTCTCTACAACCCAAGCGATCTCAATTGGCCTTGACCGATATCAATCACACAAAACTGACATCGGTCACTGTGTAACTTATGCATTCATAAAAAAATGTTAGAAACATGGGGGAAATAAGCTAAAAAGTGTTGTTAAAGAAATTTTTAATGACTTTAATGTAAATCTGAGTTTGCCAAAGTGTCTTCCTTTCTTGAATGGGCCTTGAGGTCCCATCAAGCATGCCAAAATGTAGAGATGAATTACAAAGATGATTAGTTCAAGCATTAGTCACAAAAAACATAAAAGAATGCATAAAAACTAACAATATATGCCAACTTATTAAATGGGGTTTGTAAATGATAATAAAAAATAATTGAAATAAATCACATATACATATTACCTTCCCAAAAGCTTCCACCATCCAAAAGTGACTCTAATTGTTTTTTTCTCCTTGATTTGGTGTTCTTGTCTTTGTCAATAATGGATACCAAACTCCTCCATTATCTCAAGATCACCATGCATAATCTAGGATCATGATATGAAATCACTAATATTCCTATCAAATGAAGCTATTATATTGCAAATAAAACACAATAATCAACACAAAATAATATTTTTGGAGATAATCCTGTATTATAAGTTTACACAATTTACGCTTAAAAATATGAGTGAGAGGCCTTCTATTTATAGATTTTTTAAATGGGTTAGGATCAACCATGACCATCTATTTCAAGATTGAGATGTGTGTCCATGAATTAATCTAATATTTCATAATAAATCTATAAGTATCCTCATAATGATTTGGGAGGAAGAGGCATTAATGAGGCATGGGTACCTATAAACCTGATATTTGTTGCATTTATGATTTATGGATCCACCCCATTGATCATGTCATTATGTGACACAGAAATTATGAATTAATTTCTAATAAATAAATATTCAATTTGATCCATTGAATTCTTACATAAGCTCATAATTTGATTTAACTTGCTTAAGTATGATTAATCAATTTTAGTGTAATTCTTTGGAAATTGGTGCACAATTAATGAAAATGGTTAGAAAGTTAGATTAATGAGTCATAATTTGAATAAATAATAATTAAGATATAATTTTAGTTTTTTATGGATTATGATCCCACTTAAGATGTTTATAACACAAAATAATGCAGGCAGATGATGTGTGCTTATGAATAAGAAGAAAAGAGTGATCCAGAGCACCAAAATATAAAATCATCATTTGGACCAAAAATAATTATAACAAATTTAGAAATCACATAAAATGCATTGCCCCATTTAGGGATACATTAGCCTAAATTGACACTTATATATGACAAGAACGAAACATTTAGCACATTTACATGGTTTTGGCCTAAATTATGTATTTGAATGCAATCGAGTAAGATTGACAATTTTAAAACATAATGGTGTTAAGAATTGGATGTCTAAAATGGACATATCTCATGAATCTTATATTTATTAACTTTATTTCCCATCTCTAATCTTCACACAATTTCATTCATCGCATTCCACTCTTGCATGTTTGGTACATTCGTAGGTGGAATATAATTCTATTGGAGTGGTATGTGCCCCTGTAGTGTTGATTTGTTAAGGATATAAACCCTACGATCTGTAACCTTATTTTGATTTACTCCTTGAGTTGAGAAGGTTAGCCATTGGTTCTTGGGTTGATAAACATTCCTTGAAACCTACCACCATGGATTGTAAGTGTTTTATTGATTTTGGGGAGTCTATGGTCGATTCACCAAAGTGCGTGTTGGTTGAGAGGAACTTGCCAAAGTGATTTGAAAAATATCCTCAATATGTACTACCTTTTTCATTCATTGACTCTGTGAAGGAATAAGAGGCTCTTGGTGATTAAAAAAAAATGTTCTGTGTTTGGCAAAGCATGTTGTGGAACCTCTTGAGACTTATTTTGTTCAATTGAGATACCATGATCCATCGTAGATGTGTTCTTAACTAACGTATGCTACATTTGTTTGAATACATTATTTTTCTCTTTGGAAGCATTATTGTGTAATGAAGTGGCAACTAAAGAGTCAGTCAAGTCCATGATAAGCTAGTCTATGTATCATTGACTTATCTTCTTGATCTTGGTGGCAAGATCTTGATCATGAGGTGTTGAATCTATGATTTCTTCCTTTCCTTTTCTAGAAGAGGCAATGTTGGATCATGAAATATGAGAAAGGGATTGCTCTTGTTGTTGTTCTTATACCCTAACCAAGGTATGCAATTTTTATATAGAAAAATCTAATGGAAATCTAGTACCAGATTCAATCAACCTTAGGAGGGATTCATCTTTGTCCTCTAAGGGTTGATGTTTGAAATAAAATTCCTCATATCATACAGTGGTTGGAATGTATTTAAACACCATAAAATTGTCTTGTCCATCATAAAAAATCTCTTCTTTGTAGTTGGGGCCATAAAAGACCCCACTATGATTATACATTTGCATCATGTCTAGAAGACTATTCTCTACATTTTCTAAGATTTGAATTTTTTTTTAAAACATTAAAAGGTGTATTTTGATTTCTTAAAACAAGTGAAAAGGTAAATATATACTATAATAAATGAAGTGGCATATTACCACACAGTTAGAATAAATGGTTACAAAATTACTCAACTTTGGTGGGTTGAAATAGTCAAATTAGAAGAGGGTATGATAACTTTGGAACCTAAAGTACAAGATAGCACAACAAACTTAGGTCAAAGATACGTCAATACCATAAAATATAGATACAAATATAATGAGTTACAACTATAAAATTAGAAGAGGGTCTTTCTGATTAAGAAGATAACAATGTGAACCAAGAATCTCAAAACATGAAAACACACAAGAAATCCTAAATATAAAACTAAAACCAAATAGGTAGCATAATGCCACCACATGGTAATAGGAAGTAGAATGGTTCTAAGACTTAAAGCGTGAGTGAACACAAGATAATCTAAGTCCAAAATGTTAAAAAGGATGGTTATTCTATATAACAGCCCTCAACCTAGATGAGAAATCGTACCCAAGTTAACTCAAACCAAGTGCAAATGGCAAGTTGATTAACACCCTAATCTAGAATTTAGAAAGGTGAGATTCCAAATTTTAATTAAAAATGAAGGACTTTGAGAGTTTTACAAAATGGTCTAGACTGAAATGGGTAGCATAACAACACTGCTTAGATAATACAAACACTGTGTTTCAAATGATGATTTGAACAAGGCAAAAATAGGTTTTGATTTGGTCAGTGTAATGCCTCCTTGTCCAAATAAAATGGTGACGTGATTTTGATTTTAAAAAAAAATAGACATGATAAGACCAAGTAAGTGAATGATAAAATGACAAAATATAATTAATTATGATGTCCAAAGTCCTAAAACTAACAAGGTTGCATTGTACTATTGAATTCCATCTATATACATGCTCTTGAGAAGATTTTAAGTGTTAATCTAAAAATTAAAGTGCATGAATAAGTAGGGTTTTTACACCCCCTTCTCTCAAGATATTTTACAATGACATAGAAATTTGGGCTACTTACCTTGCATCAACAATATGTCTACGATAAGTGGGGTTGTTCTAAAACTAAATTTGTGTACGTCTCGATGGTCTCAAGTGTGGCAAACACTAGAGATGCCTCACATTAGTTAAATATATGTCAATCAACTTGTTATGAAAAGGTCTTGTCTTTTTCACAATCACTACATCAATCACTTGCTTAGTGTAGTGTGATGTCTGAATTCCCCCTACAATATAAGTTAGAGTACCACTAATAGAGTTTATTTAATCACTCAAGCAAATGTCTCAATAGGTCACCCTTTATTTATATACCACGCCATGGAGTGGGATTGAAATAATGTTGGGAGATGAATTCTTAGGTCAAGGCTTTTGTAGTGAACCCATGAGGAGGCTATGAACTTGCACTTACAATCTAAGTTGCATAAAAATAAATTACAAAGTGAAAAGACTCTAAGGTATCATTTAGATCACCCAAACCATATGGATTTGAAGAGATCCTTAATGACATTATTTTCATGCCTTTAGAAAAGGCATAAATTTAAATAAATATCACTTTTGGTCACCCGAATTCCCTAAAGAAGATGGGGGGAGAGCATACTCGCATCAAAAAAAAATATGAAAAACAAATAATTTTGAAAGATCTAACATAAAATAAAACACTCTTAAGAGTTTGAAATCTAGGTGAGTGTTTATTTTAATGCACCAAATTGAAGTGTAAAATAAACTTTCACAAACAACTAATAATAAACAATCTAAATTCCTTTTAAGCACCAAATGAAGTATTCAAAACTTAACCATTTTCAAATTTGTGCCTTTTTCAGCTTGTGACTTAAAATTTTTAGAGGGTTTATGTTTGCCTTGAAGCCCAAATATAAATGATAAAACAATATTTTAAAACTTGTTCTCAGTGTTAGAAGTACAACTAATAAGAGGGGGGGTGAATCGGTGCCCTTAAAATAATCATTCAATTTCAGTTATCATCCATGAAGCATTCATTCACATACATATATTAACCAATGTATAAACAAGCATCTACAAAAGCATACAAAATAAGAACATAAGATATATGTGATAAACCCTCATGGGAGATAAAACCCATTAAAACATATTTTAGACTACAATCTTATAAGCAATGAATCAAGATTTAGTGAGCCACCAACCCCACAAGGAGCACCAATATTTTATTGATCAAGCACCAACTCAACTAGTCCTTTAGCAAGCACCAACTTGTAAGGAGACACCAACCCCCTAGGTGATTCAGCATCAACTCAACCACCTGGAAATTTTGATCACCTTTGGACACATGTTTCTCACTCAATTTATGAGATCCCCTTTTTTTGTTATTCACACTCTTATATCTTTTTCAAACAGCCTATTAGGCCTCTTCACTCAACTAGCCCTTTTTTGGTAGAATTAGGTCACATGAACTTGATCATAATATTTATAAATATTGTTATAAATTCATTACATATTCAAAACACCTCTCTAATGGTCTTAAATCCCTCTACCTAGTTTCCAAACCTATATTCCATTCATTCATTCATTCCCTTTTATACTTGACTCTTGCTCTCACCCACCTTGGTTAGCCACAAAACTATCCATACTTGGATCACCCTTGGAATATATCAAAAAATAAATTTCACAAGTTAAACACCCACTACATAGGTCGGTCACCACTCATAAGGACCAAAACCACCATTAGGCCTAATAGAGACCTAATGCAATTAGGCCTTCTCAAAGCACATTTTTCACCTTGACACATATTGAGCCTCCAAAAATTTATGAAACACTTCACACACTATTCAATTAGACCCCTAATAACCTCACTTTATGTCCCTAATTCCATTTATCTCATTTCACTCCTTGAACCATACCATTAGGCCTTCTCACTACCAGAAAGTCTAATTTGAATATCTAAAGTGTACACTCAACTTTACCACATAACCATATCAAAAGATTATATGGATAGAATGGTCATCACCATGTTCATTATACTTCATCATACAGGGAAAAATACCTCAAATAGACCACTTCCATATGCTCACTCAAAATTACAAACAGGCCTCAAACACCCAGTCAAGGACCTTTGACTTTTCACACCTTCATAAGAGTTTTTAATGAATACAAATATATTAAAATGAACTTATGAGACCTATATAACAACTTCATGTTCATTATATCTTCAAATCCATGCATAATGATTCAAGAACATCAATGTCGCTCATACACAAAAACATGTTTGAATGCTCCAAAACACAACCATGGAAACCAAGACTTAAAACACCTGTGTGAAGACTTTTATGAACTTCCAATGGGTTTATATTATCTTTAAGAATCCTTATAACATCTTCAAATATATGTATGTATGTATGTATGTATGTATAATAAGGTCTAATATCATGGATTCACTATGCATAGACCTCATTATGTTAGACAAGTCAGATTGAGATCAAATTTCTACCATACATAAGCTTCTTCAAAACTTGTCTCCATTAGGGATATGTGTTATAGGTTTTTAAAAATAACCCCATGCATTTTGATCCATCCTTAATCCACTGTAATTCATCCTTAATCTCACTTCTACCTGATTTTCTCACTATCTTTTTCATTAGGCCTTTTTAGTGATAGTTCAACTTCCATGATTAGTTTAACATATTTGAATCTATAACCTACTCATAAATTTATATGATCATAAAATATAAGTCTCACACATCATCTTTTAATCATTTTCATACTTTTTCCTGTCAACTCTACCTGCTACATCAAAAATATGAGAAACAAGGGGTTTCATATAGCTTCCACTCACTCTTCCAATAGACCAATGCCACTTGGAGGTACCTAGGAGAGTTTACTACAACCTCCAATCATAATACTAAGTTAAAAAAACTATTTTGATCACTTTTGAATCATATCTTCCATATCGGGTCATTATTAGGGTTTTAAAAAGCGTTTAGACTGTCTTCCATTCCTAACAATTTTTCATAATGCTTAGGCCCTCAACCCAAAAAATAATGCTAGGAACTTTGAGCTATGACCCTTCTCCAAATACCATGAACTTCTTGGATCCTCATGTAAATTTTGCACATGTCAATGAGCATAATAAAATATTTCTCAGGTTTACAACACCTCATTATGTGCACACAACAAACTCAACACCAATTTTCATGTTTTATCTTTCATAATTTGACCTCAAACTTGCTCAAAAAACTTGACACAACCTTTCACACCTATGATAATGCTCTCATGGGCTCTAGCATCTTGTAAACTGAACTTGATCCCTCATTAGGCCACACTAGGTCTCTTTGCATAATATGTCAAACCCTGTAATCCATACTTAGACCTTGAACATATCTTAAAACCTCTTATACTATTAGAATGAAATTACTTAACTGTTCACACAAAATAATTATATATCACAAAAAATTAGCAAATATGAGAGATCATAGAGCAATAATTGACAGCAGAGCAGAATATTAAATAATATAGTAGAGCCACTTCGAGAGGGCAACCTCCACAATAATACAATAAGAGTAGAATACATAATATAATGATCAAAGACTAACCACTACCTCCTATATATAGTTTACTTATCCATGGTTATTCCATAAGTTGACCTATCTAAAAACATAGAGAAATGTAACAAGAATATAAAAGAGGTATGTAAGCCACAAGTTAGCCACATTTATTCCTAAACACACTAAAGGTTAAGGGTGTAGCTTGCCCCTTCCCTTTAAAATAATATTTTCCTCAACATTGAGTTAACTCTAGATATTTTTTCACAAAGGACTCATCCTCCCAAGTAGCATCTTCACATGGAAAATTCTTCCATTTGATCAAGTATTCTATAATTTCTCTAGATTGTAGTTGTTTAGTGCGTATTTGAAGGATCACCTCAGGATCAATAATAACTCTTCCTTTCTCATCCAATTTTGGTAATTCAGTTTGAGTAGAAATTTTATGTCTAATGACTTTCTTTAGGCATGATACATGAAATACTAGATGTATACAAGTGTATGAAGGAAACTCTAACTTATAGGCCACACTACGAATTTTATGCAAAATATGATAAGGCCCATAATACTTAGAGGACAACTTGTTATCATTTTTATATTGCTTTAATGACATCTAATTATATGTATACAAGCAAACAAAGACATAATTTCCAATATCAAAATGCCTCTCACTCCTGTTTTGATCTACCCGCTACTTCACACAATTCTAGGCCATGGCTAGATTTTTATGCAAACTTGCAAAGACCTCTTGTTGATGGTGAATATTTTATTCAACTACACAAACCTTAGGATAGACCTTCATGGTTGAAGTGATGGATGGAGGGTGGTATCCATATAGTGACACAAAGAGAGATATTTTGGAATAACTATGAACAGAAGTATTATACCACCATTCAACAAGTGGAAACCAATGAACTCATTTATCCTATTTATCAAAAACAAAACAATAGAGATATCCTTCTAGATATTTGTTGACTACCTCAGTTTCTCCATCTGATTGAGGATGATAAGATGAACTATGAGATAACTAGGTGTCCAAACATGCAAATAACTTAGTCCAAAAATTATAAATAAAAATAAGATCTCTATCACTGACAATGATCTTAGGGGTACCATACAATTTTTGAACTGTATTAAGAAAAGTAGAAGCTACTGTACTAACAGCAAATGGCTATAATAAAGAATAAAAATGAGCATAATTATTGAGATGATCCAAAATAATCATGATAAAAATTTTCTTTTAAAAGACCTAGGGTTTTGATGGTTTCTCCTTTATTTTATTGACAGATCATACATTCAACCACATATTTATGGACATCCCCCTTGAGTCCTTTCCAAAAAAAATCTTGTTTGATTCTATTATAGGTTTTAAAAAATCTTGAATGACCCCCAAGTGGAGTTGCATGAAGTTCCTAAAGGATTTTATGTTTAAAAAAAGAATTCTTACATAGGTATAATCTATCTTTATATCATAATGCATTACCCTTCCATTCCATGTGAATTTTTTAAATCCACCCAAATCTTACTAAAGATTTTGAATCAAATCATGGGTAGCACTATCATTTTCCCACTCTGATGATGCTTCCTCTAGCCAATCTACCTATAAAATGGTCATGGCACATAGCAATGCCTCAACTAATTCATCCTTTTTGGATAGTGCATCTGCCACCAGATTGTCATTTTCTTTCTTATAGACTATTTCAAAATCATAGTCAAACATCTTAGTTAAATATTTCTATTATTCTTCAAATGACAACCATTATTCCAAAAAATATTTGAGATTATCATGATAAATCTTTACTTTAAAGTGATAACCCATCAAATAAAGTCTAAATTATTCGACTGCATGCAGAATGGCCATCATATCTTTTTCATAGATAGGCTTGAGCTAATTTTTACTCTTTAGTTGATGACTTTTAAATGAAAGTGGTAACTACCTTCTTGCATGAGCACAACACCCATGCCATACCTAGATGCATCACATTCAACCACAAATGTCCTAAAAAAATTAGGAGTGGCCAACACTAGAGTGGTGCACATAACCAATTTCAATTATTCAAATTCCTTGGTAGCTATAGCAGTCTATTGAAAGGATTCTTTCTTTAACAAAGAGGTGAGTGTGGTTGCAATGCTACCATAATTATTTAAAAACCTATGATAGTAATCAGTTAGGCCCAAAAATCCCCTTAGTTTCTTGAGTGTCTTAGGAACCTGTCAGTCGACCATTGCTTAGATTTTTTTAGGATCCACTTTCACACCATGTGAAACTAGATGACCCAAATACTCAGACTCACAAGCTCCAAAAGTACATTTGAAATGTTTGGCATACAACTGATGTTGTTCTAGAATTGAGAGTACCTATTTTACATGGTGCAAATGGTCTTCTTAATTTTTATTATAAATGAAGATATCATCAAAAAACACAAAAATAAATTTCCACAAAAATAGTTTAAAAATAGTATTCATCGAACTCTAAAAGGTGGATGATGCATTTGTTAGACCAAAAGACAACCAAAAACTTATAATGTCCCTCATGAGTTCTGAAAGCTATTTTGGGTATGTCTTTATCATGGATCTAGATTTGATGATACCTAAAATGCAGATCTAACTTGATAAAATAAAAATCACCATTCAATTTATCAAAAAAATCATCAATGATAGGAATAGGAAACTTATCTTTGATAGTGTACTTGTTGAGCTCTCTATAGTCAGGGCACATCCTCCAAGTGTCATCTTTCTTTCTCAGCATGATAACTAGCAAAAAATATTCACTTTGGCTATGGTGAATGATTCCTACGTCCAACATCTCTTATACCATCTTTTCAATTTCACTTTTCTGAGCATAAGGATACCTATATGGCCTGATGTTGGGTGGTGTACTACCAATAATAAGTTTGATGGCATGATCATGCGTGCAACTGGGTGGAAGTCTTTTCAACATGTCACCAAAAATAATAGAATGGGTGTCAATCACTTGTAGATCAAGAGGTGTAGATAGTTGAGTTGGCTGAACTTCAATAGAAAATAAATGAGTTAAAAATTCTTTAGCACCCTTTTAGAGAATCTTTGTCATTTGATGGGAGCTAACAAGTTGTGGAGATTTATCCCTTAATCCCCTTAGCTCAAATGTCCTTCTCTCAGAATGAAAGTGCATGAATAATTCTTAGAAACTCATCTCAATAGTACCCAAAGTGGTGAACCATTGTACTATGAGGATAATGTCAGCTATATCAAACATAAGAGAGTCAGATAGGTAATCTCTCATGGCCAGCTTAATGCTATGGCATTTTCTTGAACAACTGATAGTACCACCATCTATAATCATAACCTAAAATTTTAGAGCTGGATAAATGAAACAATTCAAATGAGCAGCCAACTTATTATTTATGAAGTTGTGTGTGCTCCCAGAATCAATCAATAAAGTGACCTTATGTTTCTTAAGGAGTCCCACCACCTTAAGAGTCTGAGGATTAATAATACTAGAAAGGGCATGATATAAAATAGTAGGTTGAGAGTCTTCATATTTCTCCTCAGGGCCTTCTTCATCCTCACCAATTGCCTCCTCATCATCCTCATCCTCATTGGCACCTTCAATGTAAAATAGCTTCTTTTTAGCACAACAATGGTATTTTCCTTATTTATTGTCACAACCATAACACAACCCTTTGGCTTACTTCTCCTCAATTTTCTTAGGTGTCAATATGGTGGGTTGAGAAAATGATGGTGTTGAAAAGGTGTGATCATGATCAATAGTAAAAAAAATGTGTTTGACCATCTCTATTTCTTTTATCATGCATGCCTTTAGGATAGCTTTTGATATAGATAATGGGTTAAACATCTAAACCTCAAATTGAATGCTATCTTTGAGACCACCTAAAAAGAGATCAATAAAATTTTCCTCAGTGATGTCTTTGACCTATAAGGATAGATTTTGAAATTGATGAATATAATCTTTCACAGTTCCTATTTGCCATAGTTTGGCTAACTAGATGAATTGGTTCTTAGAGAAATTATTTTTATAATGAGCCAATAACTCATCAGTGAGAATAGACCATGTAACAGGAACACCATTCATTTTATTTTGAGCACATAACTAATGATACCAAATAAACTGCTCAAGTTCTAAATACAGAGATGCCACTATCACCTTCGAAGAACTAGGAGTTTGATGCAGATCAAATAAATTTTTAATTTGGGTAATCCAAGTGAGAAGATATTTACCATCAAACTTATGCATGTCCACTTTTGGCAACATTGGTTTCATATCAGAATTGGAGTTGTTAGTGTTGAGAGGAGGAGGACCTAAAAAATGAAGTGGAGGGGTGTTTAACCATAGAAGAGATGAAAGGGAAGATAATTATATAGTGATCTAATGTAATTGAGTGTGAACCCCATTAAAATCTTTATGCATCCTTGAAATATTAGTTTAAACTGTAACAAAGTCATCATGTCACACCAAGCCTTTTAAGTCAACTTGAAGTTGAGAAATCAATGGATATAAAGTTCTAGATTCCATGTCATCATCAGAAAGAGTCTTAAGAGTTTTTTACCCCCTTTTCTTCTTCAAGTAGAAGGACATACCATATACAAACTTGAGGGTTTTTTCCCCAAAAAAATTATACTAGGAGATGGTACCATTGCAATCATCTCGCTAAGATTAATTCAACAACTACCTTTACGTATTAAGCTAAAAAAATTTAGCACCAAAAAAGTGTATCGATAGAATATATTGTTTTGATCATCTCATTGAGATGAATCTAATGACTAAAATTGTGCAAAGAATTTTTTTTTTTCAAAAAGGTATTTCAAACAATACTGTGTTGATAGAAAAAAATAATTCTTCTTGGATTGCAAGTTTTGTTTTTTCGCTCCTTCCGCTCATAGAAGTCACATCTCACCGGATCCAAAAAAAATTGTCACAAAAACTTGCCCAAATCAGAGCTCTGATACCAATTGAAATTAAATTACTAATATTTTTGCACAAAATAATTTTATATCACATAAAATCAATAAATATGAGAGATCACAGAGAAATAATTGATAACATAGTAGAATACTGGATAATATAGTAGGGCCACTTTGAGGGGGCAACCTCCACAAAAATATAATAAGAACAAAATAATTAACATGATGATAAAATACTAACCACTATCTCGTATATATATTCTACTTATCCATGGTTATTCCATATGCTGACCTATCTAAGAACATAGAGAAATGTAACAAGAATATAAAAGAGGTATGTAAGCCACAAGTCAGTCACACATATTCCTAAACATGATAAAGGTTAAGGGTGTATCAAATATTATCAAAACTTTATTTTCATGTCATAAAACCTCATACCATGCTCACATACATCCAAAATTCTTCTCACAAGCCTCAAACTTCTCATCTAAACATGCTACCGAGCATGTGCCATCTTACTAGGTCTCTCAAGTATATTTAAGCCATGAACTAGCCTTGAAATCTCCTCTAAAAGATTATCTACCTTATACACATGTTGACATAGTGTAAATCATATTATCTTATGATCTACCACTAATTTTCATCTTCCATAGATCTTGATCACACCTCAAGACTCGTCATTAGGTCAGGTAGAGTCTAAGACTAGTCTAGTTGCATGCTTAAACTTAAGACCTTACCCCTATAGGTTTACTTTGAAACTTTTTTGAGTGTTTCCACACTTCATATGCATTCTTGGTAATCCTTGAACATCCACTCATACATGTGTTTTTCCATCTTACCAAACCACCATCTTCATACACATGCTCATGATATGACAATACTTCTTAAGACTAGTGCTCAAAAGTATGCTTACCTTGTATCTTGATCTTGACCTTAACATGTCATCAACCTCAAAAATATTACCAAATTGCCTTCAAATTCTCTCATGTCACTTTCTCACTTAGTTTCCTTATCACATAACATGCATTTTCACAAGAACATCTCTAGGACATCAATGACACTCACAAACCTTTGACATCAATGACAACATTAATGTCACAATACCAAATATAGTAACATACCTCAATAGTCTCCCCCTTTGTAATTTATGGTAAACACTCAAAGTTGGATCTTTTTCAAATTGGTCTTTCTCTTAATCTAGTCTTTCTCCCCTTTTGACATTAATGATAAAGGGTCATCTTTGATAATACAACCATTTGATCTTTGGACCTAAAACATTTGATCAACCAAATAGGAACTCAACTCACAAAATCACCCAACCATGTTCCTCTTATCTCCATGAGATATTTAGACACTATCATGAATGTGACGTGGTTTGATCATATCATCATAAAAATTCTTTATAATCTACCTCTTGCTATCTCACTTATAATAGACTATTAATAGAACTTTGTATTTGAAACAAAGAATGTTGAGCATGGTCATTGATATTTGCTTGTCATTGATGTCAAAGAGAGCATGTGGTACTAGTGCATTAATGACAAAGTGATTAAATTGATAGTTTGAAGAGTGTTTGACATAGTGAGGTAATTAATGGATGATATTGATGGTATGGACATGTTGTAGAGACCCTCTGAGATGTTATGAGTGCTTAGAGTTTTTATGAAAGTGAACATAATTTATTAGAATAATTATATGAATGTCTAAGCTCAAGTAGTCATTTTTATAGATAAGGTTAAGTAATAATTTTGATGACATAATATTTCACATGTGTGAAAGTTTCTTGATGAGATTTATATATGAATAGATTCATCTATGTGAAGAGATCATATGGTTCAAATTTTACGTCTAGACATGGAGCGTAGCAAAAATTATTAAGGTGTAAATTTGGCTTCTCAGATAGAGTTTACCAAGTTCCCATGGCCAAGTTTGTGATATCAAAGATATACGATGAGCGTTTAATTAGATCAAAGATCTAATGGTGAGTATTTAATCTTAATATATAAGGATCAATAAAGCATGTGATCTTGTTAGATAGATATCAATGGTGTGCATGAAGTTAATTTGTTAAAGGTTCTTAAGATTACACATGATAGTGACATGTGTCTCAATATTGATGATTTGATATAATATCAATGGCATGTGAGTGTTTGTATAGATAAAGATAGATAGAACATATTGAGTCAAATAGTCAATGTGCATATAAAGCATATAGAGTTGTCAAGTGGTATGATCATAAAAGTGAGAATCTAAGATAAACAGTGAGCAATTGCAGGTTAAAGTCAGAGACTTCTGAGGAGATCGATGGTGCATATTTATTCAAAGTTTCCAAGGATCATGACATGATGACAAAGTATATGATGTTTAGTATTTACACAGTGACCATTAGAATTTGAATATTTAAATTAATGAGAAAAAATTAGTCTATATTTTTTTAGCTATATTTTTTATCTAGGATGAATTCCATGGTGGTGTAAAAAGCAAAGTTGAAGAGGACTTCAAGGTGCATCCATCAAAGTTTATTATAAGGCCTAAATGTGTGTAAAAGTTTACATATGGATCTTCAAAGTTTATTGTTTGTTCATGTATGGTGTTACTATCTACAAAATATTATTTAATCAATTTGTGCTTTAACAGAAGAGTGTTTTGGTGGGAGTATTCATTTTATGATGTCTTAGAAGTTATATGGAGTGCACCTATGTATTTAAAAGTGATTTTGTATTTTTTTTTGCTCAATGAAGTGCTAAAGGGGTAATAGGTCTCCATGAGACCTATAAGGGTTACTAAGGCCTAACTGAAAGGTATAGCTGCTTAAGTGTTACCCATAGATGATATGGCTGACCTATGAGGATGGTATTGAGCTGTCTTAGTATGATATATGTCTTAAAGGTTAAGGAAAGTATTTTGACCAACCTAGAAGTTGATATTCATGAACACTCTATAAAAGGTGAAGGCTAAGGTAAAGGTTTCAAGAATAGGATGTGAATGTGTTGAAAGAGTAGAATATAGAGATGAAGGAAAGAGATCAGAGGGATTGTGCTTAGTGGATGGACTAAGGTATAGAGTAGATTGAGGATGAGCAAATAATCCTAGAGTGATCCAAAAAGGGTGTTTGGATGCATTGCTTGTATGAGCAAGTTTGAGTGTGTGTGATGAGTTGAAAGAGAAGTCTTATACATTATTTCTCCATAAAATTGAAAGGCAATCAGAGTTATAGAGTTATTGACTTCATAGGTGTTGTGTGGGTACTCAACATCTAAAACAAGGGGGTGCTTGTTCATACTTAGGTGTGGGTGATCCTTGTGAAGTGGGTGCTTCACTAAAATTTATCATGTTTGTGATCATCTTATAAGACAAGTAGTCCATGTGTTTTTAAGATTGAGAGTGAGTTTTATTCTCCAAGAGAATTTCCCATGTAGATCTTGTATTATGTATGTGAACTTACATCATCTTTATTATTTATTGTTATGAACATCTTGTATGATTTATGAATGCTTGTGATCATTGATTAAGAGTTTGAAAGTATTTTAATTAAAGTTTGAAATATATTTCATCATTGATTCACCCCTCCCTCTTAGTGATTATACCTCCAACAATTGGTATCGGAGTAGCACCTTTGTTTCAAGTTTAACTTCTTGAAAGTGATCATAGGTACAATGAAATACAAAGAGGTTAA
This sequence comes from Torreya grandis, assembly GCA_037957365.1. Taxonomy (NCBI): domain Eukaryota; kingdom Viridiplantae; phylum Streptophyta; class Pinopsida; order Cupressales; family Taxaceae; genus Torreya; species Torreya grandis. Next base: position 1,255,378 of record JARHVA010001081.1, read on the forward strand.
GATTTTTCTTCAAGGTGAACTAATATGTGCTTTATAAAAACTTAAATGTTCAAGGGAAGAATATGAATGTCTAAAAAAAAAGTTTGAAAGATTGAATAACCTGATAGGGAGTAAAAATTCAGACCTAGCTTCCTCTATATGTCATGAGATGCTTTCAAGCATTGATAATGTGAAGACACAAATAGGAATAATAGAAGCAATAGTCAAAAAATTGTAGTTTATCACTAATACAATTTTTAATCAAATAATGGATCAATTGGAAGGTAAATTTACGACTTATATTGATGCACTTTTATCTAAAGACAAGCAGAAATCTAGCTCTACAAGAGATTATGTGGATGAGATGTCTTGGGGTATTGATGATCAAGAAAAAGTGGCTATTAACATGAATAGCTATAGTTACATTTTCAATGGACATTTTTATACTTGTAATTAATGTGGTCACAAATATAAGAACTACACTTATTCTCCAAGGAGAAGAAATGAGGTTCTCTTCTATAACTGCAATCAACAGGGACATATAGCCAATTATTGCAAAAGGGACTTTTGGAAAAAGGAATTTCAAGTTATTAACACCATCAAATGGTTCAAAAAAGATAAAACCAAGATTCAAATAAAGGATGAGGACTCAAAATAAGAATACATGTTTGTACAAACTACCTTACATACTCAAGAAGATGAAAAAAAGAAATGATACATAGATAGTAGATGATCAAGTCATATGACAAGAGACAAGAGTAAATTTATTTCTCTCAAAAAACATAATTTAGGTTTGGTAAGGTTTGGTGACAAATCTATTAACATAGTTGGGAAAGGATCTATAAGTTTGGATAATGGTCATATTAGAACTGAAAATGTTCTATTTGTAAAAGGTTTGAAACATAATCTTTTAAGTGTTATCCAAATATGTAGGCAAGTAAATGTTGTGACTTTTCATAATGAAGGGTGTGAAGTGAGAAGTTCCAACTCTGATAAATTAGTTTCAAAAATTCACAATGTAGATAACAACTTGTATGTGTTCCATGAATCCAATAAGGAAAAGTACTTTATGAATAAATTAGAGGAAAGCTAGTTTTGACATAGAAGACTTGGACATCTGAACTTTTGATAATTTAGAAAGGATCAGTTTAAAAAGACTAATGAGGCATATGCCTAAACTCACTACGATTCCTCAACTGTCCTCAAATCATGTCTTCATGGAAAGCAAGTCAAAAGAAGATACAAATCTAAGGAGCACTCTACCACAGTACCATTGGAGTTGATCTACACAAACCTTTGTGGACCGATAATAACTCAAGGTATTCAAGGTAATAGATACTTTATGTTATTAATTGATGACTTTAATAGAATGACTTGGATATTTTTTGTTAAAGATAAATCATAAGAATTTGGAAAATTTAAAGCATTCAAAGATCTTGTTGAAAATGAAAAAGGATCAAGAATCAAGTGTGTAAGATCAGACAGTGGAAGTAAATTTTGGTATTATGGGTTTGGTGTTTTTTATGAGGAACAAGGAATTAAAATACAATACTCTACTGCTAGGACAACCCAACAAAATGGGGTAGTTGAGAGGAAAAATAGAACTGTCCAAGAAATGACTAGAACCATGGTTCAAGATTCTAATCTTTCAGATGGTTTTGAGAAGAGGCTACCAATACTTTTATTTATATCTTAAATAGATGTCAAGTAAGAGAAAATTTTGATAAGTCTCCATATGAGCTATGTAAAAATAGGGAAACTAATGTCAAACACTTTAGAGTGTTTGGGAGCAAGTGTTTTATCAAGAGGAATGAATAAAATCTTTGAAAAATTGACTCAAGATCTAATGATGGAATCTTCTTGGGTTATTCCTCCATAAGTTTTGCTTTTAGATGTTTCAATAAGAGACTCCACAAAGTTATTTAAAGATCTAATGTAAGATTTGAATAGGCAGGTGATATCAACAAGCCCATCTTGTATAAAATTCACACTACTGAGGATGTTATTTCAAATAATGAAAGTATACCTGATCAATCAAATGATGAAAAGGAAGAAATAAGACATGATATTAAATCCCCTTATAGGATAATACAGAAGGATCATCTATTTTCCCAAGTTATTGGAGATGTGAATGCTAGTTCACAAACTAGGATGAGAATGTTGATCAATCGGAATCAATAAGACATATCTTTGTTATCCAAGATTGAACCCAAATCTTTCTTATAAGCTATCAAAGATGGAAATTGGATATTTTCCATAGAGGAGGAACTTGATCAAATAGTAAAAAATGAAACATGAGATTTGGTTCCTAGGTCAAAAGACAAAAATGTGATAGGAACTAAGTAGGTTTTTAGAAACAAGATGAATGAGAAAGTAGAGGTCACAAGAAATAATTCTAGACTGATGTGTAAAGGATATGCTCAATTTGAAGGGATAGAATTTGATGAGGCATTTGATCTTGTAGCAAGAATGGAATCAATTAGACTCTTTCTATCATATATAAGCTTCAAAGGTTTCAAAGTTTACTTAATGGATGTGAAATCTGCATTTTTGAATGGTAATTTAGATGAAGTTTATATTGAACCACCTTAAGGTTTTTTAATGACAAGTAATTAAGACTATGTTTACAAACTAAATAACGTTTTATATGGTCTTAAACAAGCTTATAGAGCTTGGTATGACACATTAGACAAGTATCTATTGAGCCAAGGCTTCAAAAGAGGGATAGTTGATCATAATTTATATATCAAGACAGATGGCACTCATCAATTACTAGTAGTAGTCTATGTTGATGACATAATATTTGGTTTTGGTTCTGACAATGACAATATGAGTAGAGAGTTTAAAAATGCTATGAAGACTGAGTTCAAAATGTCAATACTAGGAGAACTTTCTTTCTTAGGATTGCAAATTAATCAACTTAATAAAGGTCTATTCATTTCATAGTAAAAATGCATCAAAGATATGCTAAGAAAGTTTGACATGTTGGATTGTAAGCTAATGAGTACTCCAATGATCATTGGATGCAAGTTAAGTAAACAAGATGACTCACCAAAATTTGATCAAACTTTATATAGATCCATGATTGGAAGTCTCTTATACTCTACTACTTCTACGCTTGATATCATATAAGCAGTGGGCCTTGTATAAAGGTTTCAAGCTGATCCCAGAGAATCTCACTTGAAAGCAGTCCAAAATATCTTAAGATATCTCAAGAGCATAATAGAGTATGGTTTATGGCACCCCATGATTAAATAATTTAAAGCCATACACTGATGTGGATTGGGCAAGATGTGTAGATGATAGGATTATCAATTGTGGTTTCTTCTTCATGGGTGAATGTTTGGTGTCTTGGCTAATCAAGAAGCAAGCCTCTATATCTCTATCAACTACAAAATCTAAGTATATAGATGTTTTTTCTTGTTGTACTTAGGTAATGTAGATGAAACAAACCTTAGAATATTATAAGGTAAGACAAAATAGATCTTGTCCTATCTATTGTGACAACACTAGTGCAATTAGTATCTCTAAGAATTTTGTTATGCACTAAAAAACTAAACACATTTCTATTAGATATCATTTATTAAGAGAATAAGTAAGTAATTAAATTGTTAAATAATAATATGTGTCTACAAAAGAATAACTTGTAGGCATCATGACTAAACCATTGACAAAGGCCACATTTGAGTATCTAAGACAAAGCTTGGGAGTCATCTACTTATCTTGAATCATTAAAAGACCATTTGATAAGAGGATAATGTATTATCATATTGTTGATATCATGATGAAGGTATCAGAGTTATGTATATGACAAGTTGTGTATGTCATGGATTTCATAGTGTTGTAAATAAAAAATGGTTCCATGAGAGTGATTTGAAAAGGTTCTAAACCATGATGGTTTGTAGAGGATAAAGGGCAATTGTTTTATTGCTAGGATATCCATATGAGAGTTATTCATGTCTAGTTTAGATGTTTAAGTTGACCTAATAAAGATATGAGATATTTTTGATATTTTATAAGAATATTGACTGTGTGTGGTTAGTGTTTGAATTGTTGATGTTAAACCTAGTTCATTGAGAACACTTATTGAAGATGGTCTTTTTTAGAAAGACCATGGAGTTAGAGGGAGCTAACTCAAATAGTTTGATAGGCTTGAAGATATGTGCATATGTTAGGGGGATTTATAAGCTCTATGAGTAGTTTGTCATGTCCAACGATCAGATAAGTCCAAGTTCAAATTGGTGCATGTCAAAGGGGGATCAATTGATTCATATGCTTGAAAGTATGTAAGTATCCTGAGCATCTTAAATAGTATTTGAATGCATACATGATGTTGAAGAATGATTATTGTCATGTTGAGGAATATACCCTTTGTCATTAAGTTAAAGGGGGAGAAAGATCAAAATGGAGTTAAAATGAGTAAGAAGTCATTTTAAGGGTGTTTTTCCATCAATGATAAAGGGACAGATTGTTGAGCATGGCCATTGATGTTTGGTTGTCATTGATGTCAAAGAGAGCATGTGGTACTAGTGCATTAATGATAAAGTGATCAAATTGATGGTTTGGAGAGTAATTTACTTAATGTAGTAATTAATGAATGATATTTATGGTATGGACATATTACAGAGACCCTATGAGATGTTATGAGTACTTAGAGTGCATATGAAAATAAATGAAATTTATCATAACAGTCATATGAATCTCTAAGCTCAAATAGTCATCTTGATAAATAAGAATGAGTAATAAGTTTGATGACATCATATTTCATACATGTGAAGGTTTCAAGAGAAACTTGATATATGGATAGATTCACCTATGTGAGGAGATCATATGGTGCAAATTTGAGGTCTGGATATGGAGTGTAGCAAAAGTTATTAAGGTGTAAAGTTGGATTTTTAGATAGAGCTTACCAAGTTCTCATACTTAACCAAATTTGTGATATTAAAGATCTATGATGAGCATTAAATCGGATCAAATATCTAATGGTGAGTGTTTAATCTAACCAAATAACAATCTAATGGAGCATGTGATCTTGTCAGATAGAGATTAGCAGTACGCTTGAAGTCAATTTGTCAAAGGTTCTTGAGATTACACACACTAACGACATGTGTCTCAATCTCAATGATTTGACAAAAGATCAATGGCACATGAGTGTTCATACAAATGCAGAACAATAAAGCATATTTATTCAAATATTTAATGTGTGTATAAAGCATGCAGAGCTACCAAGTGGTATGATCATAGAAGCGAGGATCTAAGATCAACAATGAGCGATTGTAGGTTAAAGTCAGGAGACTTATGAGGATATCAACGATGTGTATTTTTTTAAAGTTACCAAGGAGCACAAGATGATGACAAAGTATTTAATGTTTAGTATTTACATAGTGACCATTGGAATTTGAATATTTAAATTAATGAGATAAAACTAGTCTATAGTTTTTGAGCTATATTTTTGATCCAAAATGAATTCCATGGTGGTGTAAAAACCAAAGTTGAAGAGGACTTCAAGATGTATTTGAAAAATTTTATTAAAAAGTTTGAATATTTGTAAAAGTTAAGATATGGAGCTTCAAATTTGACTATTTGTTTGTTCATGGTGTTATTGTGTATAGAATATTGTTTAAATAATGTATGCTTTAGTAGAAGAGTGTTTTGGTGAGAGTATTCATTTGAATATGTCTTAGAGGTTATATAGAGTGGACCCATGTATTTGAAAGTGATATTGTGTTCTTTTTTTGCTTGATGAAGTGATAAAGGGGTAATATGTCTCCATGAGACCTATAAGGGCTACTAAGGCCTAATTGAAAGGCGTAGTTTCCTAAGTGTGACCCATAGATGCTATGGCCAACTTGTGAGCATGGTATTGAGCTATGTCTTAGCATGATAGATGTTTTAATAGTTAAGGCAAGTATTTTATCCAACCTAGAAGTTACTATTCATGAAGACTCTATAAAAGGTGAAGGTTAAGGTAATGGTTTCAAGACTAGGATGTGAATATGTTGAGAGAGTAGAAGATAGAGACAAAGGAATGAGATCAAAGGGAGTGTGCTCAGTGAATGGACTAAAGTATAGAGTAGATTGAGGATGAGTGAAGAAGCTTAGAGTAATCTAAAAAGGGTGTTTGGATACATTGCTTGTATGATCAAGTTTGAGTGTGTGTGACGAGTTGAAAGAGAGGTGTTATACATTGTTTCTCCATCAAATTGAAAGGCAATCAGAGTTTTAGAGCTATTTATTTCATAAGTGTTGTGTGGGTGCTCGACATCTAGAACAAGTGGGTGTTTTTTCATACTTAGGGGTGGGTTCCCCTTGTGAAATGGGTGTTTCACTAAAAGGTCTCATGTTTGTGATCATCTTATAGGATAAGTAGTCCATGTGTTTGTAGGCTTGAGATTGGGTATTATTCTCCATGAGGGTTTTTCATGTAGATCTTGTGTTATATGTGTGATCTTGCATCATATTTATTATTTATTGTTATGAACATCTTGTATGTTTTATGAATGTTTTTTGTCATTGATTAAGAGTTTGAAAGGATTACGATTGAATTTTGAAATATCTTGCATCACTGATTCACCCCCCCTCTCAGTGATTGTACCTCCAACAATGAATATAAATCTCCCCCTAAGACCAAGCATCCTTCATGCTTCTGCTTATTAGCTGAGTGCCTCCATGAAGCTTGATGGAGTCACCTCTCCTCTAGGGTACTAAAATAACATAAAATCAATAGATTCCTTGATCTCCATGTCCTTACTAGACTGAAATTTCTTCATGATCCTCTTAGGCTTGAATTCTTCAATCTCCATTTGAACAATATTTCACTTGGTCTATTTATATTGACTCATTCATCCACAACTTAACCTAATAGGGAGAATTATTGGCACTCATTTACATATAAATTATAATCCACCATGGAAAGTAGTCCACTTGGAATTGCATACTAATCATCATTCATTTTATCTACCTTTGGTATCCATTCACTATTTTGTCTTCTTTCTTGCATTCTAAGGGCCTCAATCTTCTTGTTTTTACTTGAGAATCCATGCTTACAAAACTTTGAAATATGACCAACCTTTTAAAAATTGAAATAAATTATTCCTCTTGATGGAAACACACCATTACTCATACCTCTTAACTAATGAATCTCCTCATAGTTCCATTCATATTCATTCTTGGAGGGTCTTCTAAAATGCCTTATTTTATGACCAAATTGGTTATATGAATAACAATAACCATGGAAAGGATTAGCATACCTTATAACATTAGGTTGTCTAACAGGATTAGTCTTCATTTTGTCAACACCATCATTCTTTAATTGACCATTGACCTTTAATGTCTGATTCTCCTTAATCATATTAGGATTCTTCTTTTGGTCTCCATTGAAACCAAGACCTATTTTATCATTATTAATCTTTTGACTACTCAGGATGTTGTCTATATCATTGGTACTTTTTCTAAACTACATAAAGGAATTTACCTTACTTGATGCCTTATCCAACTCAGCTCTCAAGGAGTCCACTTTAGTTACATCCCTGGCACATTCTTCTTTATCCTTTAGGCTTTTAGTCACAATCTTAATTTGAGTCTCCGCCTATTTGATTATTTCTTCTTTTCCTTGGAGTTGTTCCTCAATCTATCTTTAAACAAATTGATTTAATCCTCATAGTATTTGATAAGAGACCTCATCACCTTATTCTTCTTTTTCACCATTTTTAGTTCTTATAGAGAATTCCTAAACTCATCTTCAAAGTCCACCTCATCTTCTTCTTCATCTAAATCACCAACAATACCTCCAAACCATATAGACTCTTTTTGATTTGAACAGCTTGCTTCTTTATTCATAAATAGAACTTCATTAACATCAGTATCATCATCTTCATGGTCATTCTCAAAATCACTTCTCTCACTCTCATCAGATGAACTATAGTTTTCCTTGGTTTGAAAGATTCTATTGTTCTTCAAAAACTTCTTGTCATCATACTTTTTGAAGATTTTATTACTCTTATCACACTTATAAGACTTCTTATCATCATCATGACCTTCATCATGCTCTTCATTATCCTGTCTTATGCTTATGAGGGCACTTGTTAGAAAAGTGTCCAATTTATCCATAATTAAAGCACTTGAATCGAAACTTACCTTTGTATTTACTTAAACTAGTTTTCAACTTTCTTGTAAACATAGATATCAACTCATCATCATCAATATCAAAATCATTATTGTATTTGACTTTCTTACCTTGTGTATTCTTCTCTTTTGACTTATTTTATGCCTTGAATGTAGTTTCCTTATTTTTAGGTCTTCCTTCACTTTTCCTCACCTCATAGGCTATTAGGGTGTCATAAAGTCCATCCATCTCTAGCTTGTCTAGATCTTGCATATGTTCAATAGAAGATACTTTATAATCAAATTTAGAAGATAGAGATCTCAATACATTTTTAAAAATAATGAATTATTTCAATTATTCACCTAGGCCTCTTATGATGTTGACCACTTCATCAACCCTTAATAGGTAGGCTACAATAGTGTCATCTCCATTCATCTTTAGGCTTTCAAACTATGTTCTATGGATTTAAAATTTATCCAACTTGACCTTGGAGTCAACTTCATGGATATTCTTTAACTTGTACCACATTTTTTTGGAAAACATATAGTGCATCACCTTCACAAGCTCTACCTCTAATAGGCCACAAAGAATACCATTCATTGCTTTTGAATTGTTTTCACTAGCCTTCTTACCTATTGCATTTATAGGGGGAATAGGGGGTGCAGTATATCCTTCTAAAATTGATTTCCAAACATCATGACCTTGATACATCAAATATTTTCTCATTTTGACACTCCAAAAATCACAATTAGATCAATTGAACAATAGATATTTACTTGTAGAGAAACCACCTTGTGCTTGACTAGCCATCTTCGCTTGCTTATGATCTCTTTTAGGTTATTAGGCCTCATTCAAAGGACCTAATATGATACCAAATGTTGGAATTATAGATAATAAGAGGGGGGGTGAATCATTTCCCTTAAAATAATTATTTAATTTTACTTATCATCCATGAAGCATTCACTCACATATGTATATTAACCAATGCATAAACAATCATCTACAAAAGCATACAGCATAAGAACACAAGAGATATGTGTAAAATGCTCATGGGAGATAAAACCAACTAAAATATATCTTGGACTATATTCTTATAAATAATGAATCAATATTTAATGAAACACCAACCCAACAAGGAGCACAAACCCCTTATTAGTCAAGTACCAACTCAATTAATCCTTTAGCAAGCACCAACTTGTAAGGAGGCACCAACCCCTTAGGTGAATCAGCACCAACTCATCCACATAAAACCTATAATCACCTTTAGACACATTTTACTCACTCAATCGATGATAATCTCATTCTTTTTTCTTCACACTCTTCTATCTCTTTCAAATAGTCTATTAGGCCTCTTCGCTCAACTAGTCCTTTTCTTGATAGAATTAGGTCATATGACCTTGATCTAATCTATGAAAATAATATTAGAACTTAATTACATATTAAAAAAACCTCTATAATTATATTCAATCTATTTACATTCTTTTCAAACCTTTATTTCATTCATTCATTCCCTCAATATTCTAACTAGTCAAATTAGGCCTATTAGACCTTCTTTTTATACTTGACTCTTGATCTCACCCGCCTTGGTTGGAAAAAAACATATCCATACTTGGATCACCCTTAAAATATAAAAAAAGACATTTCATAAGTTAAACATCCACTACATAGGTTGGTCACCACTCATAAGGACCAAAACCACCATTAGACCTAATAGAGACCTAATATAATTAGGTCTTCTCAAAGCACATGTTTCACCTTGACCATCTTGGAACATATTGAGCCTCCAAAAATGGATTACACACTTAAATTATACCCATAATAATCTCACATTTTTTTCTCTAACTCCATTTATCTCATTTTACTCTTTGAACCATACCATTAGCCCTACTCACAATTAGGCCTTCTCACTGCCAGAAAATCTACTTTAAATATTTAAAGTACACACTAAAATTTTACATATAACCATATCAAAAAATCATATATATATAGACTCCATGACCTTAGGTTCATCACTATGTTCATTATAATTTATCATACATGTCAAAATACCTCAAACAAACCACTTATATATGCTCATTCAAAACTGTAAACAGATCTCAAACACCCAGTCAAGGACCCTTGACTTTTCAAACCTTCATAGGAGTTCATCATGAATAAAAATAAATTAAAATGAATATATGAAACATCTATGACAACTAAATATCAATTATATTCTTTAACTCTATGCATAGTGACTCAGAAACATCAATCTCACTCATATACAGAAAACTACCTGAATGCTCCAAAACATAATCATGAAAACCAAGATTTAGAACACGTGTGAAAAAATTTATGAACTTAAAATGAGTTTATATGATCCTTAATCATCCTTATAACATCTTAATATATTAATATATATATATATATATATATATTATAATTTTTAATAGTAATATTGGTCTTATAGAACAATCTCATGCCTTCACTATACACAGACCTCACTGTGTTAGATAAGTCAGATTGAGATCAAATTTTTTCCATACATGAGATTCTTAAAAAATTATCTCTATTAGAGATATGTGTTATATTTTTTGAATAATAACTCCACGTATTTGGATCGATCTCTAATCCACTGCAACCCATCCCTAATCTCATTCTCAATTTTGCCTGATTTTTTCACATCTTCCTCACTAGGCCCTTTTAGTGATAAGCCAACTTATATGAATAGTTTAGCATATTTTAAGTATATAACCTACTTAAAAACTTATATGATAATAAAATACAAGTCTCACACATCATCCTTCAATCATTTTCATGATTTGACCTAGTCAAACCTACCTATTACATCAAAAATTTGAGAAACAAGGAGTTTCTTATAACTTCCACTCACTCTTCTGATAGACCAATGCCACATAGAGGTATCTGGGAGATTTGAATACAACCACCAATAATCATACTAGGTTAACCAAACCAATCTGATTAATTTTGAATCATATCTTCCATATCGGGTCACTATTAGGGTTTTAGAGAGGGTTTAGATTGTCTTCCATTCTTAACAATCATTCATAAAGCTTAGGCCCTCAACCCAAAAATAAATGCTAGAAAATTTGAGATAAGACCCTTTCCCAACTACCCTAAACTACTTGTATCCTCATGTAAAGGTTGCATGTGTCAACGAGCATAATAAAATCTTTTTCAGGTCTGCAACACCTCATTTTGTGCACATAGAAAACCTCAACACCAATTTTCATTATTTATCCTTCAAAATTTGACATAAGAATTGGTCAAAACACATGAACTAACCTTTCACACCTATAAAAATTCTCTCATGGGCTCTATCATCTTGTAAAATGAACTTGACCCTCATTAGGCTACACTAGTTCTCTTTGCATACTAGGCCTAAACCTATAAGCCATACTTAGACCCTGAACATATCTTGAAACCTCTTGTATTATTCTCAAAACTTAATTTTATTTTCATAAAACTTCATATCATGCTCACATACTACCAAAATTCTTCTCACAAGCCTCAGACTTCTCACCTCAAATTGCTACCAACCCTATGCCTTCCTGTTAGGTTTCTCAAGTACATGATTAAGCCATGAACTAGCCTTGAAATATCATCTAAAAGATTATTTACCTTATACACACATTGACATAGTTTCAATCATATTCTCACATGATCTACCATTGATTTACATCTTATATATATCTTAATCACACCTCAAGACTCCTAATTAGGTCAGGTAGAGTCTAGGACTAGTTTGGTTGCATGTTTAGGCTTAAGACCTTACCCCTATAGGTTTACTTTAAAACATTACTAAGTGTTCCCACACTTCATATGCATGCTTGGGCATCCTTGAACATCCACTCATACCTGTGTGTATCCATATTACTAGACTACCATCTTCATACACATGATCATGATATGATAATGCTTCTTAAGACTAGTGCTCAAAAGTATGCTTACCTTGTATCTTGATCTTGACCTTGACATGTCATCAACCTCATAAGAATTACCAAGTTGCCTTCAAATTCTCTCTTATCACTTTTTCACTTGGTTTCCTTATCACATACCATGTATCTTCACAAGAACATCTCTAGGACATAAATGACACTCATAAACCTTTGACATCAGTGACAACATTAATGTCACAATACCAACAATAGGATTATACCTTAACAATTGAGTCTCTACTTTCTTGTTATAAATACTAATGTCAGTCCATGTAATGACTGATGCTAGTTATAAGAAATTGGTGCCAATCAGTTTAAGTAACGTCAATGCCGATCAACTAGAATCAACATCGATTGCCTATAAAAATATAGGAAAAACACAATGATTTTCATGAAAAATATGGTTAGCAAAACAAGTATAAAAACCTAAAAAGTCTTTGGATCCTATAAAACAAAAGTCAAATAGAGAGTATGCAAGTTCTAAAATAGAGAACAAAAACTAGAAACTTTCAATAAAAAATCAAAAATGAAGTTTTATGTCATCTTCTACCCTTCACACAAGGACCGATGTCAATTAGGACAGAATCAATGTCATTTAGTATAAATTGACACCAATCATTATGTAAACTATGTGTCATTAGAAAGAAAAAACATATAAAAACTAAAGATAAAACCTAATTTTTAGAGACTTTTGAGCATGTATTAGAAGATCTGAGAGTTGAAAATTAGTCTCCATGCTTGTACAGAATGCATGGTCCCATCAGACATGCCAAGATGTTGAGTAGGAATCTAAAATGAAATATATCATGCATTAGTCAATTAAATCCTAAATAAACATAAAGAACATAACTAACTAAGCCAACTCCCTCATAAGGTTTTGCAAATGAAATATAAGAACTTTTAAAAGAAGGAATATAACTATCAAACCTTCTCAAGAGCATCTCTCCTTCAAATGTAGTTCAAAAACATGATTTTCCCAGAATTTGGTGCTTCAATTATTCTTTAATGATGAGTGGCTTTCTCCTCCATCATCTCTCAATGCACCAATTGACTAGGCTCATGAAATTGATCAAATGTGTGCCAATAGTTGAAGTTATACCATTAAAAATTTAGCATAATAACATTACATAAAAATAGCTTGAAAGGATGAGTGGGGACCCTTGTATTTATAGATTTTTGGAAATGATCAGAATCACCCAAGACCATCCATATTGAGATCAATATGTGTGGATATGAACCAATTAAATTTTGGAGGCTTAATCCATAAATATCTCCATTAATATTTGGAGGAAAGGGGCATTAATAAGTCATGAGAGGGATTAAACCAGATATTTGTTTCATTCATTGCTTATAGATGCTACCCCACTATTGATGTCACTATATGATGTAGATATAAGAAATGAATTTCTAATTAATAGATCTTCAATAACCTCCATGGCTTTTCCACTTAAGCTCTTAATTTGGGTTAATTTACTTACGTGGAGTTAATTAATTTTTTGGAATATCTTTAGAAATTGGTTGCTCACTTAATCAAACTGGTCAAATGTCAATTTATTGAGTTAAGATTTGACTAGAGTATAATTAGAAGAAGGTGTCAGTTGTGTATAGACCAATATGATATTTAGAGCATTTTGGACATGAAATAACACATGCACATGTCATGTGCTTCTAAATTAGAAGAGTTTTGTAGTTTAGAGTATCAAATTGCATTTTCATCATTTTGACTCAAAATGATTTGAGAAAATTTAATAATCATATAAAATCCATTGTCTCATTTAGGGATGCATTAGCCTAAATCAACACTTGTATATGAAAATATTGAACCATTTAGCATGTTTTAGTGATTTTGGCCTATATTGTGCATTATCATAGACTTTTAAGATTGATAATTTCAACACAATGGTGATAATAATTGATGTCTACAAGTAGGAGGCAAGTAGGAGGAGCACCATAGGTTATGTATTCATTATTGGTGACATAATAGTTAGTTGGACTTTAAAATTTTGGAACATAGTTATTTTGTCAACTACAAAGGTAGAGTATGTTGCATATACAGAAGCAAGCAAGGAGATTATATAGATGAAATGGTTCATAGAAGAGTTAAGATAGAAGTAAAAATATTTTAGATTGTATAATTATATCTAGAGTTTAATTCAATTAGCAAAAAACTCAGTATTTCACTCAAGACCAAACATATACAACTCAGGTATCACTTCATTCATTCAGTTTTGGAGGATGGTCAATTAAAGTTATAAAATATCCATATGAGTCAAAATCCTATAGATATGTTAATAAAAGTAGTCACAAAGGAGAATCTAGAGATTTATTCAAATTCAATAGGTCTTCAGGTATAACAAGGAAGATGAGAAACATGCCAAGGTCAAATCTCAAAGAAAAGTCCAAGGAAGAGTTATAGCAGTGGAAGAAATTTCAAAAATAAATCTCCAAGTGGAAGATTATTGGATAGTGGATCCTGTATGAAATCAAAAATATATCAAATCTATAAATTAATCTTAGCTCAGAGAAGATAGATCCTACTTACACTTCTGATTGGGGATACACTAAATAATCAGGAACATTACCAATATGTGGATCCACTAGACCCAGTTAGGGGATCTCTTACTACAATAAGATCACTAGGGAGGTTCCAAAGCCTTTAATAAAGTAAAACTATACAATAACCCTAACTAAGTTTTATTTTTTCATATTCACTAAGCTAATAACAAGTAAAGCAAAGTCTAATCTAGTGCTCACCAAAGCTTGTGGCACAAAGTGAGGGTAATAAATAATAAAATTAAATATGCATAGAAGATATATACTTATGTCAATGTATATGGAATCTTAATGAATTTAAGAGAAGTAAAAATGCATATCTATTTACTATTAAAAAATAAGAATAAAGTCAGGAATACGTACCTTTGAAGATGAACCCATTGAGCCTCAATCTCTCCCTTGGTCAAGGTGATTTGAAAGATGTTATTATGGTATGTAAGGATGATAAGAATAAATAATCTTTAGGAAACACAACCTATCAATGCATCCAAAAGACTTCTCCATAAGACAAGATTCGTATCTCTAAAGAAGTTATGAAACCCTAAGATTGCTCCTGAAGTAGAATGGTGGAAAAGAATATGTGAAATAGCTCTTAATTCTTCTTCTCTTCTCTAAATAATAGAAAATTGATATTGTATACATAGGTGGACTTAACCCTAATCCCTTCCAAAAGTTTTAGCTGATAGGGTTAACTTAGTTGACCTAGTATCATTATTGACAAAAACTCACTAGGTCATGGGCTAGTTCGACCAAGAGCTGACCTAGAACATAAATGAGTTTCACCAATAAGAGTACAATGTTGACCCAGTCGACTTAGTCATGTAAACTGTTGAAAGGGGTTTTAGGTTAGGAAAAGGGGTACAAAAGTTGGTAAAATATTAGAGGAGTGTACAAGAGAGAATAACAAGCTTAAGGGAATGGTTTTTAAAATACAAGTGTGTATATAAAAAGTGGAAAAATAGACAACAATTATATGAAGCACCAATGGTCTACCCACTCCTTTCCCAATGTGTCCCTTAAGTCATACACTTAGAGAGATTAATACTCGATGGATTCTTTCAAAATAAAGAGCATCATTAATTGATAAAAGTTTGAAAATATTATATGTATACATATGCCTCACTTGAAACTCATCATGGGTCACATAAGTGTAACACAGGATCGTGCTTCAAGAATAAAAACATGATGACACATAAATTTGATGCTAAATAAAATACACTGAGAAGAAAATAAGATAAATGAAAAGATAGAATTTAAAAACATATAACCTTACTTATCTTAGTGTTGTAGATAAATAAGGAGACTATGAGAGATGTGAAGGCGTCCAATATGAGGAATACTAGGTGAACCTCTACAGATTGGAGCAAAAAATTAAAAAAAGTGAAATATAATCATATAGCATTGAAAATAATTCTCTACAATGTCATGATTCGATAACTTTTTAAGTTTCAAAAATTAAGTGTAAAAATAAAGATATGATCAAAATAAAAAATTTGATGGTACATATTTGAAGGGTAAAGAATTGTGAATAGTAACTTTATATAGGGTGAAAATAAAGACATTTTCTATTATTTGACTATTTTGAGAAAAAAATAGAGCTCTGAGAGACTTGTGAGAGCTAAAAAAGCCAAGATGGTGAGGAAAGGATAGCTAATATGAGGAGGATGCCTAGCGGTCACAACATGTCCAGCACAACTAGGCAACTGAGAATTTCAAATTTGTTTTGAATATTTTAATTGAAATTAAGTTTTTTATATAAATTTGTAAATTAGATCAATTTTAGAAACTATAATGAACCCAAGGAAGTTGCTAAAGGAACTAGAGGTCAAACAGGGAACTAGGTTTGAAAGGGATCAAAAAAATGCATTGAAGGCATTTAATACAAGAGATCAAAGGGTCAGTAGTTTAGAAGAACTAGGTAAACTCGATCGACCTAGTAGGTTGAAAAATAGGTTTTAATATGGATAACATATTAGGTATGGGTCGACTTAGTTGATTGAAGAAGATGGATCACTTAGAACCCCTTGGCCAAATTAGTTGAGTAAGCCAAATTATTAACTTAGTAATAATAGGGGGGAAATAATAGTTTGACTTAGTTTGTTAAGTCCAAATGGTCAACCTAGTACTATTAAGATGACTTAGGATGTTACTAATTGTCTATTATAGTACTAAAATTTAATAAATTAGTCGATATAGTGCTTTTAAGGCTCAAGATGCTCGACTAGGTATTGAAATGGCCAACTAGGATAAAAATAAATGAAATTGATAAGAAATGAATAGATTAAGGCAAATTAGGTTTGTTTTTGTTAAAATTTAAAAAGAATGTATTTTGATTATAAGTGGCATAGAGGTCTAAAACATATTTTGTTGTTTGATGGTTGTAGGAGTGCTGGAGATTTTAGCAATTGGTGGACATGTCATGTCTACCAGATCTATTGGAGTGTCTGACAAAGGTAGACCAGTATAGATTGGTCGTACTAGACTTAGGAGGCATCATGGAGATGTGATGAGTTCTACTGAGTGTTGATATAGTGGTCATTTTCTTGGGAGCATAAGAGTGCTTAACCAATACTTTTAGGTGGGTAGTGGATGGGGATATCATAGAGGTTGATATCACATTGAAGGATGTCCATGTTTTACTTGGACTTATTATAGGAGGGATGTTAGTGATCATAGAGATACTAGATGATTGGGAGGGGAGACAATCATTAGACTAATGGGTGATTTACTCAAATAAGATTTACCTAGAGCCAAGAGTGAGTCTATTTGACATCTATATAGCCTAGGTTTTGGATATCTAAAAGTCTATGATAGGACTTATGATAGCATGAGTGTTGTGTCACAAGTCAGATGGCAAGGTACCACTATATGCAATAGCTTTGTGATAGTCAATATTGGAGCAAGGGTCACTCTATGACTTGGGTTCTATCATCTGAGGTAAGCTCATGTATGATATGTATGGGATGTTGTCCAGAGGGTAAAAGACCATAGGTCTAGTGGTATTACTGACTACCTGGATATATGAGAGGTTCTCGATATACTGTTGAGCATGCTCATTGATGTTAGGTTGTCATTGATGTCAAAGATAGCATGATTCATAGTGCATTAATGACAAAGTGATCATATTGATGTTTTGAATAGTGTTTAGCTTAGTAAGGCAATTGATGGATGGTATTGATTGTATGAAAATGTTATAGAGACCATGTGGGATGTTATGAGTACATATAATGTTTATAGAAGTAAACAAAATTCAGCAAAATAATCATATGAAGGTCTAAGCTCAAGTAGTTATCTTGACAAATAAATCTAAGTGAACAGATTGGTGAAATAATATTTCACATGTGTGAAGGTTTTAGGAGTAGTTTGATATATGGATGGATTCCCCTATGTGAGGTGATCCTATGGTTCAAATTTCAAGTCATAAGGTTGAGCGTAGCAAAGTTATTAAGGTGCAAAGTTGGCTTCTCAGATAAATTTTACCAAACTCCCATAGTCAAATCTGTAATAACGAAGATCTACAGTGAGCATTAAATCAGATCAAAGATATAATAGTGAGAAATTTATTTGATCAAATAAATTTCTAATATAGTGCATGATCTTATCAATAGTGATCCAATGATGCGCATAAATTCAATATGTCAAAATATGCTCAAAATGTATGTGCTAGTGACAAGTGTCCCAATATCATTAAGTTGATAGTAGATAAATGACATGTGAGTACTCATACAAATATATATTAGTGGAATGTATTGAGTCAAATAGTCAATGTGTGCAAAAGGCACATAGAGCTTCCAAGTGGCACTATCATAGAAGCACGGATCTAAGATCAATGGTGAGTGTTGCAAAGTTAAAGATTGGGCTAGTCCAAGGAGATTGATGATACATATTTTTTCAAAGTTTATAGGGAGCATGAGATGAGATCAAAGTGTCCAATGTTTAAACATTTGCTCAATGATTGTTGGAATTTGAATTTTTAAATTTGCAAAGAAAAACTAGTTTGTAGTTTTTAAGCTTTATCTTTTGATTTAAGAAGAATTTCATGGTGGTGTAAAAATCAAATTTGAATATGACTTCAAGGTGCATCTAGAGAACTTAGTTATAAGGTCTGAATTTTTATTAAGTAAAATTTATGAAGCTTCAAATTTGACTATTTGTTCATTATTGGTGTTAATATGTACAGAATTTTGTTTGAGCAAATTGTGCTTTAACAAAAGAATGTCCTAGTAGGAGTAATCTTTTGAAGATGGATAAGAGGTCATATGGAGTAGACTCAGGTATTTGAAACTGATCTTATGTTCTTAATTTTCTCGATGAAGTGCTAATTGAGTGAATAGGTCTCTATGAGACCCATAAAGGCTAATAAGGCCTAATTGAAAGGTATAGTTGCTTAAATGTGACCCATGGATGTTATGGCAAACCTATGAGGATGGTATTGAGCTATGTGTTAGCTTGTTAGAAGTATTAAGGGTTAAGGCAAGTATTATGGCCTAACTATAATAGTGATATGCATGAAGACTCTATAAATAGTGGAGACCAAGACAATGGTTTTTTGATTGGTTGTAGATGTAATTGAGAGTTCAGAAGATAGAGATGAAGGAAAGAGATCAAAGATAGTGTGCTCAATGGATGGATTGAACTACAAAGCAAATTGAGGATGAGAGAAGAAGATTAGAATGATCCAAAATGGGTGTTTGGATGCATTTCTAGTATGAGCAAGTTTGAGTGTATGTGATGATTTGAAAGAGAGATATTAAACATTATTTCTCGAATCAAAGTTCTAGAGTTGTTGATTTCTTAGGTGTTGTGTGGGTGCTAAACATCTAGAACAAATGGGTGCTTTTTCATACTTAGGTTTGGGTGATCCTTGTGAAGTGGGTGCTTCACTACAAGATTTATATTTTTGATCATTTTATAGAACAAGTAATCCATGTGTTTACAGTCTTGAGAGTGTGCTTTATTTCTCAAAAAGGTTTCCCATGTAGATCTTGTGTTATGTGTTTGATATTGCATCATCTTGATTATTATTTTTTATAAACATCTTGTATGATTTATGAATACTTGTGGTCATTGATTAAGAGTTTGAAAGTATTAAAATTAAAGTATGAAATATATTGTATCATTGATTCGCCTCCCTCTTAGTGATTGTACCTATAATAATTGGTATCAAAGCAAGACCTTCATTACAAGTTTAACCACTTGAATGTGATCCAAGGTACATTATGGCAAGTCAATAGATGCAGGGTTTCTCTAAAAATCAAGAATCAGTGTTCAATGGGTCAAATAATGTTTTTTGGAGTACAAAAATGAGGAAATACATCATGTCTCAAGGGTTTGATATTTGGAAATCTATCATGGATGGTTACACTACACCAACTACTCCTCCAACTAGTGTTACTGATAAGAAGTTGAATAAGAACAACTCTAAAGCTATGAATATTATCATTTGTGTTCTATCTAAGATTGAGTTCGCCAAAGTGATCCCTTGCAATTCTTCCAAGTAAATTTGGGACAAATTACAGACTATCTATAAAATAAACTCAAAGGTAAAATTGTCTAAATTACAAACCTACCGAAGGCAATTTGAAGGTCTCAAAATGAAAGAAGAAGAAATTGTGGCATCCTATATTCTAAGAGTTGATGACGTAGTAAACATGATCAGAGGTCTTTGAGAGGTGATTTATTAAGTTATTAGGTATTGAGGAATCTTAAACTAAAATTTAATTTAAAAGATTCTTTTGTAGAAGAAAGTCATGATCTCACTCATTTGAAGATGGATGAACTGCATGGCATCCTTACTGCCTATGAGATGAGAGTTGGTGAGGACAAACCATCAAACAAGGAAGTAGCATTCAAGATAAAAATTGACCTAAATAAGAAAAGAACTCAAGGTAAGGAATTCAAGTATGATGAGATATATGATGATGAAGTAATAGTTTTGTTTACAAGTAAATTAAATTTATGCTCAAGGAAGTATAAGGGTAAACTACCCTTCAAATGTTTCAATTATGGAGAAGTAGGACACTTTGCTAACAAGTGCCCTCATAAGCATAAGAAAAATGATGATGAAGATCATGGTAAAATCGAAGATGAAGGCAATAAGACATTTAGGTCTGATAAGAGGAAGAAAGATTTCAGAAAGTATGACAATAAGAAGAGTCTCTACACCAATAAAGATTGATCATCAGATGAGAGTAAAGACAATGATTCTGAGTTTGATATTGAAGATGAAGTCTTATACATGGTTGAGGAAGGAAGTTTCTCATTTCAAAAAGAGTCTACTTTGAGCGATATAAATAATGAAGAAAATAAGGAGGATTGTGAGACTAAATTAAAGAATGTTCATGAAGAACTGAAGATTGAGAAGAAGATTAACAAGAAGATGAAGTCTCAAATCAAGGACTATGAAGAGAAATTCAATGTGTTTGAGTTAAGAATGAATGAAGACACCAAGGATCATGAAGATTTAGTCAAGCATCTTAGTTGTCAATTGTAAATCCTATCTACAAGCTTGAAATCTAAAAAATATGAGTTTTCAAGGTATGTGATTAAAAATGAGTCATTAAAAGCTGAGTTAGAAAACACATCTAGTACAGTGAAGTTATTTATGAAGTTTGAAAAGAGATCAAATAAACTTGGCAATATTTTGAGTAGTCAAAAGCATGCAAGTGATAGAATTGGAATTGGTTACAAATAAGAACAAAATAATGTAACTCAAGACAAGATAAAGACCAATGTGAACAAGGACAATCAGACCTTGAAGATAAATCATCAGTTAAGGAATGAATGTGTTGGCATAATGAGTAAAAATTAGATTATACAACCAAATACCATGAGGTATGCAAATTTCAATGGTTACTTCTATATTTTTAATCAATCTGATCACAAGGCTAGAGAGTGTAGAAGACCTGCTAAGAATCAATGTAATCATTAATTTAATAGCATGAGCAAAGTTGAGTGCTTCAGTTATTATGACATATGACACATTGAAATATTGTTTTCAAATAAATTAAGGTAAGATGAGCTCACTTCAAGAAGAATGGTTTGCTACAACTGTGAGAATATTGGTTACATTGCTAGGTTCTACAAGCAAAGGCCATTAAGTCAAAATAAATTCAATTAGACTTTTAGAGTGCAATAAAGAAGACAAGTTAACCTATGGAAACCAAAAATGAAAGGTGTGAGTCATAATGAGTCTAAAGGTCCAAGTGGTTTGTTTGTTGAAGTGGAGAATGCTAAAAAGGTTGAAGACAATCAAAAGATCTCATTGTCTGCTCATTTTGAGAATGAAGAGACCAAGCTCAAGCAGAAGAATAAGGTGTCAGTTGAGAATAGTTTTTAGGTGTATATGAATATAAATGAACATCCTACTATTATTGAGTAAGTTTTATGCAAAGAACATTAGTTATCAATGCCCATTGATGAGGTTCTTTCTTTATTTGAAAAGGTATGTCATGAATCTTTATTGTCTCCATATGTTTTCAATCCAATCTTTAAAAAAAAGGAGAATATTGTATTGGATAAGCATGTTTCTTCTCTTAAGTCTAATAAGAAGAAGAACTATCAGTGTTAAATGACCAAGGAGGAAAAATAATATGAGGAGCTGTGGGCAACTCCTGGTCTCACATTGTTCTACGACATTATGGGTTAGGGTGTCTCTATCTAGGCTTCAAGGAGACACTTTACAAGCAAAACAAATCATGGTGGATGCTAGATGAGATTTGGTTGATATTTCAAGACAAAAAATATATTTTGAAAATATGTTTGGATAAGGGGGATCAATGATTTTTATAAATCTACTCCAAAGTGTTGTTATTCAAAAGATATATTCAGGGACAGTGATCATAAATTCAAATTTTTGATCAAATCTAAAGGATGGTCTAGTTGGTCAAATGGTGAAGAATGAGCATGTTGGTTCTGAAGGTATACAAGCAAAGAATGGAGGTTTCCAAGTATCTGATCAAGGATGGTGAGTTGTCAAGTTGTTCTATTACATAGAAAGACTAAAGATAAGGTTGAAATGGAGTATGAGGATAATGTGTTGTCATATTGTTGATATCATGAAAAAGGTCTTAGAGTATTGTATATGACAATTTATGTATGTCATGGAGTTCACAGTGTTATAAAGATGAGATGGTTCTATGAGAATGCTTGGAAAAGGTTATAAATAATGATGGCTTATAGAGGATAAAGGGCAATTGTTTTATTGCTATGAGATCCATACGAGAGTTATTCTTATTTATTTCATATGTTTAAATTTGACCTAATGAAGATATGAGATCTTTTGGTGGTTTCATAATAATATTGACTATGTGTGGATAGTGTTTGAAGTGTTGCTGATAGACCTAGTTCATTGAGAAGACTTATTGAAGATGATCTATTTTAGATAAAGCATGAAGTTAGGGAGAGCTAACTCAGATAGTTTGAGAGGCTTGAAGAGATGTGCATAATGTTAGGGGGAGCTTTCTAAGCTCTGTGAGCAATTTGTCAGGTCTAAAGATTAGAAAATTCCAAGTTCAGATTGATGCATGTTAAAGGGGGAGAATTGATTCATATGCTTGAAAGTATGTAAGTATCCTAAGCATCTTAAATAGTATTTAAATGCATACATGATGTTGAGGAATGATTATTGGCATGTTGAGGAAGAGACCATTTGTCATTAATGTCAAATGGGGAGAAAGATTAAAATGGAGTTCAAATAAAGTCATTATGAGGATGTTTTACCATCAATGACAAGGAGGAAGATTGATGAGTATGGTCATTGATGTTAGGTTATCCTTGATGTCAAAAAGAACATGATTCATAGTGCATTAATGACAAAGTGATCATATTGATGTTTTAGATAGTGTTTGACTTAGTGAGGTAATTGTATGATGATATTGATGGTATGGGCATGCTTCAAAGACCATATGGGATGTTATTAGTCCTCAAAATGCTTATGAAAGTGAAAAAAAATTATCAGAATAGTCTTATGAAGGTCTAAGCTCAAGTATTCATTTTTATAGATAAATCTGAGTGAGTAGATTGATGATGTCATATTTCACACATGTGAAGGTTTCAAGTATCTAATGCAGTGCATAATCTTGTTAGTAGTGATCCAATAGCACGCATGATTTTAATATGTCAAAAGATGCTTAGAATGCACGCACTAGTAACAAGTATCTTAATCTCATTAAGTTTACAGTAGATCAAAAGCATGCAAGTACTCATATAGATGGATATCAACAGAGCACGTTGAGTTAAATACTCAATGTATGTAGAAGGCACATAGATCTACCAAGTGGCATGATCGTGGTAGCATATATCTAAGATCAATGGTGAGTGTTGCAATGTTAAAAACCAAGCTATTCTGAGGAGATCAAAGGTACGTATTTGTTCAAAGTTGTTGGGGAGCACAAGATGAGGTCAAAGTGTCTGACATTTAAACATTTGCTCAGTGACTGTTGTAATTTGAGTTTTCAAATTTTTGAAGGAAAACCAGTATGTAGTTTTTAAGCTATATCTTTTTATCCAGGATGAATTTCATGGTGGTGTAAAAATCAAATTTGAATAGTAATTAAAGATGCATTTAGAGAACCTAGTTATAAGGTATGATTGTTTGTAAAATCAAAGTTACAAAGATTAAAAGTTGACTATTTTTTCATTCTTATTGTTAATGTGTACAAAAGTTTGTTTGCACAAATTATGCTTTAGCAGAAGAATGTTTTGGTGGGAGTAATATTTTAGAGATATCCTAGAGGTCATATGTAGTGAACCCAGGTATTTGAAAGTGATCTTATCTTCTTAATTTTATCAATGAAGTGATAATTGGGTGAATAGGTATCCATGAGACCCATAAATGATACTAGAGCCTAATTGAAAGGTGTAGCTACTTAAGTGTGACCCATGGATGCTATGGTTGACCTATGAGGATGGTATTGAGCTATGTGTTAGTTTGTTATATGTCTTAAGGGTTAAGATAAGTATTATGGCCACCTAAAATATTGATATGTATGAAGACTCTAAAAATAGTGGAGACCAAGGCAATGGTTTTTTGACTAGTTGTGGATGTAATTGAGAGAGCAAAAGATAGAGATGAAGGAAAGAGATCAGAGATAGTGTGCTCAGTGGATGGACTAAAGTATAGAGCAGATTCAGGATGAGAGAAGAAGCTTAAAGTGATCTAAAAGGGATGTTTGGATGCATTTCTTGTATAAGCAATTTTGAGTGTATATGATGAGTTAAAAGAGAGATATTAAACATTGTTTCTCAAATATTATTGATCTGCAATCAAAGTTATAGAGTTATTGGTTTCTTATGTGTTGTGTGGGTGCTCAACATATAGAACAAGTGGGTGATTATTCATACTTAGAGGTGGGTTCTCCTCGTGAAGTGGGTGCTTCATTAAAACATCTCATGTTTGTGATCATCTTATGGGATAACTAGTCCATGTGTTTTCAAGATTAAGAGGGTTTTATCCCCCAAGAGGGTTTCCCACATAGATCTTGTGTTATGTGTGTGATCTTGCATCATCTTTCTTATCATTGTTATGAACATATTATATATTTTATGAATTTGTGTGGTCATTGATTAAGAGTTTTAAATGATTATAGTTAAATCTTGAAATATCTTGCATCACTAATTTACCCCCCCTTCTTAATGATTATACCTCCAACATGTACTAACCAGCTAGGTTGCCCTATGTGGTCGATAATTGGTTATGTCAAGTGTTGAGATAAAGATAGGATCAGGTGGCATGGGTCGTACCCCACATGCCAATGCTATAGAAAGTCACATGATGAGAGATTATTTGGCAATATTATGAACACATTATGATAGTTTGGCTGAGTTAGAAGATAGTGGTGCCAAATTTAAGATGAACATGGATTATGGGCCACTACACTTGGTGGGTAAAGTTGCATCCAATGGTATGCTTACTAGGATAGTTCAGACCCCCCCACTAAGTAGCTCTTATAGTGGTGCCCAGATTTTGACATAGGCATGCAAGAGAGCCAAGAAGGAGAGGAGGAGGATCACTAGTCATGAGACTGGAGATCAAATCATGGTGTGAGATACTATAGACAGGTTGAACATGATGATCGATAGCTAGAGAGGACATGGACATGTATGCAGGAGTGTCATAGGTACCATAGTTAGCACCATAGTAAGAAGAGAGATGACCACCTCAATCACACCATCAATGGAGATGATAGTGATGAGAGAGAGCACAAGGGGTGGTCATCCAGGACAACCCATCAGTCGGCCTAGGGTAGATCTAGTCTATAGAGGCACCACTGAGGTGAAGCTCAATATGGGCATAGGTAATGACCCTAGGGTTTGCATTGATTGGGAGGCATCCCATGCATGAAGTATTCAAGGGATGATCCAATGGAGAGACCATGCTTGATGATCGATCAAATGGGGAGACAATGCTTGGTGACACTGGGATAGGTAATAAATGTTGTAACTTGTTTAAGCTTTGAAAATAGAATAGTAGTTGTATAAGATTTTATTGATAGATTATAGATAGATAGATTTAAGAAATATTTGTGATCTAACATCTATTTGGTTTGAATTTTGAAAATCCTATGGATGAGAAACAGACCAAATGGGGATCCATGGGGAGGGGATCACTCCATGATATTTTGGATGGGGAGCTAACACCATATGATCCTACCACATTAGATGATCTCATGGTATCATCAGTCCCAGCACAAGAAAATTGGTTCAAACTAGCAAGAGAGGTCATGAGGTGATTATAGGTATGCAGAGATGAGCTACAACCACCAATATGAGTGGTAGTGAGAAAGGCATAGGCATGGCAGGCCTTTGCTCAAAACAGAGTCACACATTTAGCTACCACTATTCATCTAGGATAAGTATAAGCCCAAGTGGCCAAACTAGAGGGACAAGTATCAAGCTTGAGATATCAGGCATCCTCTTTATAACATACTATTTAGAGGGGATTTTTCAAGACATATATGGGCAATGTGGCTAGACCACAAGATAGACATGATAGAGCCCAGTCTTAGAGCTAGAATGATGTATTTTTGTACTTTATATCAAAAACATATATATATATATATATATATATATATATATATATATATATCTTATTTTGGTAGTTGGATGTTGATTTTATGTGTTTGTGTTATGGTTGTGTTTGTGTTATGGTTGTGGTTGTGTATGCATGGATATATTTGTTTATAGCACATGTATTGTGTGTGTGTGTGTGTGTTATAGGAAATATATGGTTTTTTTTTAGCATTATGTAGGACACATGAATGGCTAAAAAGAAATAGATGAAAAAGAGATTTGTCAAAGTATAATTAATCAAGAGCAAATGTACTACACACTATTTCGCATTGAGAAATATGTATTAACAAAAAATGACCAAGTATAAGAAACCAAAGAGTGGTAAACAAGAGGATAAAAAATTGTTTTTAAACCATGAGAAAGAGTAGTACCAAAATAAAATAAGTAAAATCACACTAAATCACATTGAGAAGTATGAAAATAATGTAATAAAGTGGAAATCACAATAAAAGAGCAATAGTATAAAAATAAATCAATTAAGTCAATCAATCATACTAAATCATGTTGGAAAGTATAAAAGAGAAAAAAGATTGGCAAAAATGGTCTTAAATTTATCACACTAATTCAAGTTGAGAAGTATGAAAATATTAATAAAAGTGGTTGAATTCTTACATACTATCATAGAATAAGAAGATAAAAGTGAAAGACTAATGAAGTATAAAACATACTAAATCAAGATGGGAAGCATATCAATGATGTATAACTCATAATCAATCACATGTTATCTCATATTTGACACGTGTAATTTTTATTGATTTAGATATTGGAGACTTTTGTGAAGAAAGCTAGGTCCTATCCATGGTCTTACACTACAAATCACAAAGGTAACACCAATAAAGTGGAAATAATGTGAAAATATAGTAAGAGGGAATGTTTGGAATGGTAATGGAAAAGGTTGGTAATTTATGAGGAAGGTTAGGTCATATCCATGATCTTATACTGCAACTCACAAATGGGATCCCTAGGGGAGTGATCAGTGAACAAAATAAAAAAATTTAAATGGAGATATTACGATTATAGGGAGTGAAAAATGAAATGTAAGAAGCATAGAGTAGGTGTTTTATGAAAAGACCTTAAAAGATATGAGTCATGCGAAGGACATGAGAAGACACTAAGTGACTATTGACCATCAATATACAGAGGATACATGTTCGTTATAGACACAAAGTTGTATAGGTAAATAATTGTGCTACTAAGATCAAATCATGAAGGTAGTTTTGAACAAGAAAAATTAAAATGGACCTACCTTCACAAATGTTTCCCATTCCGCAAGACCCCTTACAGAGTCATCAGTCTACTGGGAATATTAGGTACTTACATGAAAAAGTAGGCAACACTAAAAGATTTTTTATTCTCCTTTTCTAAGCTACTAACGTACCACACCCCAATGAACATTGGCTCTATTGTGAGGCCAACTATAGAGTTTGAGCTTCGATTAGAGAAAGAAGATGTGCTTAGAATCACATCTTTTAGTATGATTTGAATTTTAAAAATTTTGAATGTTACCTTTTAAATCATTGAATTTTGTTAAATGATTTGGCTTTTGAATGTTTTTATGAATTTGTTTTAGTGAATTTCAACTTATATTTTGAGAAGGGAGAAGAAGAAATAAATATAGGTATGATTAAAAAATTTGTTTGATTATGTGCAAGTAAAATCAGAAGATTATGAAAAGCTCCTCTTTGACTTAGGAGGATGACCTGCAAATAAAACAGCACTAAAACAAATTTATTTGTTAGATAGATAGCTAAGTGGATTGTCTAGCACTAGTTAGATATTGGAAGCAGGAGCTTCCTCAAAGACTGTCAATCCACACATTTTAAATAATTAAGTTCATAAATAAGATGATAAATTATTTGCATCAATAATCAAAGAGTACTGAAATTAAATACAAAAAATGATTGTCAAAGAGAATAGACTATAAATAACTAATATAATGATGAGCAAATCAGTACTAATGATAAATACCTCGAGTCTACTTCAGAAAATCAAGTAGGGGCTGTGAATAGACAACGACACAAAAAATTAAATTTTATTAGAGGTAGGAGAGTGAAAATAAGTTATTGTTATTTCTTACCATAGTGACCATTGATGATTGAGGTGACCATTAGTGGTTAAGGTGACCATCGATGATCAGGGTGACCATTAACGGTTGGACAAACCAATAGCGATTGAGATAATCATCGATGGTTACTATGTATAAATCTAGGTTGGTGAGTAGCTGATTGATGGGATCACAAAGTGAGATTATGGGAGATGGGTTAGTGTTGGGCTGAATGTGAAAGGTAAATAAAGTAATTGAATGCTAGAAATCAAGTATTTATCTTGAATAAAGTTGATCAGATGGGTGCTTAAGGTGATTGACCTATTGATGGAGTCTAACATGATTCTAATAGAGTAACAATACTTGGCACTTTGATAGAGCAGTGGTAGAAATTTAGCTCCTTGACATGATGGTTAGATCATTGGATTGTTGATGACGATTAACCTGTAAAAAATAAAATCTAGATGCACAAGATCTTGATAATAATTGTAAATGAATTTCACCTCCCTACTCCTCTCTTATTATAGGCAAGGCAAGAGAGTTATAACAAGATGTGAATTGGGCTTCTTAATTTTAACTCACTCATGCAATGGCTTATATGTAGATTTAGATGAGTTATATTTAGAAAAATAAGGTAGGTGGCTTACATGTTGGTGGTTGAGGAGGTCCACCCTAACTGTTAATGGTCAAAGTGACCATCGATGATCATTGTTGATCATCAGTGACTGAGGTGACTGTCAATGGTCAACAGAATACATTAGACATGATACAAACTATATTAAGCTTGATAAAGACTAAATTAGGTTTAATATGGATTACGTTAGGTTTCTTATAGACTGTATTAGGAATACTATGGATTTCATTAGGATTGCAATGGACTAAATCAAGTTTATAATGTAGTGCATCAGGTTTGCTATGGATTTCATTAATTTTTCTAGGGATTACATCAAGCTTGATATGAATTACATCAAGGGTTTTATGAACTACATTTGATCGTTGATGATCGAAGGTAAAGGGTAAGAGTAAGTAAAAGGGTGAGTTAAGTTAGTTTGGTTAAATTGACTTGGGTTAAGTTTGGTTAGGGGTTAAAGCTCTAAATTGGTCCATCTTAAGGTGGTCTATGGGTGTTTTGACACTCAAAATCATGATGTACAAATTTTTAGCGTTTACATTTTATCTTTTTTTGTTATGTAGCTTTGAATCAATGAGCTACAAAATAAAAATGGATTATTAGTCGAAAGTCTAGTTGCCTCGAGTATGAGAGGTGTTCTCCCTCAAATTGAAAGTTGATGAGGTAAAATAAAATTGGGTACAAATTTGATAAGGTGGAGGAAGGTGATGATGAAGGTAAACATCATGAAGGTGGGTAATAAGTTGGGCACTAAAGCACATAAAGTACACCATAAAATGCGATATTCAAGATTGTGTATTAATGAGGTTGCCATAGTTGGTAAAAATAAGGATTAGTGTTTGAAGAACAAGTGACGAGTGGATCATGTGATCATATTTAAGAATGACAGTTGGGTACACTCATAAGTCTCTTAAGTGATGTATATGTTTCGATTAGTATCCAAGGTAGGAATTGCTCTCAATGAAAACATAAATTGGTCAAGTGCCACAGGTATCCAAAGTAGGAAGTGATCTCAAAAAGATACAAGTGGGTTAAGGAAGCACAAGGTGGTGCAAGCTCAAAAAGGTCAACATGGTAATGTTGTCACTATGATCAAAAGATCAGTGAAAAGTTGTCATAAAATATGCATTATTTGGACTAAAATGGACTAATGTCGAGGTGACAAGGTGGTCAGGTGGGTGGAGAAGGTAGTCTTCATGGGTGGGTAAAAGGTTTGGGCATACTAAAGAAAAAGGTTTACTTAGGTGAAATCAAAAGGGATAAGACACCTAATTGTTGATGGTTAGGATGCTCAAGAATGACCATCGATGATCACATTGATTGGTGATGGTTAAGGTGAAAACCCTAAAAGTATGACGATCAAAAGTAAAAATAGAATTAATTTTTACCTCATTTGAACTATTGCCAGTGTTGACATTAAGTTCTGATGATTGTTGTGTTATGGTGAAAGTGATTGTTGATGATGATTCCTTGCTAGTGGGTAAGAGTGTGCTGAGGTGGAGAGTGGACCAAATGGACTAGTAAGGATGCAAGGAACATGCAAGCATGGACAAAGATGGACAGGCCTACAGCTGACCTATGATAATGATCACAAAATGAGGTAGAGGATGTTTTAAAATTTGATAGGCTAGCTCGATGTAGTAATTATTATAACAATTAATGGTTAAGTGGTATTATTTATGTACCCTTAATACATTAAATTACATTGATTAAAATTTAATATATTTTATTATTTATCATAAGTTCATCCTCGTGTAAATAAATAATAAAATATATTAAATAACTTTTAGAGAGGTTAGATCCATTAATATGGTGGTTGAAAAAAGTTATTTATAATAGGCAGATTACCTTGCTTATATAATAAAGAGTTTATATTGTAAGAAGTAATGAAAAAAGAAGTGAGAGGAAGAAATACTGTATTGGGTACTTATTAGTTTCTAATAATATGCATAATTTTTGTGAGTTTTTACCTCTTTAAAAAAAATTCACGTATATTTGTGTTATGGTGTGTTCAACTTTGCTCGCATTATTTCATGGTGAATATCTTTACTATTGGTCTCACATCTAGATCTGGAGTTTGTATGCAGTCGTACTACTTATTATGTCATGTTATTAGAGTTAGTTGATATGTGATTAAGTGACAAGATTATAGATCAAAAATTTTAGCTTGTGTTCAAGTCTAGATTCATTTATTTTTTAAGTCATGGTATGATCATAATAAATTTCAAGCTTCTCCTTCTATAAGAAGTAAGTTATTCTATTTTTTTCTCTCTTAAAAGATTAAAAATGTCAGATCTCTATAATTTTTCATATTTTAAACCTATTTTCATGTCATAGATCTAACTGAGAATCTTAAAATAGGTTAAAAATATTTTTTTAAGTATTAAAAAATTTTAAAATTTTTCTTTTTTTTACTAATAATTTGTATTGTGGTTGAAGTTTTTTAGTTACAAATCTAACACTTATATGGAGTTGAAAACATTAAGATAGCCAACAAGTGAGTGAATCAATGCTTGAAAATTATTTAATGACATTTGTATGGTTTTATTTTTATAAAAAAATTGTACATTAAATCTCCATTCTGATCACTCTATTGGTTTAGTTTGACCATTTTCAAGCATTTTTTTACCTTTATTTCACTTGATTTGGACTCTTGTAGCTCATTTTAAATTTTTCTCTCTCCTCTCAAATATCATTGTTTAGCATGTGTGAGATAAAAATCAATGAAAGATCAGATTTTAGATAATAAATTTCAGTTTTATTTTTTTATTTTCTTAGTTTAACTATTTTCAAGTAATTTTGATATTTCCTTTGTCTGATTTGATCTTTTACAATTTTTTTAATTTTTTTCTCCTCCCAAGCATCATGCTTCAACTTTTATGACCATGGAATAAGAAAAAATAGAAATCAATTTTTTTGAGATTTAAAGGTTAATTTTATATTTTTTACAATATTTAAGCATGTTAGAGCTATTTTTAGATCCTTAAGAGTATCAAAAAGAAAACTAAATTTTTTTTACTTCTACCTAGGTGCCATAGTATGCCATAACAGTAGTAGAAACATTAAAGTATCATTTTACAATCAAAAAATCATAAATTTGAGTCTATCGATAGCTTTGGATGGTAATTTATAAGTGTTTTCAAGCTTTGGATCACTGAAAATAGATGTCTAGAGATCCTACAATCCTTCATTGCTCTCCATGTGTGTCATGTTTCTATATAAAATGTGCTATAACAAAGAATTAATGAGTATGTTAAATTTTTAATGCAAGTATTTTAAAAATAAAATATTTATTTAATTAGTTTTATTCCACCCAAGCAGTGAACCCCACTTAATTTTTTTTTTAAATCTTTTTTTTAATTTTAAATGAATGTTTGCATTTTATTATAAAAGTATTTAATTGTGGTTTATTTATTTTTAAAAATAAAAATAAAAATTAGACAAAAGGATTAAACATAAAACATATGTTAGTGTTTAGTGTGTGAGTTGTAATTAGTCAATTTTTCATGCAAGCACATGGTGGGTCCATGTGTGTTGACTTGTTTTTTTTTGTTTTTTAAGATTTAAAATAATATCTAATTTTTTTTCTTTATACAATCATGAAATATTTATTTTACTTGCATTTAATATTTTAATTTTTTTTTAAATCAAAATTAATTAAATCATGTAGCTTACATATGAAGTCTTGTATTGGATAAAGGAAAATTTACTAGTTTTTTTTTTTTAAATATTTATAGATCCAAGATCCTTAAATTAAATATCAATCCCTATATTTTTTTATCAAAATTAATTTTTTTAATATAATTAATTAAAAAATTTGGTTATTAATCATGCAAAATCTCATGTGTGAAGCTTGCAATGTTTTCGATACTTTTGACACTCTTGACTTGTCATATTTTTTGTTAAAGATGATCGTTTGACGAGTCAATATTTAAATTTTTGCACCTTTCAAATATATTGGTATGGTATTTTATTTTATTTTAAACCTTCTACTATTGATTTTATAACAATTTATTCAAATAGTGTAATTTGTGACATTATTTATGATACTTACGACACTTCCAACTTTCATCTTTATTATAATTATTTGTGTTTTTAAATTATTTTGCAATCAACTGAAGTGACTAGTGTTGTTTACACACTAGAATATGTATATTTATTATAAAATCAAATATAAATCACATTTAAAAATTTACTTTCTAAAATATTTTTTGGGTTTAGTATAAAATACAAACTTGTACTATCAACTTTAAAAGGAAAGAAAAATATTCATAACTCAAATTATAATATGAAATTATTCCTAATAATATATGTAATGTTTGGTTAACTTATTATCAAATTATTAGTGAATTTATTAAATGTGCATTACATAACTTGTTAAATTTAACATGCTTGATTACAAGCTTACATATATTTCTATTGAAGGTTTTGTTAAAGCTTGATCCAAAAATTGTGTGTAATAGAGCTAACCCCTATTTATAAATATTTTGTTGGTATTTTAATTTATCTAACTATTATTAAGATAGATATTTCATAAGATGTGGGTGTTGCTTCCAGATTCATACAGAATATATACTTGAATCATTAAAAATTAACAAAATGAATACTTCGATATATAAAAAGAACTATAAATTTTGGTTTATATTTCTTTTTATTATGCTAATTTATTTAGTTATTGTGATGTTAACCATATTATGATGAGTCTATTTTTAGATATATATTTATGTTTGGTATAGGTGTTATCACTTAGAGTACTTCATGTAGAAGTAGCTAAAGAAACCTTGTGGCTATGAAGGATGATAGAAGAACATCGTGTGAAAGTTCTTCATTATACCAACCTTCTTGGTGATAGTCAAAATTTTATAACTTTGGTAAAAAATCTAATGCAGCATCAATAAATTAAAGCATATGAAAGTTCATTCAATGTTGAATTTATCAAAGTTATTATTGAAGAGTATGCATGACAATGTCACTTCTTAGCAATCGTGTGAGTTGTGTGTTTCCTTCTATTTCTTTATACTTCTTATTGTAAAGCATTGTAATATATCACTTTATGTGATTTTAGTAAACTTCATATGGAAGTCTACATTGCACTCAACATATAGTAGCATAGAGGTTTTTATGTTGTAAAATATTTCAATATGTTTGGTTGATTATTCATGAGAAATTGTGGGATGTATTCTCACTATGGGATGTATTCTCACTATGAGATGTAGTCTCACAATCATGGTAGCCTAAACTCACTTTAAGTGGTTTAAGATAACATAGTGTAATTATTTTAAAGGTGCCTAAGGGGACATAGTGCAAAACATATAGGTGTCTATGGATGTATAGTGTAATTCTTTTAAATGTGACTATGTAATTGTAGTTATATAGTGTAATACCTTTGGGTATCTATAGTTGTATAGTGTAATTTCTTTCAAGATCATTATGTGATTGCGATTACATAGTGTAATACCTTTGGGTGTCTATATTTAAATAGTGGAATATCTTTGGGTGATTATGTTTATATAGCATAATTTTTTTAAAGATGACTATGACATGATGAACGATGTTTTTTTCAATTATTACCTCTTAAAACTCATCATGTGGATAGTTCATGGAGTGTCAGTTTTTTATGTTGTTACCTCTTAAAAATTATTATGTATCCCCACTTAACATTAAGGGAGAGTATTAGAATAATTAATGGTTAAGTGGTATTATTTATGTACCCTTAATACATTAAATTATAGTAGTTAAATAATAATATATTTTATTATATATCATGAGTTTATCCTCATGTAAATAAATAATAAAATATATTAAATGAAATTTAGAGAGGTTGGATCCATTAATGTGGTGGTTGGAAAAAGTCATTTATAATAGACAAATTATCTTTTCTAAATAATAAAGAGTTTATATTGTAAGATGTAATAAAAAAAGAAGTGAAAGGAAGAAAGATTGTATTGGGTACTTGTTAGTTTCTCATAATATGAATAATTTTTATGAGTTTTTTACTTCTTTGAAAGTTTTCTCGCGTATATCTATGTTATAGTGTGTTCAATTTTGCTCTCATTATTTTATGGTGAATATCTTTACTATTGGTTTTACATCTAAATCTTGTGTTCATATGCAATTGTATTGCTTGTTCTGTCAGCAATTGCATTAGAGATAAGGGTAGTGGGATTGGAAAGTTATGCCCTCGATAGGTTTTTGGGAGTTTTGGATGAATTTGAGGGTTAAATGGGAAGATTGATCAGGTGGTTATGTGAAATGGGGTGGGTAGGTACTTTAGGGTATAAAAGTAGAATGTTTTGTTTGTCATTTGGGTAGTTTTAGGGTAGATAGGGTTTGGGGTGTTTCACTTGTGTAACACCCATAGTGACTATCGATAGTTGGATTTGATCATCGACAGTCGACATCCATGAAAAAATAGATGCCTAACCATCAGTGGTCATCATGACCATTGGTGGTCGACTAGCGAAAGAGATAGGTTTAAAAAAATGTTTAAAATGCTAAGGTAAATTAGATGTTTGTTTGTTAAGTATAGGCTAGAGTTATAGGTTAGAGGGTAAAAATAGGTATGAGGGTAAATATATGTCATGTATGTAAATCTGAAGGATATGATAGGGCTAATGAATGGTAGAGAGAGCTAAGATTTGTTTTTGAATTGGTGCAGGCTAGGGAGTAGATACAAATAAATAATCAAGTGGCATGCATCTTTGTAAAGATATAGCAGGGGATGAATCCAATCGACTGGGCCCACATGGAGGAGGTTGAGTTAGGGGAAATGAGGCATTATTAGCATGTGCCTTAGGATGCATCTATGGTCATAGCACTCATTAAGAGATGGGATCCAACTATGAACACTTTCTTACTACCGATCGGCGAGATGATCTTGCCCGAGGATGTTCATAGAATCACATGACTTCTACTTTGGGGTTATCCAATCTATCATATAGAGTGAGACGAGTGAGAGGAGCTCATTAAGTTGTTTTGTAGAGATGGCCATGATCGAGTCTGACGGCATGCTAGTGGTTTTATCTATATCATGTTATATGTGAGGGCTCTAAGCTAGAGGAGATTCATGATGATATTGATGATTGTAATCTCATGTTTTGTCCTTCTTTACTCAAGCAGTGGGAGGTTCCCATATTTGTTATTGGGGGTGATGGTGGAGCTATTACTAGGGTAGACTATATTCAGTTAAGTGTTTATTCCTCTGGTATAGATATATAGGAATTTATGGGGATTTATGACCCATAGGAGATATGGTATCAGTGTCGCCCTGGTTCTACATTATTGGGCCTATGAACACATCTAGGTGATGAAGTCAGTGGGATTACCATGGGTAGAGTACACATAAATTAAGTTCCTAGTTAGCTTTATGTAGTGGAGGGGTAACTTTTTTGCATCAGGTGCAGGGAGAGGAGCCCATGACATTGATTGGTTCAAGGGTGCACTAAGTGCACTAGTGATTGGTGACATCACCTGGAGACCTTATATCCAGTTTTTAGTGTGCCCTAGTTACAAGAGGTAGACACTCTCCCTATAGAGCTATAGGTGGATATCTAGTAGGTAGGATGAGGATGTGGATTTTATCCCTTTTGATAGGGTGCACAGATAGTTTAGCCTAGTACAAGGTATTCTAGGTGCATTTTTGAGGTGCAAAGGTGAGGACTTAGAGATTTTATTTTTAGAGCCACATCCCATGCTGACTTTGCTATACCATGAGGAGATGTTATCTAGGTTGAAAATAGATGATGTTGACTTTATAGATGAGTATATGGCATGGTACCAAGCATTATATATAGTGAAAGATATTGGTGGGAATGACGGAGATAGAGGACCTATGGATGTGGACCCAGTTGGGAGAGGGGGCCAAAGAATATAGGCACAAGGGGCCTACCCTGATGGATAGTTAGGGGTGGCATTACTCATTACATAGGTATAATTCATAGTGTTATAGGGGTAGGTGGCCACCTTATAGGGTCAAGTTGCTACTCTCACAGGTGACAGGGACCAAATGCGGTCTTCACTTGCCTTGATTACATATGAGAGGGATTTTCTAAGGTAGAGAGTAGGAGTAACTGTAGCATAGACAAGGCCACTAGGAATTATCCCTATGGTACAATACCTATCTACAGTGAAGGAGCTATGATAATATGAGGCCATAGTTTTGATACAGTGTCTACAAGAGCCCCGATGGGGTGAGTATAACACCATCTTGGAAGGTAGTGCTAGTGTGGTGACTTTAGGGTAGTGGGTAGCATCTATAGGTGGGTAAATAGGTACATTTAGGGGATAGGTAGGTATATCAGGGGGTAGGCACCAAGATCTAGTGGTGCACCAAGAGATAGTGGTGCCCCAAGGGCATGACATAGCTCATACATTTCATATATTATTGTATATAATTTTTATTTTGACCTGTGAGCTGATGTGATGAGATGTACATTTTGAGAGAGAGACATGTCTATCTACTTGTACACATTGTTATGTTATTTGACTCACAAGTTACATATATATGATCTTTGTTCATTATTTATGCTTATGGTCTATGAGTTGCATTGATGTTTAATGCTTATGATGTGATGTTATATTACTTATAGATTATGCTTATGTTGTGGATGTTAGACACTGACATAGACTTACCTAGTTAGGCATGAGATGGTATTTATGAATGATAGTTGTTAGGTTGTGGAGCTAAAAGCTTCACTAATGCAGACATGAAGGAGGTTGCTGAGAGGTTGTTGAGTTGCAGAGAAACTGACATCGGCCTGATCAGCCGACATTGGTCATATACAATGAGAAGAGAAACCAATGTCGGTCAGGAGTCGATCGACGTCAGTCACCTCCAGGCAGATAGGGACCGATGTCGATCACCTGTGTGGTTCCAGAACTGCTAGTTGACGAACAGTTAGTTAACAAACTAGTTGTTTGCATGTAAAAGACCAATTATAGACTTGAAGCTGTGGATCTAATTATTGTAATTAGGTGTCTAATTATTGTTTGCATGAGATCTATATAATAGACTCATGGTCTATATTGTAATTTGTGCTAGAGAGTAAGAGAGCAAAAATTAGCTCCTTCAGAATGAAGAGAGCAAGGTGTGTTCCTCCTAGTGCCACAGTGTCAAGTATGGGTGTTGGTTTGGAGAATCAAAAGGATTCTTCATATATGTAGGATCTTGGTCAGCAGGTGTGCAAGGCCACGTTTGGAGATCTACATGGTAAGTAAGATCATTGATTTGCAAGTGTATGTGTGTGTAAGATCTAGGTTTGCAGGTGTGCAAAACTAGATTGATTTACAGGTGTGCAAGATCAAAGAGGTCAGCAACACAACAAGGAGCAATATTAGGGGAGATCTACTTGGAGTACGGTGTGTACTCAGTTGGAGAGCAAAGAGGAAGGCAAGGTAGATCCTTCCAAAGTAAGATCATTTGAGTTGCAGGTTGTTGCAAGTTCATGGGAGATCTACTTGGAGTGTGTTGTGTACTCGATTGAGTATGTGTGTATACTCAATGTACTGCCAGTAGTGGATACTAACTGGTTGGAGGTGAACACCAACTCTATGTTTGAGTTGTGTGTTGGGACCGTAAGAGAGAGAGTGAGCTCTTGAAGAGATTTATTGTGTATGCTCTAGATGTGTGTGAGCTCTAGAGATGTAAGGAAGAAGATTGTGGCATCTTATTTGTTGTATTTCCTTCTGGAAGAGTATTAATATAATTGGGTATTGTCTCTCATATTTTGTATTAGTTCTGAATTCTAGTTACTTGTGATTCTGGTTATTTTTGCATGTTTAGTTGCTTGGTAATCAATTGTGCTTCCTAGGTCTTGACAAAGTGGTATCAGAGCTAAGGTTACAGGGAGCAGGTTTGTGTTTGATTATAGGTCACTCTCAGGGGTTTTTGATTGAGTGGGAGTATAGCAATGGCAGAAGAAAGTACACTAAGAATTGAGGAATTCAAAGGCATGAATGGTCAATTACGGTGTTATGGAAAGAAAGAGCAGGAAAAGAAAGATTGTTGGTTCGTAGCAGATCAGCATGAAAAAACTAAAGAAGCAGATGTTGCAAGTGTTATTGCATAGGATGCTCTGAGATGTTCCTTGGATAAAGTAGAATCTTGTTTTATAGATTCTATTGCCTCTTTCCATGCAGCCCAAAATAGAGGGGTTGGTGAGCCTTGTCAAAGTTTTGGCAAAGGGGAAGTGCGGCTGAAATTGTAGACGACCAACACATGGGTGTTGAAGGAGGTCATACAGGTCCCAGTCTTGGAGATGCAGCTAATTTCTTCAATAAAGTTGGGTGATGAGAGATGCATAGTAACTCTCACAACAGATTCTTAAAATGTAAGGATGCACTTGAATTAGCATGTGGTAAGAAAGCAGGTACTCTTTATCTACTTGCTTGTATTATTGATTCCACTTTTGTTGCACAGGTGTGGCTTTGTAGGCTTTCCCACATAAGTGAGAAGGGAATGGTTGTTCTTAAGACAAATGGAAAGAGTTCAGCTTTGGAGAGCATAGATCAAGATTTTTGTAAGCAGTGGGATGCTACAAGAAAGGATTAGATTTATTACAAGAAAAGGAAGACTGATGTATTTGATAAACTTAAGAACTGGAAAGCCTTGGCGTTCTTGGAGGAGATGATAGATAGAGATCAGTGGAGGGGGCTAGATACCTCTGAGCAGGGTAGTTTGGATAGGGTTATGATTCAAAGAAAGCTCACAGGTAAAAAATCATCACTCACAGGCGAACACAAGTACCGGCATCAGTCATGGGTAACCGACGTCGAACAGACAGGTACCAATGTCGGTCATGTGCAGACCAGAGGAGTCGGTGGTTTTAGGCAGGTGGAGACTAATGTCGGTAATATAACCGATGTCGATGACCTAGACAGTCGCATGGAACCGATGTCGATCAGATGCAGATTGTGTGGTGATCGAGGTCAGTCACTGGAATGGATTTTGGGTGGACAGCAAGTTGTCAAAGAGTCTCAAATGCCCATGTGGAGGACTAAAAGGGTAACTAAGCCTCAAATTTGTTATTCTTCTTCTTTATAATCATTGCTCACTGTAGAGTAGGAAGGATCTAGGAAATAGTGGGAGCATGGCATGAATAGGATGCAGAACCAAACGAGAGATTTGGTAGGGTTACCAGTCGGTATGAAAGCACTGAAAGATGAATGGATACCTTAGTTAAAGAATAGAGAGAATGGACATGTGAGATGAAAGGCCAGGTCATATGGTTTTGAGGAAGCTGCAGGACAGTGGTACAGGGTTTGACATGTGGATGACAAAGCAGGGCTTTAATCAATGTCAGTGTAACCATTGTGTTTGTCTTACTAGGTGGATAATGGTTGCAACATTATCTTGTTACTGTATGTGGGTGATATGCTAGCTGAAGGTTCAGACATATAGGGTTTTACTGAGCTAAGGGTAAGGTTAGTTCAGTAGTTTGCCATGAAGGATTTGGGAGTAGTGAAATTCTTTGGCATGAGTATCTTAGAGACAGGGAGATCACAAGTTGATGTTATCACAGGATGATTGTGTGAAGGTAGTGCAGGATACAGAACAAGGCAGCACACTTATGGATGGATAGTTCGTAGAATAGGGTCCCCAATCACATGATGAGGTTGAGTACATGTGTACTCCCTAGTTTTGCCCAAGCAGTGGGTGTTGTTAGAAAGTTTGTAGCCAATCTGGGAAAAAAGCACTGGAGGGCAGTTTACTAGATTCTCAGATATTTGAGAGGAACCAGCAGCAGGTGCACATGCTATGCAGGGTCAAGTTCTTTTCTACATGGGTTTGTAGATGTGGATGTGGTAGGTTACTTGGATGACAGGGTTTGCACCACAGGATGTGTGGTGGTTGGTCTTCAGGGTTGAGCTTAAAGAGGGATACAAGCTAGAAAACAAATTATACAGTGTACAGGTACAAGTACAATGTAGTTATTTATCTCCAAGTGGGAGATTGTTAGGTTGTGGAGCTAAAAGCTTCACTTATGTAGACATGGAGGAGGTTGCTGAGAGGTTGTTGAGTTGCAGAGAAACTGACGTCAGTCTGATCAGCCGACGTTGGTCATATACAATGAGAAGAGAAACCAATGTCGGTCAGGAGTCGGTCGACGTCAGTCACCTCCAGGCAGATAGGGACTAATGTCGATCACCTATGCGGTTCCAGAACTGCTAGTTGACGAACAGTTAGTTAACGAACTGGTTGTTTGCATGTAGAAGGCCAATTATAGACTTGAAGCTATGGATTTAATTATTGTAATTAGGTGTCTAATTATTGTTTGCATGAGATTTATATAATAGACTCATGGGATGTATTGTAATTTGTGCTAGAGAGTAAGAGAGCAAAAATTAGCTCCTTCAGAGTGAAGAGAGCAAGGTGTGTGCTTCCTAGTGCCACAGTGCCAAGTATGGGTGCTGGTTTGGAGAATCAGAAGGATTCTTCATGTATGTAGGATCTTGGTCAGTAGGTGTGCAAGGCCACGTTTCGAGATCTACATGGTAAGTAAGATCATTGAT
Organism: Torreya grandis; assembly: GCA_037957365.1. Taxonomy (NCBI): domain Eukaryota; kingdom Viridiplantae; phylum Streptophyta; class Pinopsida; order Cupressales; family Taxaceae; genus Torreya; species Torreya grandis. The sequence goes on from JARHVA010001081.1 coordinate 1,297,206, forward strand.
TTGTAGGTGTATGTGTGTGCGAGATCTAGGTTTACAGGTGTGCAGAACTAGATTGATTTGCAGGTGTGAAAGATCAGGGAGGTTAGCAACACAATAGCGAGCAATATCAGGGGAGATCTACTTGGAGTATGGTGTGTACTCAGTTGGAGAGCAAAGAGGAAGGCAAGGTAGATCCTTCCAAAGTAAGATCATTTGAGTTGCAGGTTGTTGCAAGTTCATGGGAGATCTACTTGGAGTGCGTTGTGTACTCGGTTGAGTATGTGTGTATACTTGGTGTACTGGCAGTAGTGGATACTAACTGGTTGGAGGTGAACACCAACTCTATGTTTGAGTTGTGTGTTGGGATCGTAAGAGAGAGAGTGAGCTCTTGAAGAGATTTACTGTTTATGCTCTAGATGTGTGTGAGCTCTAGAGATGTAAGGAAGAAGACTGTGGCATCTTCTTTGTTGTATTTCCTTCTGAAAGAGTATTAATACAATTGGGTATTGTCTCTCATATTCTGTGTTATTTTTGAATTCTAGTTACTTGTGATTCTAGTTATTTCTACATGTTTAGTTGCTTGGTAATCAATTGCGCTTCCTAGGTCCTGATAATAGTTATGCTTATGACATGCTAAATTTTAATGAGTATATTCTTCATTATTTATATTTGACATGTGGTGGAAAATGGTGGTTTATTTTATTACTCATGGATGTTATGGTGTGATCATGTTTATTATGGTTATGATTATGTTTTATGTTGTTGCTTATGACACATGTGCATATGCTTGTTATGATTATGATTGTTGTTATCTTTCTTAAGGTAAATCACATGAGGTAAGGTAATTAACAACACTAGATGGGAGAATAGAGAATATAATCAAGAGATAAATGTTGTAATAAAAATATCAACTAGTCATGCTAGGATAAGAAGAGGGCATGATGCTTCTTCATTGACAAGGACTAGAACAAAACCAAATTTGGGTTGGCTTAATGAACATAAGCCCTTTGAATGCTTTGCATTAGTGTTTGTTCATTGGTAAAAAGGTGTCTTGACCATATAAGATTAAGTAAGATCAAAATCTCTTGCTTATAAAAGAGATGGATGAAAATGGAACCTATTTTTGAAATTAGCATGCCTCTTCTATAGGTGTCCAAAGAGTTAGTATAAACAAGTCTATGTCATATAAAGTGTATACTAATCAATGCGGGAAGTATTTTTGTGAAAGTCGATTGCGGTTTATACCTTATTATGTTGTGTGAGAGTTGATTTTAGCTTTCAAAATTTATTTGTTTTAATATGATTTTAAAAATTGGTCATTTGTTTTATTTTTGTATATGGGAAGTTGATTGATGCAGGAAGCTTCCAAAAAATTGATGTGCCCTTAACAAATGCTTTACTCAACCATCCTTCAAAAGAGTGGTCTAAGTTTATTTTCTTTATTCAATTCTTTTTTATAATTGTCCTTCAAGGGAACAGTCCACTTTACATTTGACAATTTCAAATAAATTATCAATAGTTATCCTTCAAGGAAGTAGTCTGTAAATGCTAGGAATGACCCATGATTGCTAGTGATAGAAATTTTAATTATTTTATTGCTTTGATTTTGCTCGACATAGACTTGCTTAGGTTGACTTATTGTTTCACCCTTATGAAGGAAAATCTAAAATCACAAGAAGGTTGATTAGGTGTAAAGAGGTTAGTGATAATGATCATGGAAATCCATCCCAATGAAGGGGTATAAAGTACCATGAGAATCATGCCATGGGTAGAGCCATGGTACCCATTATTCAAGATTAGGCTATGACTGTGATAGATAATCACATGATTTAGTTTTAATCAGTTGCCCCTAAAATAGGGAGATGAATGTGATTAAAATCAAAGGATGCACTTAGGTTAAAATAAAAGGTGAACTTGATTCTTCTTAACAAAAGAACATATGTAGAAGCGAAGCATTGAGGGTCTCAGGCTTTGGGTTGCTTTCAAGAGAAGAAATCAGTAAGCTCCTGATCCATACTTGTGGGTTATGATATAGGATCTAAGCCAATTGAAAGCAAACTTGCCCCACTTGTTTTTCTCAATATTGGTGACATGTTGATTTTCCTTTAGGATGAGGTCTCTAATGTTGAATTTTTACACTTTGAGGTGTTTGTTATAGGCACACTTGATGTGCTCTTTATAGACATGGAGAAGGGTAAGGGTTGTTAAACAATGCTCTTCAAGTAGCTTGAGTTGAGTTAAACAGTGCTGATGATAATCATCCTAAAAAAAATCACTTACAAAGATATATGAAGAGATAGGATTTGGACTTCAAGAGGAAAAATGGCCTCTGTTCCAAACACAAAATAAAAGGGGGTAGCACCCATAGGGGATATAATTCTAGTGCGATATTCCATAAGGTAAAGAAGATGTGCAAATGCCAATCTCGACTAGATGTGTTAACCATTTTAGTTAGCATGTTGTTAAGAGTTTTATTAGAGGCCTTGACCTGTCCATTCACTTGAGGGCAATAGGGTGAGGAGAAGCTTAAATTAATACTAAAAGCATCACAAATACCCTAGACTTGCTTACTATTAAAATACTTACCATTGTCGATGATAATCTTATGAGGGACACTGAAATGGCAGATGATGTGATAGTTGATAAAGTCGACAATCTTCTTCACTTTGGTTGAGATTAGAGGAATAACCTCTACCCACTTGATAAAGTACTCAATCGTAGTGATGATATAAAGGTGTGGCTATGAATAATGGGGGTTAATTTCACTAATAAGGTTTAAACCCCATTACAATAAGGACCAAAAATTAATGGAAACATGAAGACTGTGGCTAGATGTATGATGTAGATTGGTGTGTTGTTGACACTTTTTCACATAATCACAGTTGTCTTGGTTAAGGGTAGGCTAGTAATAATCAAGGTGAAGGATATGTTTAGCTACAATAAGGCCTCTAAAGTATCTCTCACATATATCATCATGCATTTCCTTGATAGCATGATAGGCTTCATGACTACATAGGCAACAGAATAATAAGCCATTAAAGTCGTGTTTGTAAAGAATTCCTCCCATAATGGTATAATGAGAGGTACTTGGATAAATGTTTTTTGATCATTCCTAGAAAGTCTAGAAGTAATGATGGAAAGGTTGAGATAGTCAAAGGTTTTTTGATACCAAACGTCAGAATGGGTCTTTTCTACATTGAAAATGGTGGGAGAGTCTAGCCTGACATGGGAAGGTTGGGTAAGTCTATAGATAATGATGGATAGCTTAGAGTTGAAGGGTGTAGATGGAATTTGAGAGGCAAGAGAAGCCATGGTATCAAAAAACTTATTATTAGATCACAAGGTTGATTGTATGTGGTAGTGTTCAAATGATGCTAAGAGTTTGTTAACTAGTTACTTGTATTGTTATAAGACATCATTCTTACACTGGTAAGAGCCATTGACTTGATTAACCACAAGTTGGGGGTCACCAAAGATGTTGATTATTTTGACTCCCAGGGCTATGTCAATTTGAAGGCCTATGATTAGGGCTTCATACTCAGCCATATTATTGGTACATTAAAAATCAATCTTGAAGGACAAAAGGAGAGGTTCATCGTCAAAGGGGATAAGGATGATACCCACTCCCCCCCCCTTGTGCTTAAACTTTGATATGTCAAAGAACATGGTGAGTTGATAGGTGAAGTCTATCTAAGAGAGGTTTGTGATGGACTCATCGGGGAACTCGAGAGGAGGTGGTTGATTGTCTACTAATGGTACCTAAACCAATTGGTCGCTAATGATTTTCCCCTTCATTGACTTTTTTTGGAAGAACTCAAGGTCAAACTCTGCTAAAAGCATGATCCACTTAGCCATACACTAGTTTTGGTATGTTTTGGAGTGCATATACTTGAGTGGTTTGGTGTTGGTTATGACATAGGTTTTGTGGTTAAGGACATAGTGGCGAAGTTTGGTGGCCATGAAGACTAAAGATAAGCAAATTTTCTCAATATAGGTATATTGAGTCTCATACTCTACAAACATGTGGCTAATGTAGAAGATATATTTCTCTATCATTTATCCCGATGAGTAAGCATTACTCCTAAGGAGTGGTCAGTGGTAGAGATAGACATGTAGAAAGGTTGGTCATCCTTGGGAGGGGTGAGGACAGGTGCAGATAAAAGGTACTCTTTGAGTGAATCAAAGGCCGTTTGATAGGTGTAATTCCTCTTAAAAGAGACATCCTTCTTTAGAAGGTGGTGAAAACATTGGCATCAGTCTGAAAGCTAGGAGATAAAATGATAAATGGATTGAAGCTTCCCTGGCAAGCTACAAAGTTGCTTAAGGTTGACTAGAGGAAGCATGTCAAGAATGGCTTTGATTTTGGTAGGATCAATTTTGATTCTATGAAGGGAGACAATAAAACCAAGGACCTTTCCTGATAAGACCCCAAAAATGCACTTCTTGGTGTTTAGGTAGACATGGTAATGGATAAGTCGCTCAAATATGATCTTGAGAATAGCTAAATGATCCTTTTAGAGTTTGGATTTTTTAAGAAGGTCGTCCACATAATCCTCTAAAATTGGTCAAGGAAGATATAATTCATAGCATGTTGGTAGGTTGCACCAGCATTCTTTAACCTGAAAGTCATGACTCTATAGCAAAAGGTCCTCCATAGGGTGGTAAAGGTGATCTTGTGCTGATCTTCAGGGGCAATTAGAATGTGATTGTAACCCAATAATCCATCCATGAGAGATAACATCTTGTGGTTGGCTGTAAGATAAACTAGTTGGTCGATGCTCAATAGGGAAAGTCATCCTTGGAGAAAGCAAAGTTGAGGTCACAAAAGTTCACACAAATGCATAATTTCCCCTATGGCTTTGTTGAAAAGTATGACATTCAAGCCCCATTGGGGATAGTCAATGGGTTGAATGAAATTGATAAATAGGAGATGCTAAAGCTCTTCTTTGACGAAAAGGGCTATGCAAGGATGCATGCATCAAAGTTTTTATTAGATAGGTTTAGCATCACGGTGGGTGACTATGTTATGAGTGGCAATGACAGGGTCAATTTCAGACATATCGATGTAAGACCAAGAAAAAGCTGTGATGTCGTCTTGGAGGAAAGAGGGCAAGTCCTAAAGAACCTCAGAAGTCAATGATTGGCCAAGTTTTACAATATGGGGGTTGTTCAGAGTGCCCAAGTTGATATCCATAGTGGATTCGTTTAACATGGTCGAGGTCTCAAGAGGAAGGGATTTGTGGATAGAAGAATTTGAGGCACCAAGGTAGGTGAGAATGGAATCATCATCCTGCCACTAAATAATATTAATGGTAGGAGAGTCTCCCCTTATCATCTCAGGATGGGTCAAAGGGATGGTTATGGTAGCCCCTTCATTTTGATAAATCAAGGCTCTGAGGCTAATCATGTTGATGGAAAAAATGTTAGGTGGGATGATGTCATCATCCTCACATGTAGGTAGAGGAGGTTGGTTAGGGGGTGTCTTCTTCAATAATGGTAATGGTAGGTGGTTTGACTTTCTTCTTTTTAGGTAGGATGAAGCCGAGGCCATGTTTTCCATGAGGCTTTTTGGTCTTAATGGAAATCAAATTATATGGGCCATGTTCATATCTTCTAAGGACAAATCATTTCTAAGGACATCGATGGAAGTATGTCTTAGTGAAACTTGGTTTATCTAGGTAGGAGAAGCTAGTGGTAAATGATCAGGGTGAAAGAGATGTGGTAGAAGCACCAAGGGGTTTGTCTAGTCCCCCATAGATGAAATGGGTTTGATAATTGGGAGGTCTAAAAGGGACAATAGTGCTAACATTGGGGTCATATCTCGATTGATGGTCAAGTTTCCCATACTCTTAAGGGGTAGGGAAAGCATCAAGGGCTAAAAGGTGATATTCCCCTAGTGAAAGGTGATGGAACATTGATTCCAAAGGGTTGATGGTGGGGATTTGGTTCAAAGGGATAGAGGAACTAGTGGATACCTCATTGGTGGAAGAGGATATGACATCCACTTTTGTGGTTAAAGGTTGGTCTTTAGCTGTTGAGGGGGTGTTAGATGCAGGTATGAGGACATCGTTGGGGTGATAGATCATGTTGCATGTTGAGAAATGTCTTGGGTCAGCTTAGATGGTGATGACCTATCCTTCATGCTCAAACTTGATGTAATTATGAAGGGTAAAGGGGAGGCAACCCATGGAGTAGATCCAAGGTCATCATAACAAAACATTGTATTATAATTCACCTTCCACTACATAGAAGAGTTTGAGGAGTGTATGGGGTCCTAGATGGATATGAAGGACAATAGTTTGAAAGGTAGTGGTCATGGTATCTTTGAATGATCAAAGGATGATTGAGATTTTGAACATGAAAATGTTTGATAGGCTAAGTTGGTCATAGGCATGGGAGGAGATGATGTTAATACTAGCTCCACCATCAATCATGACCTGTTTAATGTGAGTTTGGTTGATGTGAGTAGTAATAAAGAGAGAGGTATTTGAGTCATCCAGATGTATGGAAGGTATTTTTGAATCCTTGAAGGTAACAAGGTTTAAAATTTTAAGGGTACCAATAAAGGTTGCTTGAGGTTGGGGATCTTCGGGCTGGACCTCTATGGATTGCAAAGCCTCTATTAGTGTTTGGTAGTGATGGGAAGAGGTAGAGATAAACTCATACAAGCTCATCTTCATCGGGGTTAGGTTAAGATGCTTGAGTATAACTCTCTCGATAGATCCTAAGGGGTTAGATTAGGAGGCACCTAAAATAGATACCTTGGGTTTGGTTGAAGATGGACATGGATGGGTTTGAGTTGGTTGGGAGGTGGAGGATGGATACATCTAAGTAATTAACACCTTATCCTCTCCCTTATCCTTATGTTGTGATCTTGTGACCAAGTTGATAGTATGGATAGGAGGGGGAGTTAGGGTAGAAGATTAGTTAGACTCATCTTCACACTGAGGTGAGAGTGGAGTAGTATGTAAGCATTGGGTAGGTGTGGTTATTGGTGGGATTAGTATAGGGCTTGTGAGAGGTTCATCTATTAATAGATCATCCTCATCATAAAGTCATTGGATAATAGTTTGGATAGTTTTGTAGTTCTTCATGTCATGGGTAGGTGTCTTATGATAAGAACACACTTATTGGTCATTATACCAAATGGTCTTTAAAGAAAGGGGAAAATGGTTTGATAGGGGGCAAAGCCAAACAAGAAGTTTACAATAACCTATGGAAAATGCCTGAGTAGGATTTAGCTAAAGGTAGTAAAGGTTTAGCAGTCTTGGATTTGGTTGTTGAGGCAAAAGGTTATTTAGAAGTAGGTTTGGTGATAGGTGCCTTAGGTAAGGTGGTGTGCTTAGTTAATGTCTTTGGTTTAGATAGTGAGGCCGAAGAGCTAGAGGTGGAATATTGCAAGGTACGTGGCCTAAGTATTGTTGGTGTGGTGAAGAGATGTGCATCAAAAAGCAACTGTGAAGGTGTAACAAAAAGAGGTGGTGGAGATTTGGTAGAGATAATGGGCTTCCTACTCAAGGTAGAGGGATGAGGTCCCAAAATGGAAAGCAAGGTTGAGGGAAGTAAGGTTCGAGCCTTTGGGCCATTGGGTGGTTTTACCTCTTTGGTTGCTTTGGTTTGGCACTTGGTTGGTGGGTTTGACAAGGTTAGGTCCATTTTCACAGATGGGTGACTAAGGCATGGAGCAAAGAAGGTATTAAGGATTTTGATTGATTTGGTTAGGGTGATAGAAAGGGGTTTGGTTATTTGGGTTGTGGTTGACATAGGTGGTTAAGGGTTGGTTGGTTTGGTAGATATGGTATTAGGTTGGTTAATAGAGGAGATGGGTTGGTCTACCAAAGAAAGGGTTGGAGGCTCTAGTCTGGTAATGTAAGGGAGGTCTAGTTTCTACCAAAAGGTATCTAAGTTGGGTTTGGAAATAAACTCTAATCTATGGACTAGTCTAGAGAATGGTTTATAGATCAATTCGGTTTCTTGGGTAGTAGGTTCAAAGGATTGACCCATCAATTGGGAAAGAGAGATGGTAACCTTATCCTCTTCCTTAATCAAAGGATGCAAGGTTAAGTTAGGTGGCTCCTCCATGGGAAGAGTGGACATGGGGACTTCCTCTTCAGTAACTCTCTTGGAGGGAAGGGTGAATTTCTTGGTAGTTAAAGGTAAAGGTAAGGTGGCGATGGTTGGTTGTTCTGGTATATCAGTTGCAAAAGTGGTTAAGGACTCCACTGCCTCAATAAGTGGAGAGGGAGAAGATGGTATTTACTCAGTTTGGGTTTTCAAAGGAAGGGAAGGTGACTCAACTACCTTAGTAAGCAAAGGAAGCAAAAAATTGAGAGAATGGGTAGTAGGTGGTTTGGTAATGAGTGCATCAAGCATTGTATTGATCGTATGGGCATCATGAGAACACTCAACCTAGTTACTCTCATTCTTGGTAGGAGTATGGTTTTTGAAAGTTTATCTAAGAATATCAAGGGCTTGGTTTGATGGTGCATTGGGGTTGTCTAATGCAAGCTCCCCCTTGTCAATGAGGGATTGGACAAGGCTCTTGAAGGTATTGCACCTACCAACATCATGTCCTATTACCTGATAAAAGGCAAACAGATCATTCTCATTGTACCAACTAGAGGCAAGATGAAAGGAATCAAACTTTTGAGGGGGTTTAGTAGGAGAAAGTTGGATGATATTTTCTTTCAATAACTCCTCCAAGATTAAAGCATAATATTATATAAGTGGAATGAATTGCTTCTGGTTGTTACGGTTTTGGTTCCTCATGTTTTGCTTTGAAGAACTAGAGGAGTTTGGTTGGTTGACAGACAGTGGAGGAGTAGCTTTAAGGACAACTGCATTTACCGTTCCCTTACCCCTGGTATTGGTAGTGGACTAGTTGTTCAGTTTGGAAGAAGAGGCCTCATTAATTTTGTATGTGGTTCTTATTTTTTAGTTTTAGATTTCCTTTGTCAATGGCTCTATTTTCTAACTTATATGCCATGGTAAAATCTTCATCAAAGATTTATAATTTTTGGACACGCAGTTTAGAGGAGATATGCTTGGCACATACTTGAGTAAAGAGTTCTATAAGTTCAGGTTGAGGTAAGAAAAAGGAAAGTTGGTTAATTAAGCTCCTCTAATGAGCTACAAAATTGGCAATGAATTCATCCTCACTATTGTCAGATAGAGTAGAGATCGATGATATAAACTTTCTTGGAGATATTGATCAAAAAGTGGTCCAAGAAAGTTTGAGCCAATTGGATGAAGGAGAAGAGGGAGTGTTTGGGTATGGCACTATACCAATCCAATGTCGGGCTAGCTAGGGACATGGGGAAGGTGCAAAGAAGGAGGACATCATCATAGGTAATCAGATAACAAGCATACCTAAATACCCTAAGGTGTTATTGGGGATCCTCCTTAATTAAGAATTTAGAGAACATGGGAAGTTCCCATTGGGGAGGATATGGCCTAATAAGTACGGATGGATGGATGGGTTCATTACAGATTTAGTCATATGATAAGATGTTGTGAACACCCAAGATGGATGACTCTAAGGTGGTCATCATATCCATAAGCATATTCATTAGGTCTGCTTGGGGTTATGCATCCATAAGGTTGTAAGATGCATATTATTGTGGTGGTTGGGTGACATATTTATAGTGGGTAGAAGGTTGGGAAGCTGCCACATATTGGTATATGGATGCCAATGGTTGGGTGGAAGGTATATAACAGTGGATAGATTTAGGTGGTTGGGTATTGGGTAAGGGTACATGCCCTTTTAGGCTAGGGATGTATCCTAGGTTCATTGCAAGGGGTGTTTTTTTGATAAGAATGACAATTGGGTTGGTGACCAATGGAAGAGTGGTGACCCTTGTACTAATTGGTGGTAAGGAGGAGGGTATGGACACCATAAAGCTTTGAAGCAGGGTAGTGGTTGATAGATTGGGGGTAGTTGAAGGAAGGTTGGTAGTACTATAGGTAGTCACTCCCATAGTGGAGGGAGTGTAGGTGGCTAGAGGTTGGCTTGCTCCTAAGGTGGGAGAGTTGTTGGTAGGAGTGAAAGGTATAAGGGCATTCATAGTTTGGGTTGGTTGGTTTTATATGGTAGTCTCAAAGGGATTATTGGTGGATGAGGATACTTGAATATCTAATAGTTGGGTTGTAACTATGGCAATAGAGGTGCTTCCCATGAGGTGGAGAGGCATGTCATAAGGCATATCTATAGGTGGGGCCAAAGCTAGGATACGATAAGACATGGTTGTAAGATAATATTGTAGGGCCACAAGATTTTTATCTAAGAAGGCAGTAAAATTGGCATCTCCTTAGGGATCCTCCCAAGAGAAAGTAGGATTTCTCAAAGGATGAGGAGAATCTACTAGTTCAGAGATATAATCCATGGATGAAGAGGTTGAAGAGGTAGGTTAGTTTGGTGATGGGTTCTGCTCTACAAGATTCCTTTATTGTTGGTGAGTAAGAACCATATGAGACAGGGGAGAGAGAAAGCACAAATAGCCTCACTACTCAAACAAAAAGAAGATAATAAATGATCAAAGAAATCAAATCACACTCTAAAAATATGTTAAGCCCTAGATTTTTAATTAATCTCTTTTTTGAATTATGCTTTAAGAAATTGCATGACTAAAATTGGCTTGTAGAGTGAGTACTAAAAAGGATAATTATGGTTGGTTTCAGGTTGTCTTTAGGCTCTCAAAAATAATTTGTATTAGAATCAATACGTGGCTTTATATTGGGGCCTACCCCTTCACTTCACACACCATAGCGATAAAAGTCTCAGGTGCTTAGCCAATATATATTGTTATCCAGAGTTTATACTCAACTAGAGAGCTGAGTTGGTTCTCCCCTTGGCAATGACCTCCAAGTAAGATTTTTGGAAAAGGGTAAGGTTAACATTAGGTGATGAAATCCTACTCAGACCTTTTCTCAAGTTTGTTTGATTTTTAATTGATAGAAGTAGTCTAGTTGAGTGTGTGCAACAAAGAGTGAAGATACGATAGATTACTTTGCTTTAAATTAAACTATGTGAGATAAATTTTCAAGCAGTCAATGTATGCACTTAATTTTAAGCCCAAAATAAACTTTTGATTTTTTTTATGAGCATAAAATAGAGAAAAGATGCAAGTAAAAGAAACCTAAGTAAAGACACAAGGGTCCCACCAAGCGTGCTAAAATATTTCTATCAATTTTAACTTATATTTTGAGAAGGGAGAAGAAGAAACTAAATACGAGTATGGTTGATAAACCTATTTAATGTTAGGTTGTGGAGCTAAAAGCTTCACTGATGCAAACATGGAGGAGGTTGTTGAAAGGTCGCTGAGTTGTAAAGCAACAGATGTCTGTCTGATTAATCGATATCGGTCATATCCAGTGAGCAAAGCAACCGACATCGGTCAGAGATCAGTTGACATCGGTCATCTCTAGCCAGATAAGGACTGACGTCGATCGCCTGTGTAATTCCAAATTGTGAGTTTTATGGATAATTTGTTAATGAACTAGTTGTTTGCATGTTAAAAGCTAATTTTAGTCTTGGAGCTGCGGATCCAATTATTGTAATTGGATGTCTAATTATTATTTGCATGAGATCTATTTAAGAGACTCATGGTTTGTATTGTAAAGTGTGCTAGTTGAGTAAGAGCAAAGTTAGCTCCTTCAGAGTGAAGAGAGCAAGGTGTGTTCCTCCTAGTTCCACAGGGGTGCTGAGTGTGTATGATCAGGTAGATCTATAGATTGTTGCAAGATCTGGTAGAAGATCCATCGGGGTACTGGTTTGGAGAATCATAAGGACTTGGTGAGGCAAAGACAAGGGTTCTTCAGGGTGTAGAGAGATCTACATGGTAAGTAAGATCGATTGATCTGTAGGTGTGTGTGTGTACGAAATTTAAGTTTGCAAGTGTGCAGAACCAGGTTGATTTGCAAGTGTGCAAGATCAGAGAGGTCAGCAACACAATAGGTAGCAAGATTAGGGGAGATCTACTTGGAGTACATTGTGTACCAGTTCTATGTTTGTGTTGTGTGTTGGGATCATAATTGAGAGAGTGAGCTCTTGAAAATATTTACTATTTATGCCCTAGAGGTGTGGGAGCCCTAGAGGTGTGTAAGGAAGAAGACTGTGGCATCTTCTTTGTTGTATTTCCTTCTAGAAGAGTATTAATACAATTGGGTATTGTCTCTCATATTTTGTGTTATTTTTAAATTCTAGTTACTTGTTACTTCTAGTTAAATTTTGCATTTAGTTGCTTGTACATGGTAATCAATTGTGCTTTCGAGTCCTAACAAAGTGGTATCAGAGCCAAGGTTGCAGGGACCAGGTTTGTGTTTGATTACAGGTCACTCTCAGGGGTTTTTGATTGAGTGAGAGTAAAGCAATGGCAGAAGAAAGTAAGCTAAGAATAGAGGAATTCAAAGGCACAAATGATCAATTACGGAGTTATGGAAAGAAAGAGCAGGAAAAGAAAAATTGTTGGTTGATAGCGGATCAGCATAAAGGGAATGAAGAAGCATGTGTTGCAGGTATTATTGCATGGATTGCTCTTGTATGTTCCTTGGATAAATTAGAATCTTGGTTTATAGATTCTGTTGCCTCTTTCCATGCATCCCCAAATAGAGGGGTTGGTGAGCTTTGTCAAAGTATTGGCAAAGGGAAAGTGCAGCTAAAATTACAGACGGCCAACACATGGGTGTTGAAAGAGGTCATGCAGGTCCCAGTTCTGAAGATGAGGCTAATTTTTTCAAAAAATTTTGGTGATGAGAGATGCACAGAAACTCTCATAATGGATGCACTTGAATTAGTAGGTGGTAAGAAAGTAGGTACTCTTTATCTTCTTATTTGTATTACTGATTCTTTTTCTATTGCGAAGATGTGGCTTTGTAGGCTTGGTCACATGAGCAAGAAGGAGATGCATGTTCTTAAGAGGAAGTCAAATGTCTTTGACAAACTTAAGAACTGGAAAGCTTTGGTGTTTATGGAGGAGATGATGGATAGAGATCAACGGAAGGGACTGAATAACTCTGAGCATGGCAGTTTGGATAGGGTTTTGATCCAAAGAGAGCTCTCAGGTAAAAAGTCATCACTCACAAGAAAACACAGTTACCAGCGTCGGTCAAGAGGAACCGACATCGATCAGACAGATATCAATGTCGGTCATGTGCAAACAGGCATAGTCGGTGGTGTCAGGCATGTGGACACTGACGTCGATCAGGAAACCAGCATCAGTAGTCAGGACAGTCGCATGGAACTGATGTCAGTCAGATGCAGACTATGTGGTGATCGAGGTCGGTCACTAAAACAGATTTTGGATGGACAGCAAGCTGTCAAGGATTCTCAAATACCCATATGGAGAACTATTAGATTAAATAAAATACAGAGAGAAAATGAGATTGAGAATAGCATAGCACACATTCCACGTTCAACTAAGCATGAAGGCCTATTAAATAGGCAAACAAATGAAATACCCGTGAAGCATGAGACGGGTATAATAAAACTAACCTATGTCGGCTTGCATGAAATAACAAAGGCCGAATAAACAACTAACCTCTTAACCAAAGTGGTTAAGGAAACAAACCAAAATAAATTACCTTAGTAAATAACCTAAGGTAAATACAATAATATGCTAACACCCTCCCTTAATGACTAAACCAGAAACAAGACCAAGTTTATCTCTAAATTTTATGAACTTGTCTGTACCAAGTGGTTTGGTCATTATATCAGCTGGCTGCTCTGCAGTGGGGCAGTAGAAGAGACTGATGTCTTCATTTGTAACCAACTGTCGGATGTAATGATGGTGAACCTCAATGTGTTTGGTCCTGGCATGAAATACTGGATTCTTCACCATCTTCAAAACACTTTGGTTGTCACAAAAAATTGGAGTAGGCTTTGATGACTCAAACTGAAGATCCTCCAAAATTTTCTTTATCCACATGGTTTCACAACCTGCACTAACCACAGCTTTATACTCTGCTTCTGTTGAAGATAATGCTACTGTAGTTTGTAGTTTGCTCTGCCATGAGAAAACTCCTGAACCAAAAGTGAAAACATACCCTGTTGTAGATTTTCTTGAATCAACTGAACCTGCCCAATCAGAATCAGAATATCCTAAAAGTTCAAAATCTACAGACTTCTTATACAGTATGCCAAAGTCAAGAGTACCTTTAACATATCTTAATACTCGTTTTGCAGCTAACCAATGGACTTCCTGTGGTTTAGACATGAAGCGAGATAGAAAACTCACTGCAAAACAAATATCCGGTCTAGTGGTAGTGAGGTAAATGAGACTACCCACTAGCTGCCGATACACTGTTTCATTGACCGGAGGTGAATCAGTGTTTGTTGAAATTTTAGCTCCTGTTTCCATAGGTGTGTGAGTTGGATTACAATCCATCATTCTAAACCTTTCTAGCAATGAACTGGCATACTTATTTTGTGACACAAATATAGTATTACCACTTTGCCAAAACTCAACACCTAAACAGTATTTTAGTAGTCCTAAGTCTGTCATGTCAAAAGTACAACAAACATCAGCTTTCATTTGCTGAATGAGACTAGTACTACTCCCAGTGATGGCTATATCATCAACATATATAATGAGAATCAAGATATCATCACCAGACACCTTTACATAGAGAGTTGGTTCCGAGTTACACCTTTTGAAACCTGACTCCCTAAGATATGAGTCTATTTTTGTATACCAAGCTCGAGGAGCCTGCTTAAGTCCATACAAGGACTTGATCAACCTGCAAACAAGATGTTCCTTACCAGGAACCTGAAAACCCTGTGGCTGAACCATGTAGACTTCCTCCTCTATATCTCCATTCAAGAAAGCACTCTTTACATCCATTTGGTGCACCTGCCATCCAAACTGAGCAGCAATAGCAATAATCAAACGAAAAGTTACCATCTTGGTGGTTGGAGCAAAAGTCTCCTCATAATCAACCCCTTCCTCTTGTGCATAACCTTTTGCAACAAGTCTGGCTTTGTGTTTGTCTAAGGAACCATCTGCTTTGTATTTTACCTTATAAATCCACTTACAACCAATGGATTTCTTTCCTGGTGGTAGTTCCATCAACTTCCAAGTATTATTTTTCATCAAGGAATCATATTCCAATTGCATAGCTGATTCCCACTCAGACTTCCCTTTGGCCTCTGAAAAAGAATTAGGCTCAAATACTTGTGAAACATCAGTTATTAGAGCAAGATTAACATGCTCACCTCTATTACCAAACTGCTTTCCCGATCTCAGTCTTCTACTTTCCACATCTTGTGGCAAGTCTCCTTCTTTTAGTGCTTCAATTGTGGCAGTATACCACTTTGGCTTCTTTGGTTGTGATGCTGGAACCTCACAATGACCTGTATCAATTCCCTCCCTGGAATGTGATTCCACTGATGAACAAGAATCCTGCTCATTTTTCACATTATGACTAATAATGGAATCATTAGATAACAATGACTCAATATCTGAAACTTGACCAGTTGCTGTGAAGTATGGCATTTGTTCATTTACTATGACATCTCTATTTACCACAACTTTGTTAGTAGAAACATCAAGTAATCTGTAGGTCTTTGACTGATCACTGTATCCAACAAACATGTATGTTTTGCTTTTTGCATCCAAATTTTTTCTCTTTTGACTAGGAATAACTGCAAAAGCTACACAACCAAAAATTCTGAAATCACTTACATCTGGAGTTCGACCTGACCAAGCCTCCTCTGGAGTCAAATTCTCCAAAGCTTTTGTAGGACTTCTGTTGAGGATGTATACTGCTGTATTCACTGCCTCTGCCCAATACCTGTATGGGACATTTCTGCTTTGGACCATACAACGAGCCATGTCCATCACCGTCCTATTACGCCTTTCCACAACTCCATTTTGCTGTGGAGTGTAAGGTGTAGTGTATTGTCTGTGTATGCCTTCAGTGGCACAAAAGTCCTTGAACTGTTTTGAGATGAACTCACCCCCATTATCCGTTCTAAGAGATTTCACTGGCCGTCCTGCCTGTTTTTCAACCATAGCTTTCCAAGTAAGAAAGTTAGAAAAACAATCAGATTTCTTTACTAGAAAGTATACCCACTTTTTCCTAGAGAAATCATCAACCAGTAACAGGAAATAACGGGCACCAGAAGGGGTAGGTGTCTGCATTGGACCATGCAAATCCGCATGTACCAAATCCAATACTCCGTTTGCTCTCGAAGCTTTACCAACATCAAATGAATGTCTAACTTGCTTCCCCAACTGACATCCAGTACATACATGATGACTATGCCGAATAGAAGGAATCCCCTTAACCATCTTAGTCTTACTCAATGTAGTCAAATACTGAAAATTCAAATGCCCATACCTTTCATGCCATAGTGAACTTGTGCTATCAACTGCTGCAAGTGCACTTTCCTTTGCTTTGATTGGATCTGCAAGCTTATACAAGCCTTTCTCACCGATCCCAATAGCAATAATCTTGTTATCTTTAGTGGTGACTAAACATTGTTGTTCTTGAAATTTTACAACAAAATCAGATTTTGAGGTGATCTCACTGATTGAAAGAAGATTTTTGTTCATATCCGGTACATACCTAACATTCTTGAAAGTATAATTTACTGTACCATTAAAACTTATATGAACATTACCAAATCCTTTCACAAAATATGTTGTACCATCTCCTAAAGATACAGATTCATTACTACTGTTATCTTCAACAAAATCCACATACCAGTCCTTATGGCATGTATAATGGCGAGATGCCCCTGAATCAAAGTACCAAGCTCGATCCACCACAGAATTACCACTGGAAGCCATGAAAGCAAAATTTGGTGATTCCTCGCCTTCAACTTCAGCTACATTCGCATGATGAGCTTTCTTTCTGGGGTTAGCCATATCATGTTGTCTTTTCCTACAATCTTTCTTAAGGTGACCAGGTTTCTTACAGTAAAAACATTTCCATTTAGATCTCTTATTACCACTTACTTGTGAAGATTATGATGGATAGCTATTTTTATCAGACTGCTTACCCTTTTCCTTAATAAAGAATGCACTCTCTGTGGAAGTGGATGTAGACAACACTGCATGCTCCTGTCGTCTCTCCTTTTGCAATAGCAATGTAGACAATGTTTCAAAATCCAAAGTCTGCATCTCAGCAATCATGTGCAAGGACTCCACAAATGACTCAAATGATGGTGGAAGATTTTGCATAACAAGAGCAATCAAATCTTGCTCATCAACAGGTTTCTGCACTGCTTTCAACTGGTCACTGATGTCCTTGATCTGCAATAAAAACTCAGAAATGGAGCCACCTTCCTGCATCTTAGTGGAAAACAACAAATTCTTCAAATACAACACTCTACCGGCTTCAGAAGCCTGATATTTTGAAGATAAATTTTTCCATAAATCTGATGCTATAGTTGCATTTCTGACCTCTGAGATTAGATTATCTGCTACTGACAATTTTAACAACATGAGAGCCTCACGATGATGTTTATCATAGTCATTGGTAGTAGTGGCAGGCCTTTGCTCTTTACCGAGCACTATTTGATCAATATTCAGATATTCACATATTGTCAAAACCTTGTGACTCCACAAACTAAAGTTTTTGCCAGTCAATTTCTGAGAATCTGGTAGTAACAGGTGTTGAATACTAGCCATTTTACCTAGTTTTTCACGAAAATGATAAAATCGGAAAAACTATAATGACTTTTTTTTTTTTTTTTTAATTTTAAAAAAAAAAAAAAAAATTCCTTCTACACACTGATTCTATATTGACACTGAACAACCTTATCCGGTTTTTGGCAATAAATTCAATACCGTTTGCAAGATCACAAAAAATCTACCACTGAAACAATTAAATCGGGAAAACTACAATTCCGATTTAAAAAATTCTTTCTCCGTTGACATCCAGATAAAAAACCCAGAAAACGGTAAAATTTTTAGCTTTTCAGACGCTTCCGTGATTATTAGTCAGCGGTAGGTCCCCAATAACCCTTATTGGCTAAAGTTTTGATTTATTTCAATTAAAAAATAAAAATAATTGAAATATTAAAAACTTTAGGCTAAAAATTTTATAAAAAAATTCAGCCAATCAGAAAATTGGCCTACCTCTGAAACTTCAGGCGAAGATTCTGAGCCCGTTTCTCAACCAAATTGCAAACCGTTTTCACCAGTGTCTTAGTTTTGATTTAACTTGCAATTTACACTTTTGTTTCGCTGAAAAAGATGAAGAAATGAATTTTTCTGATTTTGCCGAATCCGTACGGCGCCCAGCAAAGAGATAAATTCAACAGAGGCTTTTGAGCCTCTAAAACAACTTGTTTTTGCTTCCTTTTGGTCTTATTTAGCCTTCTGATACTTCCTGGCAATTTTCAGACCTTCTGGTTGAGTTTTCCGAATTCCGTGATGCTTTCTCTCTCCTCGGCTTTCCACTGGGCACCTGAAGCTCCTCCCTGGCAAGACACCGACCTCTCTCTGGCTTCCACAAACCTTCACTTAGGTTCTACAAACCATAGGCTCTGATACCATATTAGATTAAATAAAATACAGAGAGAAAATGAGATTGAGAATAGCAGAGCACACATTCCCCGTTCAACTAAGCATGAAGGCCTATTAAATAGGCAAACAAATGAAATACCCGTGAAGCATGAGACGGGTATAATAAAACTAACCTATGTCGGCTTGCATGAAATAACAAAGGCCGAATAAACAACTAACCTCTTAACCAAAGTGGTTAAGGAAACAAACCAAAATAAATTACCTTAGTAAATAACCTAAGGTAAATACAATAATATGCTAACAAGAACTAAAAAGGTAAGTAAGCCTCAAATTCATTATTCCTCTTCTTTATACTTGTTGCTCATTGCAGAGCAAGAAGGATCCAAGAAACAGTGGGAGCATGGCATGAATGAGGAATTTGATTCCTAGGATGTAGAATCAAACGAGAGATTTGGTAGGGTTATCAGGCAGTATGAAAGCACTGAAAGATGAATGGATTCATTAGTTAAAGAATAAATTGAATAGATACGTGAGATGGAAGGCCAGGTTATATGGTCTTGAAGAAGTTGCAGGATAGTGGTACAGGTTTTACAGGTATATGATAAAGCATGGCTTTAGTCAGTGTCATTGTAACCATTGTGTTTTCTTTACCAAGTTGGATGATGATTGCAACATTATCATGTTATTGTATGTGGATGGTATGCTTGTTTCAAGATCAGACATACAGGGTTTTGCTGAGCTAAAAGTAAGGTTAGTTCAGTGGTATGTTATGAAGAATTTGGGAGCAGCGAAATTCTTTGGCATGAGTAATCTTAGAGACAGGAAAGATCACAAGTTGATGTTGTCACAGGATGATTGTGTGAAGGTAGTGCAGGATGCAGAATGTCAAGCGCACCTATGGATGGACAGTTCATAGAACAGGGTCCCCAATCACATGATGAGGTTGAGTACATGTGTACTCCCTGATATTGCCCTAGTAGTGGGAGTTGTCAGCAGGTTTGTGGCCAATCCAAAAAAGAAGCACTGGAGGACGATTCAGTGGGTTCTCAGGTATCTGAGAGGGACCAGCAGCAGGTTGACATGCTATGCAGGGTCAAGTTCTTTTCTACATGGATTTGTAGATGCGAATATGGTAGGTTACTTAGATGACAGGTGTTGCACCACAAGATGTGTGGTGTTTGGTCTTCAAGATTGAGCTTGAAGAGGGATACAAGCCAGAAAACAAATTAGATGGTGTATAGATATAGGTACCGTGCAGCTATTTATCTCTAAGTGGGAGATTATTAGGTTGTAGAGCTAAAAGCTTCATTGATGCAAACATGGATGAGGTTGTTGAGAGGTTGCTGAGTTGCAGAGCAACCAATGTCGATCTGATCAACCGACATCAGTCATATCCAGTGAGCAGAGCAACTGACATCGATTAGGGATCTGTTGACGTCGGTCATCTCCAGCTAGATAGGGACCAATGTCGATCACCTGTGTAGTTCTGAACTATGAGTTTCATGAATAGTTTGTTAACGAATCGGTTGTTTGCATGTTAAAGGCTAATTTTAGTCTTGGAGCTGCAGATCTAATTATTGTAATTGGATGTCTTATTATTGTTTGCATGAGATCTATTTAAGAGACTCATGCGCTGTATTGTAAAGTGTGCTAGTTGAGTAAGAGCAAGGTTAGCTCTTTCAGAGTGAAGAGAGCAAGGTGTGTTCCTCCTAGTTCCACAGGGGTGCCGAGTGTGTATGATCAAGTAGATCTGTAGGTTGTTGCAAGATCTAGTAAAAGATCCACCAGGGTAATGATTTGGAGAATCATAAGGACTTGGTGAGGCAAGGACAAGGGTTCTCCAGGGTGTAGACAGATCTACATGGTAAGTAAGATCGATTGATTTTCAGGTGTGTGTGTGTGTGTGAGATCTAGGTTTGCAGGTGTGCAAAACTAGGTTGATTTGCAGGTGTGCAAGATCAGGGAGGTCAGCAACACAACAGGTAGTAAGATCAGGGGAGATCTACTTGGAGTACATTGTGTACTTGGAGTATGGTGTGTACTCGGTCATGGAGTACGTGGAGTACTTGTGTACTGGCAGCAGTGATACTGACTGGTGGTACTAGCAGTAGTGATACTGACTGGTTGGAGGTGAACACCAACTCTTTGAGTTGTGTGTTGGGACCGTAATTGAGATAGTGAACTCTTGAAGGTGAATTACTGTACACTTGGTGTGGGAAGCCTGTAAAGTGTGGAAGAGTATTAATACAATTGGGTATTGTCTCTCATATTCTGTGTTATTTCTGAATTCTAGTTACTTGTTACTTCTGGTTAAATTCTGCATTTAGTTGCTTGTACATGGTAATCAATTGTGCTTTCGGGTCCTAACATTTGATTATGTGTGCATGAAATTAGAAGATTATAAAGAGCTCATATTTGGCTTGGGAAGATGACCTATAAATAAAATAGCACTAAAGCGAATTTATTTGTTAGATAGATAGTTGAGTGGATTGCCTAATTCTAACTAGATCCTGAAAGTAGGAGCTTCCTCAGAGACTATCAATCCACATATTTATTATATTAAGTTCATAAACAAGATGATAATTATTTACCTCAATAATCAAAGAGTTCTAAAATTGAATACCAGAAATACTTTCCAAATAAAATAGACTAAAAATGACTAATATAGCAATGAACAAATTAGTACTAGTGTTAAATGGCTCAGGCTGCTTCAAAAAATCAAGTAGGGGTTTGTGAACAGACAAAGACATAAAAAATAAAATTTAATTAAGGTTAGGAGGGTGGAAATAACTTATTATTTCCTACCATAGTGACCTTTGATAGTTGAGGTGACCATCGATGGTCAAGGTGATCATCGGTAGTTGGACAGACTATCAATGGTTACTATTTGTAGATCTGGGTTGGTGAATTGCTTATTGATGGGATCACAAAGTGGGATTCTAAGAGATGGGTTGGTGTTGAGCTGAGTGTGAAAGGCAAATAAAATAATTAAATGTTAAAAATCAAGTATTTATCTTGTAAAAAGTTGATCAGGTGGATGCTTGAGGTGATTGACATGTTGGTGGAGTTTGACATGATTTTGATAGAGTAACGATACTTGGTACTTTGGCACAGCGATGGAAACAAGTTGGCTCCCTAACATGATGGTTAGATCATTGGATTGTTGATGAGGATTGACCTAAAAAAATAACTCTGGATGCACAAGCTCTTGATAACAATTACATATGGGTTTCATCTCCCTACTCCTCTCTTCTTATAGGCAAGGCAAGAGAGTTGCAACAAGACATGAATTGGGCTTTCTAATTTTAAATTGCTCATGCAATGGCTCACACATAGATTTAGATGAGTTATATTTAGAAAATCAAGGTGGGTGGCTTACATGTTGGTGGTTGAGGAGGTGCACCCTGACCGTTGATAATCAAAGTGATCGTCAGCAGTCATCCTAACCATTAGCAATCGAGGTGACCATCGACGGTCATCATGATCGTCCATAGTCAAGGGTGAAGGGTAAGAGTAGTTAAAAAGGTGAGTTAAGCTAGTTTGGTCAAGCTGACTTAGGTTAAGTTTGGTTAGGTGTTGAATGGATAAATTGGTCCCAAAGGGATCCTAAGGTAGTCCAGGGGTGTTTTCACACTCAAAATTATGGTCTGCAGATTTTTGGTGTCTACAAGATTTTATGATTCCTTCTCCATATAGACTTGGAATGACCAATCATGAGAGATAGATTGATCCACATAAATTATCTTTAGGATTTGGGTAAAGGAAGCCAAGTATCCAAAGACAAGACTAACTAGAATACTTAGGCTTAACTATGAACCAACATGTTATCTCAAGTCTCAACCAAGTATATACTTAGTTTGTGAAAGAGAATAAAGGGGACTAAAAAGAGATCCAGAGTGGATCGGTAAAAAGATATTATAATGAGATGAATTATTTGTTAATTTATCACATTGTAAAGAAGGAATGACTAAAAGGAGCAAGGTTTGTATAACCAAGTCATAATAACTATTATCCATGTGTATAGATTTAAAAAAGCAAACAATCATGAAAAAGAACAAGGCATAAGAAAATGAATTCAAGAAGAAAGGAGAATGTAGTGAGGAAAAAGAAATCCATAAGAGAACATAATGACATCAAAGCATTATAAAGTGTGAAACCAAAGTCACCATATAAGATAAGAATTTGACACAATGTCAAATGATATAAAATAGATAAATGTAAAGTTGGAGCACATGTCAAATCCAGATAAAAATTAAATAACACCATGCATGTATTCATAAGAATTGATATGTTTATCCACACAGATTATCCATAGCATCTAATAAATCTCTATGAATTTGAATATAAACTACAGCTAATGTCTCATTGATCATCAGTGAAAGTTGAGAAAATACCTTACGTCGAATCTCCTTGACAGTAGATGTAGGAATGCTTGAAGGATTATGTTGATGAGGGATATCATGTAAGGGATGCTCAGGAGAATGAATAGGACTAATTTTTATGGGAGATGAAGGAATCATTAGTGTGGAAGGTGCCACATGTGAGGGACTCACAAGTTGAGAAGGATCCATAGGTGAGGGAAGGTCCACAGGTGAGGGATTCATAGGTGGAGGAATAGTAGGTAGAGAAGGGACCATAGGAAGAGATGGAACCACAGGAGGTTGAATCATGGGGGAAGAAGGGGGAGCCTTCTTGCAAGAATGACCTATGGGAGGAATGGTAGAAGGTACAGGGAGAGTTAGGACGTGATCATTGAGATGTTGTTGAATGATGCGATAATGATTAGTGTGATGTATACCACATTGGTGCCAGAGATAATATACCTCTTTATACTTAGGAAAATACTCAAGTAATAATTTTGGGGGAGGTATAGCCTTATCTGAGGACTAAAGAGTGGTGGGATGCAAGGTGTTGATTATTATAATAGTTTGTGATAATGCATGGATGAATGGTTGTGTTGTGAAACCAACAGATATGCATGTGATTAGTCTTGGTAGGTGTACTCATAGGAGGTGTAATATAAGCTGAAGGAGCTTGGTAGAGAGAATAATCTCTAGTCTAGTGACTGTCAACTTTATGAATGTCATAGTAAGGCTGAGTAGCCCATTTGGTGGGTGAAGGAGTTATCTATGATGAAGGGAACAAACCATCACCAAGAGAAGGTGGGGTTGGTGGAGAGATTGGGCAGGGCTCAATTGAAGGAACAATAGGATCAAAAATAGGAAGAGACTTAGCTATAAAGGGAGAAAGAATGGGATCTAAATTGGACTTTATTGAGGAAGGGATGGGGTCCACAGAAGGCTAAAGGATAGTGATAGAATAAGCAATAAAATTGTAACACAAGCTAAATCTAGATGTGAGACTAATAGCAAAGACATTCACCATAAAACAATGAGAGCAAAGTTGAACACACCATAACACAAATATACTATAAGAAAACCTCATGAAGAGGTAAAAAATCCACCAAGATTATTCATTATTATGAGAAATTAACAAGTACCCAATATAGTCTTTCTTCCTCTCACTTCTCTCTTTTTTTATTGTGTCTTACAATATAAACTCTTTTTATATAGACAAGGTAATATGCCCATTATAAATTATCTTTTTCAACCACCACATCAATGGGTCCAACCTATCCAAAGGTCATTTAATATATTTTATTATTTATTTACATAAGGATAAACTCATGATAAATAATAAAATATATTATTAACCAATGTAATTTAATGTATTAAGGGATCATAAATAACACCACTTAACTATTAATTGTTTCAATACTTCTCCTTAATGTTAAGTGGGGATACATGATAATTTTTAAGAGGTAACAACTTAACAAAATTATACTTCATGAACCATTTACATGAATTTTAAGAGGTAATAATTGAAGAAAAAATCCTTCATCATGTCTTAGTCACCTTTAAAAGAATTATATTATGTAAACATAGTCACCAAATGTATTACACTTTTTAACTATAGACACCCAAGAGTATTACACTATGTAATTGCAATCACATAGTCACATTTAAAAGAATTACACTACAACTATAGATACCCAAAGCTATTACACTATGTAACAACAATCACATAGTCACCCTTAAAGGAATTACACAATACACCCATAGATACCTTAAGGTTTTGCACAATGTCCCCAGAGGAACCTTTAAAAGAATTATATTATATTATCTTAAACTAATTAGAGTAAGTTTAAGCTAGCATGATCATGAGACTACATCTCACAGTGAGAATACATCTCATAATTTTTCATAAATAATCAACCAAGTATATTGGAGTCTTTTATAACATAAGGACTTTCATGCTACTATATATTTGATAAATGTAGATTTTCATGTGAAGTTTATCAAAATCATAGAAAGTGATATATTATAATGTTTTATAATGAGAAAAAGTATATAGAGATAAAAATAAATACACAGCCCAAATAGTTGTTACGAAGTGACATTGTCGTGCACACTCCCTCTCAATGACAATTTCGATAGGTCCAACATTGAATGAACTTTCTTAAGCTTTAGTTTATTAGTGTTGCATTGAATTTTTTATCAAAGTTATACAATTTTGACTATCACCAAGAAGGTTGGTACAATGAGAAACTTCTACACGATGTTCTTCTATCATCATTCATAGCCACAAGGCTTCTTTAGCAACTTTCACATGAAGTGCTCCAAGTGATAGCACCTGCACCAAATATAAACATATATCTAGAAGTAGCCTCATCATCATATGGTTAGCATCATAATAACCAAATAAATTAACATAATCAAAAGAAAAATAATATAAACCAAAGTTTACAATTTTTTTATATATCAAAATATTCATTTTGCTAATTTTTAATGATCCAAGTTTGGATCTTGCATGAATCTGGAAGCAACACCAACATCTTATGAAATATATATCCTAGTAATGGTTAGAAAAATCAAACTACCAACAAGATATTTGTAAATAGGGGTTAGCTTTATTGCACACAGTTTTTGAATCAAGCTTTAACACAATCTTCAATAGGAGTTTATGTAAGTTTGCAATCAAATATGTTAAATTTAGCAAGCAGGTTATGTGATGTACATACAATAAATTTACTAATAATTTGATACTAAGTTAACCAAATATTACATATCTTATTATGAATAATTCATATCATAATTTGAATCATGAATATTGTTTCCTTCCTTTTAAAGTCAACACTATAAATTTATGGTTTATACTAAATTGAAAAAAATGTTTAAAAAGCAAAAAAATTAACATGTTTTTTACTTTGTTTTGTAATAAAAAACACATAATCTAGTGAGTAAATAATACTAGTCACTTTAGTTGATTTTAAAACAATTTAAAAACACAATTAATTGCAATAAGGGCAAAAGTTGTAAGTGTCGTAAAAGTGTTTGCGAGTGCTATAAATAGTGTTGTAAGAGCACTATTTGACTAATTTATTGTAAAAACAATATTAAGAGGTTTTAAAACAATAATTGGACCACATAGAAGTGTCTAGAAGGTGCCAAAACCTATAAATTGATTGGTTGGATGATTATGGTCGATAAATGATTTATAAGGTCAAATGTCGAACAAAGGTCGAAACTAGTCACTAATTTTCACGTAAATCAAATCACGAAAAATTAGAATAATTACAAAAAAAAAATTTAACTAAGTCAAAAAATGGTCAAAAGAGTTCTTAAGAGGTTTTAAACTCTAGACCTCCTTAATTATAAGTTTTGGCAAAATTCTAAATGCCAACCTACACAATAGACCTATTAATGTTTTACATGCACAAAATATATTAACCTTTTTACAATATAATTTTGTTTTTGTTTTTTAAAATAAAAAACAATTATAAATATGTGCATGAATTTACAACTAGTTTTAAACAGTGGCAAGGAAGCAATTTTTAAAAAGAAAGGTGGGATCCACAATCTTATGTGGAAAATAAACATTTAAATAAAAACATATTTATTAAAAACTTTTGCATTAAAACATGCACATACCTGTTAATATTTGTTGTAGCATGCAATATGCAAATTAATGGCACAGGTGGAAGAGAAGAATGCTCAACAAGAGCTTTAGGTAACCATTTTTAGCAAAATAAAGCTTGAAACCACCTACAATTTTTCTTCCAAAGCTAATCAAAGACTCAGATCTAGGTTTAACAGTCTAAAAATTGGTTTTTAAATTTCTTGTAGTAGCTATGGCACCCAAGGGAGAGATAAAAAATGAAAAACTTATTTTTATTGCTCTTCAAGGTCTGAAAAAGGCTCCAATAAGCTTGAAATTTTTAAGAAATGAGAAATCAATCTTTACATCTGAAAAAATGACTGAGAATTCATGATTTTATATTTTTTTCATCTTCCATGGTTGTATAAATCTGTACAGAGATGTTAATGGAGGTTGAGGAAAAAGGAAACAGACTCAGGCAAGGGTTTGCAGGGTTTGGAGAGAATTTTGAAGGCTTAGAAATTGCTAAAATAGCCTTTAAGGGCCAAACCAGAGCACGAGATCTCAACAAAAAAATACTAAATTTTTACCAAAGAGGTTGTACTATGGCATTCAAGACTAAATTTTCTTGCTTGGATGACTCTTAGATTGCTTGGAATAGTCTTTAGACTGCTTAGATGTCTTTCAGTGACTTCACAAGCTCATTTATGGGTTATACAATTAGTAAAATCAAATTTTACTAAATTTTTCATACTCAGCGCATTCATAGGCCATACAAGATGAAAATACATCAAAAAATGGCATCCCATGTGGAAGGAGGAAGTTAGAAATCTCATTCTACTACTTCAATTTCTCTCTAAGAGGTTCTCTAGGCCACAAGATTGCAGATCTAGTAATGAAACACCTAGAAACAACATTCAAATTAACAAAAACAATTTTTTTACCATTTTCATACAATTCATGGGTTGTACAAAGTGCTGAGAGAGGTTTTTGGCTTGAAAAATTGTTTGAAATATTGATCTGGTTGCTTAGATTTATAATTTAGGGAGCTTTAAAACACTTTCATTCACAATATTAGTCCAGCAAATAAGACAATCTTAAAATTTTAATGCTTAAAAAAGCATTCTTATCCCATTTTAAGAATTTTAGTTAGATCGAAGACATGAAAATAGGCTTAAAATATGAACAATTGAACAGATTTGAGATCTCTAGGCTTCTAGGAGAGGAAAAAACTAGAATAACTTACTTCCTATAGAAGGAGAAGCTTAAAAAAAATTATGAACATACCATGGCTTAGAATATGGATGAATGTGGGCTTGAACACATGTCGAAAACCCAATCTTCAATCTTTCCTCTTGATCACGTATTAACTGGATCTGATACCATAACTGAACAAGCAATATGATTGCAACATTAACCAAATTTAGCTGTGAGACCAATAACAAAAACATTCACCATGAAACAATGAGAGCAAAGTTGAACACACCATAACATAGATATACTGTGGGAAACTCTCATAAAAAGATTTAAAAAACTCACCAAAATTATTTATTATTATGAGAAACTAATAAGTACCCAATACAGTCTTTCTTCCTCTCACTTTTTCTTTTTTTTTATTACATCTTACAATATAAAATCTTTTTTTATATAGACAAGGTAATCTACCTATTATAAATGACTTTTTCCAACCACCACATTAATGGGTCCAATCTCTCCAAAGGTCAATTAATTATTTTATTATTTATTTACACGAGGATAAACTTATGATAAATAATAAAATATTTTATTATTTAATCAATGTAATTTAATGTATTAAGGGTACATAAATAACACCACTTAACCATTAATTGTTCCAATAGACAGTCATATGCATCTCAGGGATAAGTAAGTTAGAGGAGTCATGGTATCTAAAAAAGTGATAGGGACCAGTCATAACATGATCCATAAGCATACTCATATAAGGTTCTTCAAAAATTGGAGGTATCTACACCATCTCTATCCTACAATAAAGAGAAAAAATACTAAAATTAGGAAAAATATAGGATGGAATACAAAAAGACATACTAAAAAATTGAAGCAAAGATGAACGATAATGAATAATCTCAACATCTCGAGCCTGAACAAGACCTCTTCAAAATGGATCATCTAAGGTATAACCATCATCATAATCAAGTGTATGAAGATCAATGACATAGGGAGTGATGACCTTGTCATCTGATGTGGTGTGATGAATAGAATGTCGAGTTTTAGTTAAGACAACGGGGATGTCATCCCAAGGTGGTTGATGAGAACGAGGTTGTAAAGAAGTGAGAAGATGAGAGATAAGATGAGGTGAGAGATCTAAGGTTTTAATCTTGAGATTGATCTTGTCAGGCTCATCATCATTGAAATTTAGGAGGTTAGAGAGTATATTCCCAATGAGTTCGAGATGACCATTGTAACCTCTGGTGGAATTGATAAAAATTTTAAATCATTGAGATTCATAAAATGGAACGTTTGGAAAGGGTTCAAGGGTAAGAATCTTCAATACACCATGGTCTTGGAATTGTTCAAAATTCTAAGGATTGGTGTCAACTTGAATCTGGTAGATGGATCCATTTTGAGGAAATGTGATGGATTGGCAAGCGAAAGAAGCAAATACTCTCATGCAATTAGTCCATGGCCTAACAAAAAAAATGTTACAGGATAGAGAAAAATTGAAGATCATCACCTTCACTTGAATGGTGATAGGTGGGACAGTAATGGGGAACCACACACAACCTAAAGGAGGCATTTGCCTTTGATTATAGCCTTGACATGTCTTGTGTGTGGATTTAAGATTGCATTCAGAATATCCAAGGTTTTTGATAAAATCAAGAGAGGCAACACAAGTGCCCTAACCATCATTAGTTAGGGCATATTTGACTTGGATATAACGAATTTGGACACTAATAAATAGAGGATGATCATCCACACAAAGCATAATCTCATCAGGGATCATGAGAGTAATAATGAATTTGAGTTAAAGATAAGTTTCCATTATTTCATCGACATGTATGGACATCTCTTCAAACTGTTGTAAAATGCTATCTTCTAATCCAGATAAGATGGCTTCACACCCTATTAGAGGAGGATGAGGGATGTTCATTTCGAACAAAAGTTGTATAAGATAGTTACGATGATGTGGAGAGGTCTTCATAAGTTCAAGAAATGGGATTTGAGATGGGAGATAAGTGAGTTATGTGATAGGATTCCATTCTTCATAACATATAAGAAGATTTTTGGAAAAAAGTGCATAGTGTTGAAGGAGATCCTTCGAAGGAGGGGTCGAAGTACATGTGAATTTATGTTGATAAGAGGTAGAATGTTTAATAAGAGGACAATTTTGTAGATTATGTTGAGAAGATGGAGCAACTAATGTAAATGTGGTTGGAAAATTATTAGAAATGATGATAGAATCCTGAGTATCATTGGTGATAGGTAAATAAGCTAGAGGGATGGTACAAATAATATGAGAAGTGTTATCCAAAAGAGGTGTTGGAATTGGTTCATCAAAATATATAAGGTCATCTTGCCCCAACTTGTTTAAGTGAGTTGGAGAATAATCTTGAATAACATGAAATGTGTGAGATAATGGAGGTGTGTAGATGGGTTGAGGATCAATGAAATCAACCACCCTTCGCATATTCATCATATTGATCACATTCTCTTTAGGAGTTGGATCAAGAAGACTATAAACATTATTGGTAGAAGGGGTAGGTTTTTCTTGGTTATCTTGGTGATTTGGAAGAGTATATTTATAGTTGACTAAATAAGCATTACCCTAATTCAAAGCTTGAGATTTAGTTTGTGTTTCATGGGCTTTAAAGGCAATGTCATAGGCTTGTTGGCATTGATGAATAATAAAATTATGGTCAAAATTGGGAACAAGAAGGAAATCCATAGACAAATTATGAAGTTGCCTACAAGTCTCCTGAGAATGACCCTAACTAGCATGGAACCAACAAAATGTATTAGGATCATACCAATATTTCATGGGACGAGTGGGAGAGGCCTTGGTAGATGCTTTTATAATTCTTCTAGGGATATAGGTTTGTGAACATTAATGTTGTTAGTTGAATATAAATGAGTATTTGTGATGTGGTTAGGAAGAGAAGCTTGTTCCAAAGTTTAGTTAGGAACAACAGCTTGAATAGTGTGAATGGTATCATAAGATTCGGTGACACCATCATTAATAGTGTGACGATTCTTGTTCTTAAGAAACATGCAAGTAACCATTGAAGGTTGGGATGGCTCAAATTGACACATAAGGAAATATTGACACATATCTTGGTCAATATCCTCTTCCAAAAAACGTGGAGAGAGAGTCTGAACCTAAAATTATAACTTGGAATAAAGAGCATTGGTAAATAAATGGAAAAGGTTATCGTTTGCCATATTATGTTTGCATTTTTAGACAAGGTCTTCCATAATTTAATGAAAGCTTGTACAATTTCAATTTCAAGTTGCTTATAATTGATGAAATGGGCCAAGGTATTCTCAAGGAGATTACTAGTTTCGATTTCTTGGACTAGAGCATTAACTAAATCTTCTAAACTAGTAATACAATGAGATTTGAGTTGGTTGTACCAATATAAAGCATCATCTGTGAGAGTTTTGGATAATATCTTGATAGCGGCAAAGGTATTTAATTTGACCCAGTCTTTATATAGATTTCCAAATGTTTTCAAATGAATAGTAGGATCAGTTGATCCATTGTAAGAAATGGTAGGGGTGATACCTCATATATCGATATTAACAATTTGAGATGTAAGAGGCTCATTTTGAAGATGCTTGATTATCTTATTAATGAAAGGAGGTTGAGAGATAAGATTACCATGGGAATCCCTAAGGAGAGGTGGGGGAACATTTTGGTTATGTGTGCCCCATGGCATCTGTTAAGGGTGGGTTTGAAGATGGATGACGTGATTTTGTATTTGCATCATTTGATTTGCATTGTTAGCATGAAAATCATTCAATTGATTAAGAGTTTGTAATAATAGTTTATAGGTTGGAGTTGCATTAGTGTTTTAAGTATTTGAATTGGTAGCAGTGGCTTGGGTACCACTATGAGTGTTAGTGGGAGATTGAGAAGAACTATTAGTGAGGCACTAGTGGCATAATTTGATTGTATGACAAAATATGGACTAGTAGAGGGATGAGAAGGAATAGCACTAGAGGCATGATTATCATGGGTAGTAAACGATGAACTAGTGTAATAATTGAGAGGAGTGGGCCTTGGAAGAGACCCATTAGATGTAGAACCTGCCATGTTAGTAAAGATACTAGGCATAGAGGTAGAGGAAGTCAAAGAACAGTAAGTTATGGTATAAGAAGGGGTCAAAATAGAGGGAAGAGATTGAGAAGTAAAGAAGCTATTATCTCCAAATCTAAGTGAGAACATGGGATAAGGTGAATGGGGATCCTCAACTTGACCACTTATCATCAGATGGTAGATATTAGAATGATCTTTTCCTCGATGTTAAGGAAACGCATTTATGAAGAATATTTCTAGTGTATACCCTAATTCGGGTTGGTCTTCAAGTGAGAAGAGAGTATTACAAAGCAAATAAGAATGAGGAGGGGTCCCATAACTTGTAGTGCGAGTGGATATATGATCATTTCTTTCATCTAGAATAGGAGACTCATCATATCTATTAAATTCAAATTAGTGTTGTCTTCAAACAGGAAGTTCATGATGAAGGAGAGAGTTGGGGAAGGCAAAGTTTATGCAAAAGCAATGAGATAGAGGGAACAAATAAGAGTGTAGAGTTGATTGGGTCGACCTAGTACAGGAAATAGGGTCTAAAAATTGAGTTAAAAAGGATACAAAGTCAACATGGTAGACCTAGTACTGTAACCTAGTATAGAAAATAACCTGATAAGTATACAGAGTCGATAAGGTTGACTTAGTATTCTAAACTAAGAGGTAGAAATGAATATTGGGTCGACCAAGTCAACTCAGTACTCAGGCAAGGGAAATAGATAGTCTGTATGAGACTGTGTCAAACAAAATGACAATGTACTGAAAATAAGAAAAAAAATTATAATGTAATTTGAAAGAAAGAAATAGAAGTAAACACATAATCAATTGGGTTAATGAGAATGATTCAATTGAGGCACACGGCACAAAACCTTACACCAATGCTAGCTAATGCAAGTTTTTGTAATACAACATACAATGAACAAATAGAAAGTAGTCAACTTGACAAGTAAATGCTAACTAAGTGGCCATCCTAAATATTTTTAGATTATTATAAAGTTTTATTTTAAGTGTGATAGGGAAGTTGGCTGAAAGTAGGTAACTAGAAAGTAATCTATAGATAGTTTGAGGATGTTTAGGCTAAAAAAGATTTATGTTGGTAATGGTACTGGCTTGGTATTATGGCATACCCCCTCACTTCTCAATTCCATAGTGGTAAGGGTGTCGGGTGCTTAGCCAATATATAACATTAACCACGTGTTTATACTTACCAAAAAATCAAGTCAGCTTCCCCCTAGTGATGAAATCCAAATAAGTAGGCTTTGGGTAGATAAATGTTTAAACGTGTTTTAAAATTATGTGATTTGATAGTGTGTGAAAAAAAAAGCAAAATCGTGCAACTAAATGGTATATTGAAAAACCACATAATTATACTATGTGAGCTACTATAAACATGCAAACAACTAAAAATGAAAGTGTGAATTAATTACCAGCATGTAGTTATTAATTTAAAATTTAAAACATGGTACAGAGTCAGTTTAGATGATAGTGTATGAAAACATTACATAACAGGGTCGACAGTATCATGACTCTATTACAGAAGCAAGGGTCCTTAAGAACTAAGTCGACTAGGTCGACCTAGTCTTTCAGACAGAAGACAGAATACAGAACTATATCGACTAAGTCGACCTAGTTTGTTGTATGATTGTAGTTTTAAAGACTGAAAACTTTGTAAAATAGAACTATAGAGAAGAACTAAATTGAAAGAGAGAGAGAGAGAGAGAGAGAGAGAGGAACCTTGGTGGGTTGGAAGATGCTGAGGATTGTGAATTTTTTGTTGAAGTACCTTGAATGTTACAAATTCTGTTAACTGTGTCGATTGGGTTGACCTAGTTCTACAATTCACTATTTTTTGAAGCCTATTAAGATGACTATATCGACCTAGTCAACCTAGTATGTTATTTGGAAGCTGTCTAGAATATTATGTCAACCGAATCGACCTAGTTTTATGTCTAAAAGTGAATAAGAGTACTATGTCTATTTTTTTAACCTAGTAACCTATATCAGATGAAGACTTACACAAAAAGAATAGATTCATTTTTTATGCGACTATGTGTTAAACCTGTGCATAGAAGTTAGAAACTATATTGGCCATGTCGACCTAGTATCGCAAATATAAAAATAATAATAAATAAAATGATAGAAATTAAAAATGTGAAAGAAAACCTGTAAGGGTTATATTCATGTCAGGGCCACCAAAATGTATGCAATCAGAAATACATCAGATCTATAAATCAATCCTAACTCAAATAAGATAGATCTTACTTACACTTTCGATTAGGGATATACTAAATATTTGAGAACATGACCAATGTGTAGATCTTATAGACCTAATTAGGGGATATCTTACTATAATAACATCACAAGGGAGGGTTCCAAATCCTTCAATCAAGTAACACTATGTAATAACCCTAACTAATTCCTATGTTTTTATATTCACTAAACTAATAACAAGTAGATAATAAGTCTATCTAGTCCTCACCAAATAGTGTAGCATAAAGAGGGGGTAATAAACAATAAAAATAAACATGCATAGAAGACATATGTTCATGTTAATGTATACAAAATCCTAATTCATGGAAGAGAAGTACAAATGCATATTTATCTACTCTTACAAAAGAAGAACAAAGTTAGGAATACTTACCTTTGAAGATGAACCCGCCAAGCCTCAATCTCTCCCATGGATAAAGTGTTTCACAAGAGTTTGTTGTGGTATGTAAGGATGACAAGGATAAATCAGCTCTAGGCTACACAACCTATCAATGCATCCAAAATACTTCTCCACAAAACAAGATCCATATCTCCAAAAAAAGTATGAAACCCTAAACTTGTTCCTCAAGTAGAATGGTGGATAAGTAGATATGCAATAACTCTTAATTCTTCTTTTCTCTAAATAATGGTGAAATGATCTTGTATATATAGACAGATTTAACCCTAAGCCCTTCCAAAAAATTTGGCCAATAGGGTCAACCTAGTTGACCTAGTATCATTATTGGCAAAAACTCACTAGGTCACAGGCTAGGTCAGCCAAGAGCCGACCTAGAACCTAAATGAGTTTCATAATATGAGTACATGGTTGACCCAGTCAACCTAGTCATGTAAATTGTTGAAAGGGGTTTTAGGTTAGGAAAAGGGGAATGGAAGGTGGTAAAAGACTGGAGTGTACAAGAGAGAAGAACAAGCTTAGGGGAATGGTTTTCAAGAGACAAGTGTGTAGATAACAAGTGGTAAAAGGGACAAAAATCCTATGAAGAACCAATGGTCTGTCCACCTCTTTCTTGGTGCACCCCTTAAGACGTGCCCTCAAAGAAATTGAAACTCGATGGGTTCTTACAAGATAAAGAGTGTCAGTAATTGATAAAAATTTAAAAATATTATATGTATACATATCTTGATCTTATTATAATGCCAGTTCTTGATAGAGGGGTGTGGGGGGCAACAACACCGCGCCCCCCCCGGCCCCCCACTATGGTCACATTGTAAAATATTGTAAGTTCATAGTAAATCTAAACTATTCACTATTAAGTCTCAGATATAATGGTAGAAATTATGTTGGTACATTTTTGCTCTAATATGTAACCCTCCTTTGATATGAGGGCATTATTGTAATCATGGTGGCACATTGTGTGTGAGTGAAGAGGAGATTGTAGTGGAGGTATTTCAGGTTTATCCCTTCATTTTTTGGATTGAATAAGAAAAGAACTGTCTATTTTTGTAGGGGCATATCCCATATTAAGTGAACCATGTTAAATATGTGTCTCTCTTTTATTTTGTTTTATGCATTTTATTTTTATCTTTATTTCATTTATATTATTCTTCATTCTGTATTCATAATAAAGTATATCTCAGATCATCCACCCATCAATGGATGCATTCACAATGATCTCCTTGTCACATTTGCCATTTGGTTAGACATAGGCTTCTTGTGAATATGCATGGTTCAAATGATGATCTGTAGGAATCTTGGTTGTATGTTGTCATAAGCAATTCTTCAAGAGGGGAATGATATTTTCATTAAGGAGTAGTTTAAATAGATCTCAAAATTCATTCTATCTAGAGTTTGTTGATATATTTTCTCTTTGCATCTTAGTGCACATGGTTACATCCTTTTCCTTCAAAAACTCAATTTCACCTTATAATTCATGTACCAATGCCATTATGTCATGTAATACCTCTTTCTATTTTTGAGAATTGAGGTAGTGTTGAGCATGTGGTTCTTCCCATTGAACCTTTTATATAGGTGAAACTGAAACAAGTTAGGAATGAGCACCACTTTGTGTCATAATATTTACTTTAGGTCCTATTAGTGGGGTGGTAGGGTGCAGTATCCACTGAGTACTTGGAGTCTTGGAAACATGAATCATCCCAGTGCCCTTTTCATTATGTTCTTTGGTGATATCCATATATAAGTCGGAGCATTCTTCTAGACGATGTTCATTCTTACAAAAGGCATAAGTTGGGTAAACCAAGCAATCATGTTGATAGTGGTCTAGAGATCTACACTTGTAATAATTCTTGGGTAGAAAACGACCACCCCTGTGCCCATTGCCATGTCCTCAACCTCATAAAAGATTGACCTCCACTAGACTCCTGATTATTAGTAACATAAGTTTGGTGAGTCCCTCTTGTGCATACTTCATGGATCTCATTGATGACTTTGAATTCATTAGTATCATGCATGTATGCCTCACATATTTTACATTAAAGTGACACTTTAGCTTGGGTAGCATGTTGGAGAAAGTGAGAACTCCTTACATCATGATCCTCTTGGCATATCTCACAAGACTATTTGTTACGGTGTAAACATTCCTCTGTGGATAATTATTCATGTTATGGCCCTCTACTTCATAGTCAACACACCATAGGCCATTGCATGTGTCATGAGCATTATTGGATATTAGATTCTCTAGCTGGGAGGCCATGGTAACAATCTAAGCCTCCATAAATGGATTGATCCCCATATCTATACTTCCCATAGCATCAATGTAGAGAGCATCTTCTAATGCCTCATGTAGGTTAGTAAAGTCTTTTAGGATAGAGCTCGATGAAATAGAAATAATAGCCCTCCTATTAACCATTGAGTCATGATGTGTTAGGTTAATCTCAAATGATAGTTTTGAAAGAATCACTTTGAAATGTGCATCATATTTGTACACACTCTCAGTGAGATCTTGATTTACACCCTTTAAGGAAATGATGCTTCAATGCTCAAATTCAAGATTGTCAAACTCCTGAAGGAATGCAGTTTTTAATATTTTATAGCTCACAATTGCTTGCTAAGGGTCGAATTTGTGGTACAATTTGTGCATGACATCTAATAAATTAGTGAAAAACTGACTATACTTTCATTTTGAAGAAGAGATACCCATTCTCACCAAATGAGTTCACACTTATGAGCATGTTCTGTCGCATTTTTGAAACTTCAATATTTAAAGAGATGAAGCATCATCTCTTAGTACATCATAGGTGCATTTTGTGGTTGTAGTGGACCCTATTTTGGCATTCCTCTAGTTCTTCTTGAACTCTATGATGGAGGTCTATTAATGCCTCCACTATCATCGTGTGATCCTCCTCCAACAAAACCACCATCGGTACTTCCTCCCATGCCTCCTGCAGCAATAGGTTTAGAAAAAGTAGTGGGCATTGAACAAGGTTAATTTGATATGGTTAGGCCTATAGTTGACCACTATTGATATTAGGTCCACTTAGCATTCCAAATTGAGACATAGGTCATACTTACAATAGAAAATTAAATGTTAAAGGTAGATTGATATGCTATACTTATACTCCCAAAGATTCATCTACTGGCTTAGTGTCAAATTATTTAGATTTTGCATTATCAGTATCCCAATTTATTACAATAACTCCATCAAATTTAAATGCATGAGCATGCAATGTGGTGGGGGAATTAGGTATCTATCTAGATTGGGTTTTGTTATCAGTGCCTATCTTGGTTCTTTTGTGCGTACCTATGATATTGAAGGGCACAAGCCTATGGTCAGGGGTACTCCTTATGCCTTTTTGTTATCCTTTGGATTCCCGCCACACTTATAGTATCCTCCCATTGTCCCCTTGGTTCACTACCTCTCATAGCCATGCACCTGGCCTCATCATACTTTCATTTTCATAATTCCCACTCCATGCTAAACTCTCAATATCATGCCAATGCATACCCCTCCATTTCCTCACCAGTCATACTGCTTATGCATGAGAGAGTTTAGTTGTCCATAAAAATGTTATCAAGTCCATAATCAACTATAAGTTTTCTAATCTTTAAAGGTAACTATTTGAAAAACCTTCCATGCAGCCCTCTTAGAAAGTTGATTTTTGCTTCATTTGGGCAAGAATATGTAAAGACTGTATGCACATAATATTTTTGACTTTTATCAAATACTAATGCTTTCTATCATGCAATAACCCATAAAGTCTCAATCTCTCTAAGTGCATGCCCTAAGGGGTGCATCAAGAAAGGGGTGGGAAGACCATTAGTGCTTCACAGGATTGTTATCCCTTATTGCCATTTATTACCAATCCAACTAGCTCATGAAAACCATTCCCTAGGCTACTAATCCTCTTTTGCACACTCCTCTAATCATTCCCCACCTTCCCTCCCTCTTTTCCTCACCCAAATATTTTTTTGACAGTCTGTAGTACTAGGTCAACTAGGTTGGCCCTCTACTCTTGTGGGTAAAATTTATTTAGGGTCTAGGTCGGCTATTGGCCAACCTAATTTGTGACCTAGTGAATTTTTGTCCATAACTGTACTAGGTTGACTGGATCGACCCTATCAACTAAAACTTTTAGAAGGGATTAGGGATAAATCCACCTATATATAAAAGTTCATTTAGTCATTATTTATAAATGATCAAGAGTTATTATTCGCTTGCATTTATTTATAATCTATTCTTCCACTATTTTACTTGAGGAGTCTTAGCTTAGGGTTTCTACTTGGATAATCTAGTCTTGTGAAGAAGTATTAGACTCTTTGGCATTTCTTAGTGATCTTAATAAACCACAATAACCTCTTGTGAAGCTCCTTTGGCCAAGGGAGAGATTGAGTCTCGATGGGTTCATATTTTAGGTAAGTATTCTCTAACTTTGCTCCTCTATTTAGTAGATAGAAGTAGCATAAGTATTAGCTTCGAATAATAATACTTTTCTTCTTCATGCATTAGGATCTTACTCATACATAGCTTAATTTAGATTCTCCTATGCATGTTTGATTGTTTACTAACCCCCATATTGTGCCACAAGCTTTGGTAAGCACTAGATAGATTTCTTTACTTTCCTTATTATTAGTTTAGTGAATATGAAAACATAGGGCTTAGTTAGGGTTTTGCATGATTGTGCTTGATTGAAGGCTTTAGAACCCTTCCTAGTGTGGTTTATTATGATAAGATATCCCCTAATTGGGTCTAGCAAATCCCCATATTGGTCATGTTCTCGATTATATAATGTATCCCCAACCAAAAATGTAAGTATGGTCTATCTTCTTCAAGTTAGGATTCATTTATAAACATGATGCATTTCTGATTGCATCCATTATTTTGAACCTGATGTGAATCTAATCCTTATAGGTTTTATTTCATGTTTTTCATTATTTTATCATTTTATTTATTATTTTTCTATTTTTTTGATACTAGGTTGATAGTGTCAATATAGTTTCTAACTTTTGTGCGTAGGTTTAACACACAATTGCATCAAAATGACTCTATTTGGTTTGTGCAGGTCTTCATCAGATTTAGGCTACTAGGTCAAAATGGTCAACACAGTACAGGTTTTCACTTCTAGATAGGCTACTAGGTCGACTCTATCAACACTATACACTTTCAAAAAATATACTAGGTCGACCCTGCCAGTATAGTATTCTTCATAGGTTTTAGTAAAGAAGGAACTGCAGAACTAGATCAACTCAGTTGACATAGTTGGCAGAGTTTGTAAGTAAAAATCAAGGCACTTCAATAGCAATCTCACTTTCATTTGCATCTTCCAACCCACCAAGGTTCCTTCTCTCTTTCTCTATCATTTTTGTTATTTATTACAGTTCTATATTTCACAATTTGTAGTCTTTAACATTGCCCTTATATAGTAAACTAGGTCCACCCTATCGACCTAGTTTTGTATTATGTCTTCTATCTAAAAGACTAGGTCAACATTGTCAATGTAGTTCTTAACAGACCCTTGCTTTAGTAGTACATTAGTGATACTGTCGACTTTGTTCTGTAATCTCTACATACATTGTCATTTGAACCGACACTATACTGTGTTTTAAAGTTAGAATTGACACTTATATGTTAGTAATTACTTCATACTTTCACTTTCAATTGCTTACATGCTTAGAATAGATCACATAGTCTAATTAGGTGGTTTTTCAATACATCATTTAGTTACACTATTTTTCTCTTTTTTACACACACTACCAAATCACATAATCTTAAAATACATTTAAATAATTATCTATCCAAGGCCGATCTACTTGGATTTCATCACCAAGGGGAAGTCGACTTGGTTTTTTAACCAAGTATTAACATGTGGTTAATGGTATATATTGTCAAAGCACTCGACACCCTTATCATTGTGGTGTATGTAGTGAAGGGGTAGGCCCTAATACCAAGCCAGTACCATTACCAACACATATCCCTTTCAAGCTAAACATCTTAAAATCATTCATAGATTGCTTTCTAGTTCCTTACAGCCTACCTTCTTATCACACTTAAAATCATATTCCAATGGTCTAACAATATTCAAGATGACCACTTAGTTAACATTTACTTTCCAAGTTGATTGCTTGTTCTCTACTCAATTGTATGTTGTATTGTAAAAGCTTGCATTGGCCAGCATTGGTGAAAGGTTTTGTGTTGTGTGCCTCAATTGGATCATCCTAATTGACCCAATTGATTGTATGTTCCCTTTCATTTCTTGCTTACAAAAGTACTTGCATAATTGTTCTTATTTCAATACATTTTCATTCTATTCAACGCAGTCTCTTACAGACTATATGTTTCCCTTGTCTATAGTATGAAATCAACCCTGTCAACCCAGTATTATTTTCTAACCCTTAGGATATATTACTAGGTCAACCCTATCAACTCTGTATCCTTATCTACCTATTTTTTATCCTAGTTACAGAATTAGGTAGACCCTATCGACTTTGTATCTCTATTTTCTCAGTTTTTAGACCCTATTTTTAGTACTCGATCGACCCAATCAACCTTGTACTCTTACAACTTTCCCTGTCTGTCTAACTCAATTCTATGTTTCTTCTCCTTAGCATTTTATTCATCTCTCAAATATTTATGATGTCCCCTATCAAAATCTTCTTGGACAACCTAAATCCATTTAGATACTATGTGGGATGTTCATTTCTTCCTCTCTTTTCCTCTCAAGAGAACCATCACTCTTGAGGCACCTCTTCCCCTCCTTCATATGTGGCTTGTAACATGGTGAAAATCACACCTCAAGATGAAGTAGGTGGATCTGATCTTTTTTATACCTATCAAGATAATTCCCATCTTCAAACTAATGTGGGAACAATTGACACAAGTTTAATCAATAATCCCACTAATAATCCATCTATTAATAACCCTCTCCCTAATACCAATTCAAAGAGTGATCCTACAAACACCAACCCATTAATTAATATGACTCAAATTCTTGCACAAGTCATACAATAAATAAATATAATGCAAACTTCTAACACCTCTCAAATGATGCAATTGCAAAGTCATTTGATCAATATGGCTAATCAAACTCCATCTATCCATCCTCAAGCCAATCCCAATTTCATTCCTCCACCTCTTAGAATGCTTCAATCAATGTTATTCGTCAACCAATGATGAATAATGAAATGCTTCAAACTATTCAAAATGAGTCTTTAGCTCCCTTCATTGTGTCCATTGATATTGGTAACATATCTCCAACTATCATGTATGATGCAACTAAAGACTCTACCTCCTTTCTTAAAGCCTTTGGAAATCTTTACAAAGAGTGGATCCAAACTATACCTTCACCACAACTAAAATATTAATCAAAACCTTAACTGGCGATGTATTAGAATGGTACAACCAACTTCGATAACAATCCATTTGACAACTTGAGGATTTAGTCAATCTTTTAGTTAAAGAGTTTCAACATAATGATCTTTCCAAAAATTGTCTTAGCCACTTCATCAATGCTAAGCAATCACCCATCGAATCAAATCATGATTTCATCAAATGATATAAATATCTAGCCCATAAAGTTAATCATAACATGATTGATGATAATTTGTTTAAACTCTTTATCACTACTTTAACTCCTTGTCTTCAATATAAGGTTTGAACTTTTTCTCTCCAAACACTTAATTAAGCTCTTAACCAAGCTAAACGTCAAGAATTTATCATGAATCAATTCGAACCTAATCCTAAACTCCTTAAAAGATATTTACAAACATCTACAAATTCTATCACTGGCAATACTCCTCAAACCAAACCAGGAGTTATCAAAGCTAACATTCCTCAATCTTCTCACACACCACTCACCATGAAATAAATGAAACAATTTTTACCACCCTCTAAAGCTTTTACTTATCCTAACAATCCTCCTAAGTGGTTTGACCCTAATTAATTTTGTTGGTTCCATATCCAGATTGGTCACTCCCATGAATCTTGTAGAGGGATCCCTAAAATTTTTGCCTCCTATATGCCTGAGAATTCATTTAGTCATGAAGTTATGATCAACCTTCATCATCAAGAGTACATCGTTGCTTCTCAAAAATGACAAGTTTCCAAAGCTTATACCTCAAATAACCAAAAATCTTTTTCCATAGATAATAATATATAAAATACCATGGATGTTTGTGTTATTGATGCCAATTATAACCAATATTACAATAATTCTCAATATGTTAACACTACTAAGATCAATTACCGTCACAAGCTGACTCACAAAGATCTTGTTACCAAACCTAAGAAGCCATCTTTAGAAGAATAATTTCTCAAAGATATTACAACCACTAATCTCACTTTGGAAGCCTTTGAGGAACCATCTCCTCCTTCTAAACCCCCAATAACTTCTATTCTTTCAAAATCTACTTTACCTTCCAAAGCTCATATTGGTTCTTCTTCCAAATCTCATTGGAACCTTCTTGAAGAACTTAACTCTATGCCTTGCAAGATTCCACTTATAGAGCCAGTTCATACTTCCCCTTATCATCACAAATTCCTTAATCAACAATTACA
The DNA here is from genome assembly GCA_037957365.1 of Torreya grandis. Classification (NCBI taxonomy): domain Eukaryota; kingdom Viridiplantae; phylum Streptophyta; class Pinopsida; order Cupressales; family Taxaceae; genus Torreya; species Torreya grandis. The sequence continues at coordinate 1,340,093 of JARHVA010001081.1, forward strand.
ATAAATTAAAGATTCATCTTTTATAGATGAAGAACCACCTTCTATTGAACCCCAACCTACCAATATGCATACCATTGAAACCGTGTGTCCTTCTTTTAAGCCTTTTATTGAATTTCTTGAATAAGGCATGATCAATTATGAAATTCTTTTTCATGTTGATGATCCACCACTATTCATTAAAATAACCATTAATACTACTCTTATTTGTAAAGTTCTAGTTGAATAAGGCTCTAGTATTAATGTGACACCTTTGTGGCTTATCCAACAACTTGGTTATAACAAGGATCATCTCAAGCAAATCACCAACACTATCATAGTTTTGATAAGACTAATCAAAATCCACTTGGTTGTATTTGGCTTCCCATAACCATCAGACCTAAGACCATTTGAACTAAGCTTATGGTCCTCGACTTACCCTTATCTTATAACATACTCCTTGATTGCCCATAGAATCATATAATGAGGGCCATTGCTTCTTCCAATAGCCATTATAATAAATTCTTACATAATGGAAAATGATATAAGCATGAGGCTAATCCTAAACCTTGGAGTATTCAACTTCCTAATCCAAAACCTCAATATTGTATTCCTACCATTCATAAGATCAATAGTGCTCCTTTACCCGAGTTCATCAACATCAACCCTAATTTACAAGTAACTCTTGTTGATTCAGATACTGATGAACCTAATGGTTTGCATCATATGTGCAATATTACCAAGCTACCTCCCTAAATTTTAGAGTGGCTTCCTCCTTTATTACTTTAGGACCGTACTATTCCTCTCATTGATGAGATCACTGATTTGTAATGCTCAGGAGCCTTCTTTACCTAAATATACCTTCACTTGTAATGATTATGGGTGGCCAAATTATTTCAATATCCTCTCATCATGTCTCCATGTAAATTCAATAATATTAGGATTTCACCTTCTGAAATTCCCCCAGAATCTCAAGCATGTACAACTTATCCAACATATGATGATAATTACATAATGTCCCAAGCTCAATCTCGAAACTTGGATGTTTAACATTATCAAAAAATCTTAGCTCAAATCCATGCTTTTAATCAAGATGTTCATACCATTTCTATGGATCATGAATTAGATCCTGAAAGTCATATGCCTCCTGCTAATTCACTACTTCTTAATGCTCTTTGGGTGGTAAAATAAATCATACCTTCTGAATCTTCATAAATTCCTACATCTTCTACACCAGGGATGGATCCAATCATTGCATTTGATTCTTCCCCCATCACTGACACTAATGACACACAAATCCCATCTAATCCATCTACTTCTCTTACTCTCGAGATTACACTAGATGCCAAGGCCATCAATGTCCATCAGATACATTCTAAATATGATTGTCGTGGTAATAAAATTTTAGATCTTGACGTAGATGTCGAGTATTATGGTCTTCTTCCCACTTTGCCTAGTTATGAAGTTATTCTTAAAATACTTCATGACTGAGAACCTCAACTTCCTTGGCAACATCATGAACTTGGTAATTTTAAAACCAAAACCCCTTGTTTCATAACTTCATTTCTAGCATTGATCCTAAAGCTAATCCAATTTCTTTCTTACCCAATGCACCATACCACTTCCAAGATGGCAATGTTATGCTTATCAAAGAGACAAATCGCATTGAATATGGTACTTCATCCTGCCCTTGACCAATTATAGTTTCTCATGAACTCTCACCTAATGAATACAATAACTTTAGTCTATTCTTCGATAAATATCATGAGATCTTCACCTGGTCATACGAGGTCATGTCTAGTATTGACCCTAACATTGTGGTGCATAACATCATCACTTATCCTGATGCCAAACATGTGCATCAAAAATAAAATAAATTTCCACCTAAGGTTTCCACCTTATGTCACAAGGAAATCATCAAATTACTCGATGATAAATTTATCAAACCAGTGGACTATTCTGAATGGGTTTCTAACATAGTTCCCATTCATAAAAAGATCACTATGGTCATTCACATTTGTATCATTTTTTGTAATCTTAAGTTTTCTTGTCTCAAGGACAATTTCTATTTACCTTCAATAGATACCATTGTTGATTCCACCACTAGTTATGAAATGTTATCTCTTATGGATGGCTTCTCCATCTATAATCAAATTCACATTGCTCCTGAGGACCAACATAAAACCACTTTTTACCATGGAATGGGGCACCTATTGCTATGTTAAAATTTTCTTCAGCTTCAAAAATGTTGGAGCCGCTTATCAACAAGCGATGAATCACATATTTCATGATCTTATCCATAAAATTGTTGAAACCTATGTGCATGATCTCATCACTAAGTGAAAAATTCATAAGACTCATCTTTTTCATCTTGCCATCATCTTCGACCATCTTCCCAAATACCAAGTTAGACTAAATCCTTATAAATGTGTCTTTGGTGTCACATCTAGAAAAAAAATTAGGATTCCTAGTCTCTCTATGGCATCGATGTTGACCCCACCAAAATTAGTGCTATCATCAACATGCCCATTCCTCATTCCATTTTGGACATTCACACTTATCTAGGGAAATACTGGGGCAATCAAATGATTCATCCCCGAAATGGCCTATTGTATCCACTCCATCAATTCTTTTCTTAAGAAAGGTAATGCTTTAGAATGGATGGATCCTTTTCAAAAATCCTTTAATAACATGAAATCAACATTGCTTCACCCACCTATGCTTTATCCTCCTTCAAATGATCAACCTTTGATCCTATATACTTATTTTACATCTATATCAGTTGGAGCAATGCTTGCCCAACAAGAAAATATCGAAAGAGAGTATGCCACCTATCACATCAGTTGAGGCCTCATAGATTGTGAAAAACATTACATAAAAGTTGAACGTGATTGCTTTGCCATATATTTTTCAGTTGAAAATCTTTGACATTACATGTTATACCAAACCACTTATGTCATCATCTTCTCCAGAGCCTTTCTTCCTGGAGATAAAATTAGCAAATGGATGGTCCTCATGGAATTTGATATCCACATTGTTATTCAAAAAGCTATAAAAGGATAAATCATAGTTGATCAACTTGTTGTAGCTCCTATGCCAGATACCATTCATCTTCAAGATAGTCTTTTCGATGACAACCTTCTCTATCTTGAAGGTCTCAATCAAGCCATTTCTCTTAAAGATTACTTCTATAATTTCATTATTGATCTGAAGCAAGTAATCTTGATGAATAAGCTATCCTCCCCGATACTCATAAACCGAAAGTAGTTATCAAAGAATTTCTTGAAATTAATGTTGACTTGCACAAGGATACATAGACCCTTCACTTTGATGGTGTTAAATACCTTCAAGGAGCTGGGGCAGGTTGTTTTCTTATGATCCCTCTTGGAAAAATCATCCTTTTAGCTTTTCACTTAACATTTGACATCACTAACAAAATGGCAAAGTGGGAAGCTCTAATCTTAGACATGAGAGCTACTCTTGATTTAGATATACAATACCTACATGCCTTAGGTGATTATCAACTCATTTTCCACCAAGTCAATGTTGATTACCAATGCAAAAGCGATAACCTCATTTTTTATCATCAAATTGTAATTACTCTCACCAAAGCTTTCATCTCTTTCACTATCGAGCCTATTCTTTGAGATCAAAATTCTATTATTGATTCCCTTACTTCTTCAATGTCTCTCTTTCATCCCCACCAAGTTCTTTCTGATCCCACTTTTCTTATACAAATAAGAAAATATCCATCCTCTATTGAACCACAAGGCTTACTTATCTACCATATTGAGGTTGTCACCATTTGACAAAGCCCATGGTATAAAGACATCATTCAATTTCTAGAACATCAAACTTATCCTCCCAACTTAGACTCTCATGAAAAGACTCGCATTTGTAAACAAGATTTCAAGTATGTATTTCAATATAACATTCTTTATTATCACAATGTTGATGGTACCTTGCTCCGTTGTGTTATGCAAGATGACGTCTCTCTTTTAATTGAACCAGCACATGGGGGCATTTGCGGTGGCCACTGTAGTAGACATGCTACAACCCACAAATGCCCATGTATAGGTTATTTTTGTCCCACTCTTGAAAAGTATGAAATCAAATTTGATAAAAAGTGTAGCCCTTGCCAACTTTATGATGATCTAATTCATTCACTTTCATCTGAGCTTTAAACTGTTGAATCTCCCTAGCCATTCTCCATATGGGGTTTAGATCTCATAGGCAAACTACCTCGCTCTCAATATGGGCATGTCGTTATCATCACTGTTACTGAATATTTTACCAAATGGGTTGAGGCTATGCCCCTTATCAATGTCACTGGTACCACCATCTCCAAATTTATCCTTAATCAAATCATTTGTCGCTTTGGTGTTTCCCATACTATCATTTTAGATATGATGGTAATTTCAAAAATAAGTATGTCAAACAACTTTGTGCTAAATTTAAGATCAATCACAAATTTTACACACCCTATCATCTACAATGTAATGGTCAAGCTGAGGCCACAAACAAAATCCTTAACAAAATTCTCCAGAATATAATTCATGAAACCCATATGGATTGGCACCTTCATCTTTATCCTACTCTTTGGGCCTATCAGACTAGCATACGTACTGCCATAGGGGCAATGTTGTTCTCTCTAGTCTATAGTTTTGAGTTAGTCCTTCCATTAGAAGTTGAGCTTCTTTCTCTCCATATCTCTCTTCATGGTATCATACCCAATGAAGAATTACATGAAGCTCACCTTCATGCTCTTGATCTTCTTGATGAATGTCATCTTTTTACTTTATAACACAATCACCAATACAAGCCCTGCATTGTCAAATAACATAACAAACGTGTCGAAATTTGTATATTTAATATTTATGATCTTGTCCTTAAATTAGATTACACTCACAACAAAGAAGGTAAATATGCCCAAAAATGGTGGGCCCCCTATTTAGGCAAAGATATTATTGGTCTAAGTACCTATCGCCTTCAAACCAATGAAGGCCATGTTTTCAAAGAGTCCACCAATGCATAATTCTTCAAAAATTATTTTGGCTAATTCTTCCCTTCTTTTCATGCTTTCTATATATGTTATCTATCTAACAATTTTTACATGATACTTCCACGGGTCTCTCCCTCTGCAGCAGTTCTCTCTTTTCACAGATCTTACTCCTTCATTTTAGGTCTTTTGGTTTTCCTTTTTCTCATGAGTTGTATTATAAAACCATGGATAGGACCTAGTATTCCTCATGATGTACTATAGTCTCTTTATTTTTCATAATTTTAACATACTTTTTAGCACCCCATGGGTTTATCTTTTATGAGTTGCAGTGTAAGACCATGGATAGGACCAGGTATTTTTCAAAAAATTACCATCTTGTCATTATTTTATCTAGAATATGTTTTGCAATGGTTACAAGTTCTTGATCCTTATTCTCAGATTTAGCTTATGCTTTTTTTTATAGATAAAATTTGTATAACAATCTATGTTAGCATGTTTTCCTTCATTTCTCTCATTCTTATGATAAGGAATTACACTTTTCTATCATTGAATCCCTTTTTATGCCCTTTGTCACATTTTTTACTATTTGAAGTAATTCAAATTATTTCATGTTTCATTCCTCTTTATTTTCTTTCCTTTCACTCCATCTTGGATAAAACAAGGTTGAAGTCAAGATAACACTTTTATTTTACCTAGATTTATGAGACTCTCAAACACCATGCTCTCTGAAGTTGTCTTTCTTAACATCCAAGTTCCAAGTATTCAAATAAAAGTCATATTTAGCACCCATGTTTGATTTTCCAAATCTGTATGGAGAAGGAATAGAAAAATCCATCAAGAAAGTTAAAATCCAAATCATCTAAAACAAAAAGTAATGATATACAAAAGACGACATACTAATTTTAAAATTCAAAATCACACAAAAATATGTGATTACAAGCACATATCTTATCTCCAATTCGAAGCTCAAACTCCACAGTTGGCATCACAATAGAGTCGAGGTCCATTGGGATATGGTAGGCTAGTAGATTGGAATTGGAGAATACAATAAACTCTGTGGTGCTACCTACTTTCTCATGTAAGTACCTAATCTTCAAAGTAGACTAACAGCTCTGTAAGGGATTATAAGGAACGGGAACACGTTGTGAGAAGGTAAGTCCATTTTATTATTGGTAAGTGTTGTCATTGATGTCATGTGTGCATTGATATCAAAGGTAATGATAAAGTGATGATGTCATGATGATGATGAGTTTGAGCCAAAATTTGTGCAAGACAGGATTTCGATGCATATGACCTAAGATAAGTAAATTGTTAGGCTTATCATATTGTATCTAGCATGTTAATGTGGTTTCAAGTCAAGGAGAGAATACAAGCTTGTGAACAGTGTTTTAGCATAGGCTTGGTAGCCTAGTATGTAAGCATGGATCTTCAGTATATGCATGGATAGGAAGTTGATGAAGTTATAGATGATGAGATCATGTTGCAGAGGTCTTATGGGGTGTCAAGAGTGATTAAAATGCTTATGTAAATGCATGGTGTTCATCCAGTTCTTTATTATGTTCATCTAGGCATAGTTGGTTCTATGGTAGAAAATTTTGAGTAGGCAAATTGATGATGTTATATTTCACATACGTGAAAGTTCCAAGAACATCTTTTTATATGGATGGATTCCTCTATGTGAGGAGATCATATGGTTCAAATTTAGGTCATCAATTTGAGCATAGATAAAGATATGTAGGTGCAAAGTTGGCTTCTCAGACAAAAGTTCACTAAGTTTTTATACTTACCCAGATTGTCATTGCACATCATGCAGATATGAATGAACCAGCAAGTTTGTTCATTTAATGTAGTTACTCAAAAAAATTATTGAGATTAAAGGTATACATGGAGATGTTGTCTATAGTGTCAATAAGTTACCCCAAAATTTGGAGTCTTGAAGTGTTTTCTAGCTCAAGTTATAAAGCTTCAAAGTTGCTCTAGTAGACTGTGATGGGCCAGAGATTGTCAAGTTTAATCACGTTAAAGTCTAAGGTCATTGGTCTAGAATATCCAATAGTGAGTGCTTAATTGTACATATTGAGATCAATGGTGCGTATGAAGTCAACATGTCAAAGGTTGCACACATTGGTGACAAGTTTCATAAGCTCGCTAATCTGACAAAAGATCAATGGTGAGCAGTGGTTCATACTTATGAAGATAAATGGTATCGGACAAGTCAAAGAGTCAACAAAGCACATAGGACTACCAAGTGGCACAAACGTATGGACTGACAGCAAAGTGTTCAGAAGGCAAGCAAGGGTGCCAAGTTTCATAATTACAGGAGTTATGATCTGGATCTAATAGTGAGCATTGCAAGATAAAGACTTGGCTGATATGAGGAGATAGACGGAGTGCATTTATCCCAAATTGTCAGGAAGCAGCAAGATGATGACAAGTGCTCAATGTTTAACAATAAGAAAAGGTAAAGATTGGGCTAATTTTGAAGGAGATCAATGATGCATATTTTTTCAATCTATGAGAGGCCACAAGATGATGGTAAAATGTTTGAAGTTTAATAGTTTCTCAGTGACCATTGGAATTCAAATATTTGAATTTGTGAGGGAAGACCAATGTATAGTTTTTGTGCTATAACTCTTGATATATGCATAATTTGATCATGGTGTAAAATAAAAATTTGTAGAAGACTTCATGATGCATCCAAAGAATTTGGTTATACGCTCTAATTATTTGTACAGTAAAAGATATAGAGCTCCAAAGTTGATTATGTATGTGTTTATGCTTTGCAAGTAACCCGAGAAGGGTAATTGAGTTGTTCTTGATGGTATTTCTATGTCTTAAGATGAATTAAGTGTTGGCTCATGTTGTATAATTCATGAGGACCGTCTGCGCAGATTATAAAGGTTTGACCAATCTATATTTTGTATGATCAAAGGCTTAAAAGTTGATTATTTTTCATTCTTGGTGATCATATGTACAGAATGATGTTTGGGCTAACTGTGTTGTAATAGAAGGGTGTTGTGATAGATATTGTCACTTAAGGTGGACCTATAGATTACGTTTCATGGGCCTATGTATGTTAAAGTTTTCTTTTGTTCTTAATTTTTTCGAAGAAATGTCAAAGATATGGATGGGTCTCCATGACACCTACAAGGGCTATGATGTCTAATTAAAAGGCATAACTACTTAATTGTGACCCATGGATACTATGGTCAACCTGTGAAGATGGTATTGCGCTGTGTTATATGTCTTAAGGGATAAGACAAGTATTATGTCTGACCTAGAAGATAATAATTATGGTGGATCTATAAAAGGGGAAATCAAAGGTGGTGATTTATAGACTTGTGAGAAGGGGTTGTAAGTGGAGGAAAAGTATAGAGTTGAGAGGCGAAGGATATTAACGGTGCCTAGTGGTTGGATTGAAGAACAGAGTAGGTTGATGACTGTGTGTATGACCTATAGGTCATATTTCTGATGTCAAAATAGTACTCTTGCAAGTTTGAAGATTGAGGATGAGTGAAGAGGTCTAGAGTGATCCAAAAAGATGTTTTGGATGCCTTGTGAGATTGGTGTTGATTTGAGAGGTAGATCAAAGTGTGGTCTGTGTGTATGACCATTTGGTCATGTTGTTGAGTTTGTAACAGAGTTGTTGATGAGAAGTTTAGAGTGATCCAAAAGGTGGTTTTGGATGTTTGTGAGTGTGTGAATAAGTGAAGGGATTTGTGTTTGCAGGGTGTCTCCATCAAATTGGCAGGCAATCAGTGATCAAGAGATATTCATATGATAGGTGTTGGGAGCGTACTCAACATCTAGGTTAGAAAGATTTTACCATCCTTAAGGGAAGGTGCTCCTTGTGGAATAGGTGTTCCACTAAATTTTGGTCAGAAGGACTTGACCATCCTAGAGGTAGGTGTTCCTTGTGGAATAGGTGTTTCACTAAATTATGTTCAGAAGGACTTGACCATCTTAGGGGTAGGTGCTCCTTGTGAAACAAGTGTTTCACTAAATCCAGGTCAGAAGGACTTGACCATCCTAGGGGTAGGTGCTCCTTATAGAATGGGTGTTCCACTAAAGTCTCATGTTCGTAATACCTTATAAGATAAGTAGTCCATGTGTTTGTAGGTTTGACAGTGGGTTTTATTTCCCATAAGGGTTTCCCATATTAGATGTTGTGTTATGATGTGCTTCACCTATTCATGTTTTGATGGTAATCTAGTTGAATATGTTTGTTGTGTTGATTCATGAATGTCAATAAATGAATGATAAGTGATCTGAAAGTGAAAGATTGGTTGACTGATTCACACACCCCTCTCAGTCATCTTATAACTCCAAAAATTGGTATCAAAGTAGGTCATTTAGAGGAATCTTAACAGTTTGAAAGAGATTCTAATAGCACAAGATGGCTAAGCAGTTGAAGAAAGAGTATCAACAGTGGAAGGTTGTGATCAAGGCACTTGAATAGCATATATATACCATGAAGAAAGATGCTAAAGAGGATGATAAAGTTATCAATGATCTCAAGGTTCAGTTAGAATATTCCAAGGCAAATTTGAGTTCAGAAGAGGAAAGTTGTTCAAAAAAATGACATCATGTAGATAAAGAAGTTTGCCATGATAGTGGAGAAGAACAAGTGTTCTATGACAAGGAGGAAGAAGTGGATCTAGGAGCTGAGTTCATAAAGAGGAATCACAAGATGAGGTATGTGATCAAAGGTCTTGAAGCACGAGTCAGCTCTCTTGAGGGAAGTTTGTTACGCAAGACTAAGAGAAATGATAAGAAGTATCAAGAGTTGATCAAGTTTCTTGAAGAGAAAACATGTAGATTAAAAGATGACATGGCTAAAGAAGCCAAGGAGGATAAGAAGGTCATTAAAGATCTCAAAAATCAATTAGAGGATTCAAATGGTAGCCTAAAATCAAGAGAACAAGAGTGTAGATATCTCAAGACTCAATTAGAAGAAGTCATTACCAACGTGAGTTCAAAGCAAGGTGAGCATGATGAGTTGAATACTAATCTTGATTCCTTGAGAGTAGAGCATGAACAACTCATAGACAAGTCGAACAAGTTGGAAAATAAACATGTAAAGACTGAGCAAGCTAAGAACAATGCAAGTTTTGAAAACAATGCAAGAAGGTTTATTAGAAAATCAAATGCTTCAAGGTATGCTAGTTTATTCTATGGTTATTTTTATACTTATAATAAGTATGGTCATAGAGCTAAGGACTGTAGAATGAATTCAATCAAGTATGGGCATTCATGGAGCTATGATAGGAGTTTTTGGCCAAAGATTGATCACAGTTCAAATCTATCAAAAGGTATGAATGATGTTATTTGCTACATTTGTGATAAGAAAGGTCATATTAATAAATTTTTTCTTAGTAAATTTGATAAGCCCTCAAGTCATCTGAAGAAGGGAGAGACTCCTAGAAAGCATATCAAAAGTCAAAACATGATGTGGATACCTAAGGCAGTGAAGGCTAGTCATGTTGAGTTCAAGGATCAAACTTTTAATACCGTAGAAAAGGAATCAGTTTTGGAGGTGTCTCAACAGTGCCAAGGAAGCTTGATATCAGTCTAAAAGGAGAAGAAGGTGGATGATCCAAGAATCAAGTCAGTTATACCATTCAAGGCCAAGGAGAATCTGAAAGATCTCAATCTGATGGTTTATTTGTTATAGTTGAATAATTTTTAGGTAAGAAGGAGTTTCATGATTTCCAAGAGTTCTTGTTATCTGCTTTCAAAGAGGAGGTGTTGGTTGAAAAGATATGCCAAGAATCTGTGTTTTCATCATGCATTGTCAAGAAAGCCAAAGAAGAGATGGATGTCGAGCAAGTTATTTCAGTCAAAAAAAGGAAGAAGAAGAAGAAGAAGGTTCTTCAGTCCTATGATGAGGACTGGCATGTTCCTCTATTCTAAATCCTTGTGAAGTAGAGATGTCTTTGTTGTGCTTCAAGAAGACATTTCTCAATTTGAAGAAGCATGTGGTCTTACAAGGGTGTTTTCAGTTGGAGCAGTCTGCAAGGTTAGATAAGGAGGATTCGTGAGTCGCCAAGATGATCTTTTTACATAGAAAGGTATGTTGACCTTATTATAGCATGCTCTAGGTGGTTTTGTGATTTGAAGGTATGTTGAAGTCAAATTGAAGACTTTTTAGCGCTCTTGATTTTCTCAATTTTGGCTTAAGGGTAAGCAAGCCTAAAATGGGTTATAGGATGTATGGGTTCCCAAAGGTTTGAAAGCTCAAAAATTGGTCCAAACGTGTGTGATGGTTATCTCTAGGTGTGCAAGAAGTTTTAGAGGCAGGGGTTGACCAGAAGTAGGTTTGTTGACCCTATTTGTTTTGAGATTCTAGAGTTTTGGGCTATGCCAGAAAAATAGTTTTCCCTATGAGTTGAGGTTTGAGGCTTCTTAATAAGTTGAATGGGCCAAATGAGTTGTCAAATCAAGCTTCACAAAGATTTGAAGGTTTGTGGTTTTCAAATTATTCAAGTTTTTGTCAAGATGGAGGCCTAATTGACTAGTAGGTTTGCGCATAAAGTATGTTTTAGAGGATGAGCTAGGTGATTCAAATTGCTTGAGGGAGCATATGAGAGTGCTCTAGATATGAAGTTTCAGGTCCTAAATATGTGTCTACTAGAAGTTATGGGTTTTGCAAGTTCTAGGTAGGGCTACAAGGAGTCTAGACAAGCCTAGTATGAATAAGAGTAATTTTTGATCAATTTCTCCAAAAGAGCATGGTATGAGTGTTTTTAATGTAATTTCTATGGTTGATTTAGAACATGTTTCTTGTTTAGTGTGTGGCTTGAATATCTATTGGTATTCTTGGAGGTGGCTTGCAAGTGAGAGTATGAAAGCAGAATGGTGTTGTTTGAAGACTCAAAGCAATTTAATGTTCTGAGTTTGATATGTTCATGTTGTTGAGGCCATGAATGTGTTCTCAGAAGTTATATAGGTGAGATTCTGTTATGAATATCAAGGAGGAGTCTCTCAAGTTGGCATAAGGAGGAGCATGGAGTTAGGGGAAGCTAACTCAGATGGCTTGAGAAGTTTGCATGATCAAAGGGGGAGAGAGATTGTTCAGTTTGTTAGGTCCAAGGATCAATAAGGCTTAGAGTAGAGGTGTTTGTTTTAGGCTCAGTGGCATGAAGTTTTATTGGTGATCCTTTAGGTGGCTTGAGAGAGAAGGCTAGAAATCCTATGTGTGGTTCTTCATGGTGTGTGGATATCTAAAGATGCTCAAGAGATGAAATGGCTTAGAGATCTTAGGGGGAGTCCCTCTTACTATTATCAAGCTGAGTTAAATCAATTTTTGGTGTTCATGTGTTTAGTCCTCATTGATAGAAGTGCATGATCAAAGAAGAGTGTTGTCATGGTGCATGGTTGATAAGTACAAGGTGGTATGCACAGAGTTAGGGGGACCTAACTCAGATAGTTTGAGTGACCTGTGGATCCATGCATGTAAGGAGAAGCATTTGTGAGATGTTCCAGTCATTGAGAAAATGTGTTGAATCTTCATGCATAATTAAAGGGAGCTTGTGATTTCTATGCGTTAATAGGTCCAAGGATCAGAGAAGCCCAAGTTCAGATTGGTGTATGTCAAAAGGGGGAGTAATTGTTTCATATGAGGTATGTAAGTATCCTAAGCACCTGGAAGTTTATTTGAATACATTCATGATGTTAAGAGGAGCTTGGTGGTTGTTTAGTCCAGTTTGTCATTAATGGCAAAGGGAGAGAAGGAAAAGAAGAGGTTGCCATCAATGACAAAGGAAAAAATTGTTAGAAAGTGTTGTCATTGATGTCAAAGATTGATGTCATGTGTGCATTGATGTTAAAGGTAATGACAAAGTGATGATTTCATTATGATGATGAGTTTGAGCTTGAAGTTGTGCAAGACAGGATTTGGATGCATATAAGTTAAGGTAAGTATTGTTTGAGGCTTATCATAGTGGGTCTAACATGTTGATGTGGTTTTAGGTTAAGGAGAGAAGACAAGCTTATGAATAGTGTGTTGGCATAGGCTTGGTAGCCTAGTATGTAAGCATGGATCTTCAATAAATGCTTGGATAGAAAGTTGATGAATGTTATAGATGATTAGATCATATTGCATAGGTCTTATGGGGTGTCAAGAGTGAATAAAATTCTTATGGTAATGCATGGTGTTCATCTGGTTCATTATGATCATCTAGGCATAGTTGGTTCTGTGGTAAAAATAATCTAACTAGGTATATTGATGATGTTATATTTCACATGTGTGAAAGTTTCAGGATCATGTTTTTATATGGATGGATTCCCCTATGTGAGGAGATCATATGGTTCAAATTTTAGGTCATCAAGTTGAGTGTAGATAAATATATGTTGGTGAAAAGTTGGCCTCTCAGACAGAAGTTCACTAAGTTTCTATACTTAGCCAAACTGTCACTACACATCATGCATATATGAATGAACCAGCAAGTTTGTACATTTAATGCAGGTAATCAGAAAGCCAACTAATATTAAAGGTTTACATGGAAATGTTTTCTATAGTTCCAAGAAGCTACCCTGAAAATTTTGAGTCTTGAAGTGTTTTCTAGCTCAAGTTATAAAGCTTCAAAGTTACTCTAACAGACTGTGATGGGCCAGAGATCATCAAGTTTAATCACATTGAAGTATGTGGTCATTGGTCTAGAGTATCCAGCGGTGAGAGCTTAATTGTACATATTGAGATCAATGGTGCATATGAAGTCAACATGTCAAAGGTTGCACGCACTAGTGACAAGTGTCATAAACTCATTAATCTGACAGGAAATCAATGGTGAGTGACAGTTTGTACTTATGAAGATCAACGGTGTAGGACAAGTCAAAGAGTCAACAAAGCACACAGGACTGCAAAGTGACACCAACACATGGACTGACAGAAAAGTGTTTATAAGGCATGTGAGGGTGACAGTGTTGTAATCATAGGAGTTCAGATCAAGATCTAATGGTGAGCATTGCAAGATAAAGACCTAGTTGATCTGAGATTGACGGAGCACGTTTGTTCCAAATTGTTAGGAAGTAGAGAGATGATGACAAGTGATCAATGTTTAATAGTAAGCAAAGATAAAGATTAGGATACTTTCGAAGGATATCGATGATGTGTATTTATTCAAGCTATGAGAAGGCACGAGATGATGGCAAAATATTTGAATTTTAACAGTTGCTTAGTGACTGTTGGAATTCAAATATTCAAATTTATAAGGGAAGACTAGTTTACAGGGTTTATGCTATAACTTTTGATATATGCAAAATTTGATCATGGTGTAAAAGGCAAAGTTGTAGAGGACTTCATGGTGCATCCAGAGAATATAGTTAGAAGGTCTAATTGTTTGTACATTCAAAGATATGGAGCTCCAAATTTGATTGTGTATGTGTTCATGCTATGCAAGTAACCCGAGAAGGTTAATTGAGTTTATCTTGATGGTATTTCAATGTTTTAAGATGAATTAAGTGTTAGAACATGTTGTAGACTTCAAAAGGACCATCTATGCGGATTATGGAGGTTTGACCAATCCATATTATGTATGATCAAAGGCTTAGAATTTGGTTGTTTGTTCGTTCTTGGTGATCATATGTACAGAATGATGTTTGAGCTAATTATGTTGTAAAAGAAATGTGTTATGATGGATGTTGTCACTTAGGTGGACTTGTAGATTATGTGGCATGGTTATATGTATGTGAAAGTGTTATTTTGTTCTTAATTTGTTATAAGTGTCAAAGAGATGGATGGGTCTCCATGAGACCTATAAGGGCTAATGAGGCCTAATTAAAAGGCATAGTTGCTTAATTGTGACCCATGGATGCTATGGCTGACCTTTGAAGATGGTATTGAGATATGTTAGATATCTTAAGGGTTAAGACAAGTATTATGGTTGACCTAGAAGATAATAATCATGATGTCTTTATAAAAGATGAAATCAAAGGTGGTGATTTCTAGACTTGTGAGAAGGGGCTCTAAGTGGAGGAAGAGTATAGAGTTGAGAGGCAGAGGAGAATAAGGGTGCCTAGTGGATGGATTGAAGAACATAGCAACTTGATGATTGTGTGAATGACCTATAGGTCATATTTATGATGTTAGAATAGTGTTCTTGCAGGTTTGAAGATTGAGGATGAGTGAAGAGGTCTAGAGTGATCCAAAAGGATGTTTTGGATGCCTTGGGTGTGAGCAAAGGATAAACGATTTTTGTGTGAGATTGGTGGTTAATTTGAGAGGAAGATCAAAGTGTGGTTTGTGTGTATGACCATTTGATCATGTTTCTAAGGTTTTAATAGAGTTATTGATGAGAAGTGTCAAGAGATTCAAAAGGTGGTTTTGGATGTTTATGAGTGTGTGAAGAAGTAAAGGGAGTTGTGTTTACAGGGTGTCTCCATCAGATTGGTAGGTAATCAATGATCAGGAGATGTTCATATCATAGGTGTTGGGAGGGTGCTCAACATCTAGGTCAAAATGACTTGACCATCTTTAGGGGTAGGTGCTCCTTGTGAAATAGGTGTTTCACTAAATTCTTGTTAGGACTTGACCATCTTAAGGGAAGTTGCTCCTTATGGAACAAATATTTCGTTAAATTCTAGTCAGAAAGACTTGACCATCCTAGGGGCAAGTGTTCCTTGTGAAGTAGGTGTTTCACCAAATTTAGGTCAGAAGGACTTGACCATCCTAGGGGCAAGTGCTCCTTATGGAATGGGTGTTCCACTAAAGTCTCATGTTTTTAATACCTTATAGGACAAGTAGTCTATATATTTTCAAGCTTGAGAGTGGGTTTTATTCCCCATGAGGGTTTCCTACATTATAATTATGTTATGATGTGTTCTTATTCGTGCTTTAATGGTAATCTGGTTGAATATGCTTATTGTGTTGATTCATGAATGTCAATGAATGAATGATAAGTGATTTGAAAGTGAAAGATTGGTTTATTGATTCATCCCTCCCTCTCAATCATCTTGTACCTCCAACATTTACTTTTCATGCATACAATCTTCATGGGATGATCTACATACTTCATTTGTTGACCTAAGACTTGTGTAACTAATAAAAGTTTTTCAGAGTCCTTAAGGTCTAAAGTCCTTTTGTTTTGACAAACCTAATTTGAGTGTTTTAACTTCGATAAAGAGTTTCTCTGCCTTGGTTATTCCTTCATTCTCCCCTCCACCATTTCATTTCCCCCCTTAACAGACAAATTGTGATTCTAAATCTATTTTTCCCTCTTATTTACTTCTTTCTTCTTCACATAATAAAAACATGCTAGCACTACTTTGTTTCAATTTTATCTATCCTTAGAGTAAAACAATATACTTGAGCAACTATGGATGACTTTCTTTACACCATGGCTCTACATTTCTAGATATACCTTGATTTCTTTTACCCATTTTTTTTGTACTACCTTTTTTGTGGACACCTGTGTCTATTTCTACTTTCATGTACTTTTTCTATTGTTGAGTGAGGTTGGCTTGTTACTGCTCACTCACCAATGTTGTTTTCTCTATTATGCACATTTTTCCATTGATGATTGATTAAGGATTGTTACTGCTCACTCATTAATGTTTTTTTACCATTTTTTTCTTGTCCATCTTTATTTAAAGAATGATTGTTAAGGCTTTTACATCGATGTTTGATTACCATCTCTTTTTGACATGTATCCTTAGTTTGACTTAGTGAGTTTTCATTTCTTAAAGTTTATTTGTTTGAGTTTTTCAATCTTTAGTAGTCTTGGATTTTCAGTTACCCGATTTACTCTAAATTTTGACATGATCATTAGGTCTAACATAGCACATTTCACCCCATCTTGCCAAATTTCTAAGTACATCTCATCCATATAACACCATTTATCTTGGTTTTCCTGCATTTGTTTATTTTTGCTCTTTAATTTTGTATTCTTGGGTTTGTCAAAAGCAGTCTCTGTGCCCTCCACAATAAAAACTATAAACATAGAAGACAACCATCTAGCGATAAAGGTAATTCAAGGTATGCATTACATTTACTTTTTTAGTTATTTTTCTTTCAATCATTTACTTTCAATTATTTTTGCTTTAAAATACTACAACTTTTTTTTAGCCTCAGCATTGTGTGTTACTATGTTCTTTCTCAAACCATCATCCCATGTTGCCCCTGAGTGACACGTGATGAGATTTGAGTGGGGCATATGTATACATATAATATTTTAAAATTTTATCAGATATTGATATTTTTTATCTTGCAGGAAACCATCAAGACTCAATCTCTCTGAGTGCATGTCCTGAGGGGTGCATCGAGAAAGGAGTGGGCAAACCATTGATGCTTCGTAGGATTGGTGTCCCTTATTTCCACTTATTACCAATCCAACCATCTCCTAAAAACCATTCCCTAAGATACTACTCTTTTGCACACTCCTCCAGTCATTTCCCACTTTGTGTCCCTCTTTTTCTCACCTAAAGCCCCTTTGGATAGTTTGCAATACTAAGTCAACTGGGTCGACCCTCTACTCTCGTGGGTAAAATTTATTTAGGGTCTAGTTCAGCTCTTGGCTGACCTAGCCCGTGACTTAGTGAATTTTTATTCATAATTGTACTAGGTTGACTGGGTCAGCTTTATCGACTGAAACTTTCGAAAGGGCTTAGGGTTAAATTTTCTTATATATACAAGTTCATTTCATCATTATTTACAAATAATCAAGATTTATTGTTTGCTTGTGAATCTTTACAATCTGCTCTTCCTCCATTCTACTTGAGGAGTCTTAGCTTAGGGTTTCTACTTGCAAAATCTAGTCTTGTGAAGAAGTCTTGGATGTTTTGGCCTTTTTTAGTGATCTTTATAAACCACAATAACCTCTTACAAATCTCATTTGTCCAAGGGAGAGATTGAGTACCACCAGGGTCGTCATTCAGGTAAGTATTCTTTAATTTTGCTCCTCTCTTTAGTAGATAGAAATAGCATAAGTATTGGCTTCGAATAATAATGTAGACATCCAATTCTTAACACCGTTTATGTTAAAATTGTCAATCTTACTCGAATTGCACTCAAATGTATATTTTAGGTCAAAATCTATAAAACGTGCTAAATGGTTCGAACTTGTCATTTACAAGTGCCAATTTAGGTCAAAGTATCCCTAAATGGGACAATACAATTTATGGATCAGCGACCTTTAATCAATTCATTTCGAGTCAAACTAATGATTTTGCCTTTTGTGCTCTAGATCACTTTTTTTTCCTAAATTCATTGATACACACCACGTACCTTTGTTATTTTGTGTTGAAAACATCCTAAATGAAAATATGATTCTAACGCATCTAATATCACCTTCTAATTCTTCCTAAGTCAAATTACAAATCAGTAATATGACTTTCTGACCATTTTAAAAATTGAGGGCCAATTTTCAAATAATTGCGCAAATATTGATTAACCTTGTTTAAGGCTAATTAATCCAAACCAAGGGCTTAAGTGGATTTTTTGTGAGAGTTATTGAATTTTTTTTTGAAAATTGATTCCTATTAACTGCATCATTAGGTGACATCATTTCTTGGGAAGACATCCCTATACCATAAATGCCAAAAATATCAGGATTATGGGTCACCTATGCCTAGTTAATGCCTCCCATGCCTCTTCAATGCCCCTTCTTCCAAGGTCATGATGAAGATAATTATGGATTTAATTCCAGATATTAGGATTATCCATGGCCACACATCTCAATCTTGAAATGGATGGTCATGGTTGATCCTGATCAATCTCAAAAATCTATAAATAGAGAGGCCATGGACATGAATTTTAAGCTTGAATATTGCAAAGTTATAATGTTAAATTATTTCTACAAGGCTTTGCATTAGATCATTGATTTTGTTTGCAAGCTTCATTAATAGGCTAGTTTAGTGATTTGGAATCATGAGCCTAAGTTTTATGGAGTGTTCTTGAAACATTGGAGGAGTTTGCCACCTTTGATGACAAAGACAAAGATGTTTGATCAAGGGAGAACATGTTTTTGAGCCACATGGGTATGGTGAATCCATTTGGGAAGGTAATATGATGTTGTTTTCTTTCATTTGTTTCTTGTTATCTTTTGTAATTCCCATAGAAATAGATAGGCTTAGTTACTTCTTTATGCATTTTTCATTATTTATAGACTAATGCTTGACTAACTTGCTTTGTAATCATCTCTACATCTTGGCACGCTTGATGGGACAAGACACATCTCACACCTAAATAAGATCATTTTGAAGCATTAAAATATTTATTTAGACCCTTAAAACTCTTGAAAATTAATTTTATAACTTTATTTTGTCGTTTTCTTTTGTCACATATTTACACAATAACTGACGTCGATTAGTAAAACTAACATCGATTGGTTATCTTAACCAACGTCAGTTAGTAAAATCGACAACGATTAGATACCTATCGATGGTCACATTGGTATAACCAATGTCGATTAGATAATCGACATCGGTTAGCAAAAGTAACCATCGTTGGTTATATATAACCGACGTCGGTCACTATGTTTTTTCTTAAAACACAGACCCAAGAGCTCTTTTTCAAATTTCATTGTTTCAAACCAAAAAGGGCTTCAAAGCTAAAAGACATGATAATATTTTTGTTGCAAGACCAAGCTTGACATTTCCTAAAAACATGTTTTAGATCACCTTTTGCATGCTTAAAAATCAATTAGAAACTTTGTTTTGATGTTTAATGAAAATTTTAGATGCTTAAATGAATGCTTTCAAAGTTCACAATATTAAGACCAAGCGGTCAAATGAATACCACCAAATCTTTCATTTGGGCTTAAAATTGAACACACTTGTTAATTCTTGTTTGCAATAGTTGTTTAATTAGATTTTATTTGGCAAAAAGAGGAATATTTCATGTATGTTCTTCCATTTGTCCCCTTTAGGGAACCCTTGGAATCAAAAGCATCATTCCTATTACAAATCTTAAAAAGAATGTCATCTAAAGTAGTCCCCAAAAACTCGTTAAATTTTGGGTGATCTTGAAAATGACCCTAAAGTCTTTCTACTTTTATATTTTTATTTTTATTTTTATGCAAACTTGGCTTGTGAGGGAGACATCATTACCTCTCGCGAGTTCTTTACAGAAACTTTGACCTGAAGTTTCATCTCCCGACATTGACTTCATTTGGCTCCTAGTTGAAGTTGCACATGGAGCGTATCTGTATTTGGACATCGCACAACACTAAGCGAACAACAAGATGTAGTGGTTGTAAAAAAGACTAAACCTTTTTACAACTAACCAATGTCATGGTCACCCAATTTATATGTTGTCTTTTGCATCGCTTGACGTGAAATTCATTATGCAATTAATTCCCCTAGAATGATTGAAACCTTACTAGTTTAGTAGACCCCACTTTGCCATATCCTTGCTAGGATTTAGACAATTATACTTAGTATATTTTAGTCATTATTTGCTTGGTATGCTTAGAGGATAAAACTTGTTTGTTTGATCATAAGCCATGTCAAAATCATGTATTTGAGTTAATAAAAGTAGCGTTATGCTGCTCAAATCATGTCAAAAAAATTTTGCCTTTAAATCTTTGAAACATAACAATTGACCACATCATTCGAACATGTTTATGTCGTTAGGCTGCTCAATTTGTTTCAAGAACTTATTTACCATTGTATCAAAAACCATTTATTTTAAACCATGTCATGTATACCATTTGGATCTTATTAATGCGTCGTTATGTTGTCTGCTCTTGTCTAGCTTGTTTGGTCCAATCTTAGTCTTCAACATTGTATTTTCAATTAACCTTGTCAAGTTTGGATCAAAACATTGATTGATTTTTGTCTAAGCCTCAATTCATGAGGTTGGTACACAGATCTTTTTCTTTTGGGTTGCATAGCTTCAGTTAAATGATTACCCAATTTTAAACAATATTGACTGTTTGTTTGTTCAAGTGCCTATCCTCATCACTTTTTGTGACTTTGTTTGGGAAAACACAACCTTTCTTCAAAAACTTTTGATTTTAGACAATTGACGTTAGATTGTTTTATGCCAAATCTTGGCACAAACTACTTTTGAGATACAGCTTCAACCTTTCAACCAAGGTTGAACTTTTTGTCTTTTAAGCATCACTTTTTAGAGTTTACAAAACTTTAAGTCTTTCTATTTTCAAAGCTTTCTTCATTAAATGCAGATATGCCTAGCTACACTTATGGTGCAGTCATGGTTAATCCAACTTATGATAGAATGGCCGCACAAAATGACCTTTATGACTTTAGTCAAGACCCCTATGGTGACAATATGGTTTGTGAGATACATTTCTATCCACCTCACAAAAATTAGTTATGGAAACACAGTCAAGATCCAACTTATGATCCAACGCACGATTGGAATGATTGGATTTATTAGGAAGACTTGGATGCTTTGGCTTGTGTAAGTAATCAAACTCCACAACGTACTAAGATCACCATTTTAGGACCTCCTCCTTTGGTTTGCATGAGCAACCAAACTAAGAAGCGTCTAGTCTTACCATTTTAGGACCTCCTTCGGTTTGCACAAGTAACCAAACTAAGAAGTGTCCTATTGTTACCATTCTTAGTCCATCACTAATTTTTGATGAACCTATTATTGAAAAACCTCTATTTGATGAACTAATTGTTTTGGATCCCTTCTTCAATAATCTAATCTTTGGAGAGTCCATTATTGAATCACAAACCATTGTTCCTGCTAAACCAAATGTTCCCCACTTTAGAAATTATATGTCAATCTTCGAACCTAAACAAGAACCATTACTTTTTCAAGATTCATCTTATGAGGATCAAAATGTGTTCAAAATTGATCTTTTACAACCAATTATGAACCAAAACCAACATGTTATTATTGAAAAACTCATTTCTGACAAGATAAACTATGATAAGTTACCTATTCATATGTTACCTATTTTTAAAGAGCATCATCTCCTTGACAAGCCAGTCTCAGTAGAGTTGTCTCTTGATCTTTTCCCACTCGTTGAGGAGTCCCACTTTGATAGACATGATTTTGTCGAGACATCCCTTTAGCGATTCCCTCTTTTTGAAGGGCTTCACTTAGACAAGTCAGTCTATGTTGAACCCTTCCAAGCTGAATCAGTTTTTATTGAGCCCATTATGCCATCACAGGCCATTACTTGTCAAAAATTTAGCATTCAATAGAACATTATCAAAATAACCATATCAGATGAAGAATCAATATTAGAGTCATGTTCCATTTTTGAACTGATATTGGATTTAGCATGAAAAACAAAATCAACATCAGTTGTGACATTGGAATCAAAGTCCCTTGCTTCAGAATCAGAGTAAGAAATAGATTATAGTATTGGTCATTACAACATTGATTACAATTGCCTTGCAGACCAATTTGAATATATTTGTGATCCTTCTACAGTTTTTTAAGATGATTACTTCAGCATCGACACAAGTTCTTCTAATATCTTCTACGATGATTGTGTTGCCTTTCACCATCCCATTATTACCACCCAACATAGCCATTATATTGACATTCCAATTTTCATAAGTGTCGATCGAGACCGACAGAATCACATTTTGTTAAACTACATCCATGGCGACCTATCATTTACAAAATATCAGGGGGAGCAAGACCACATTCATTCAGAAGAAGAACAATCTCTTAGTAAAACCTTTTCAAAGGCACTAGCAGATAAGCAAAGATCAAACTCAACATCTTTTAGTGACACTTTTTTGAAGGCACTAGAAGACAATCAAATTCAAATGTTAACATCTCTTTGTGAAACCTTCTTGGAGGCACTATGGGATGATCAAAACAAATTCATTGGTAAAAACCTCATCGAGGCACCAATAGTTGAGCACAAAAGTTCTTCATTATTTACTGAAGATAATATCAAAGATCAAATCAAAATAGCTTCCAATCTACAGCATAATCAAATCGTAGCTACTCTCAAAATCAAGCAATAGAATAATTTGATGGTCCTATTGAGAGCATCTTCAGAGGTCTTCAGCTTCACCACAACCAAAATTATATCGAATCTGACATCAGCAACATTACGTGTGACTAAAAGTCCCGATCTTCATTTTTTTCTCATTCATTATACATTCCATTATCACCCACATATTTATTACCCACTTATCTCATTTATCCTACCATTATTTACCATCACTAGCAGCGCTTTCCTTTATCGAGGTTATAAGGATATCTTGTCTCGACACTTGAAGGAATCAAAATCAACGACCAAGGAAGAACACAACAACATTCTCGACATCCAAATCTGCATCCAGTATTTGATAGAGTAACTATTCAAACGAGGTGTTGGATAGCAATTAACATGATCGAGTATTCTATTTGTATCATTTGTTGATTAAGACGTGCATCTCCATCTCAACCCAAAAAATAGAATCATATGCCATTTACCACACCCAGGCCATAAACATGTACCATATTGTTTCACATTGCCATGCTATTACCATTGTTACATATCAATTCCCCATTTATTGTAGATCCCAACCATTCACCTCATCACTTGGTGGAAAACCCTCCTACCATTTTAATCCAATTATCAAACTATCATTATCCTAATCAAGACCATACCATCCTATCATTCCATTCCTATCTAAACCAAAGCCTATTTTTTACTCATCCTACCCAATCTTGTTTTGATCTTGATTCATTTGATTCTTCCCACACCTTTTGTGAGAGGATTTTGATCAAGTTTCAACAATCAATCCAATCCGTGTTTCAATGACAGTCTATGAAAGTAGTGTGATAGTTGATCTGGCAAGATATCTTTCATCCTATATTCACGTTTGTTTATGTGAGCTTGATTATAACTGCTTATGGGTAAATTAGTGTTTTACCAGTCTTGCTACTAATTATAACCGTCTATGGAGAAATTATTATCATTGACCTATTTGTATCTTACTTATAACCACCTATGGGAAAACTAGGGGGAAACACTTGTTTATCATGCATTGTTGCATGACCTTGCCACTATTGTTTTTATTTGACTGGCCATTTGTCGGATTTGAGAACTTGTTTAGACCTAGTTGGTTTTTCTTTACCTTTTGTGTGGATAGAATTACTATGACTTGAGGTCATTTTAGGACTATGTAGGTTATGTTCAATTCATGTTGAGGTCACCTCAATCCTCCTTTCCCTCGCTCTCACCGATTTGTGAGCATGGACCGTTGTAGTCACTGTCTTATTGGAACCTCTACTCTTAGGATGTACATCTCCTCGACTAGATGGTCCCACCTTGTGCATATTTTATCTCAAAAACACCAAAAACATTAAAAATAATTTAAAAATACTAAAAATATCAAAACATGATCCACAAAAGAACAAAAACATTGTCTCACATTTCTATACATTTATACATTCCCGTTCCACCATCCCACGCTCTCATCATTTTGCAAGCAATTGTTAAGTTTGAACACTTTTGTCATTTTGCAAGCACAAAAACACCAGTTCATTTCATCTTGTCTCACACACTAGCCATTTTTCAAGGTCATTCTTTCTCGTCTCATCAGCTTCTTATTTGCCAGATCATTCTCGTTTGTTTGTCGTATCTTCCATTTCTTCTATAAATCATTCTGATCTGATCATCATTTTTCTCCTATCCATTTTCTAGGACAACATTATTTGGCTTGAATTTTATGTTGAAACATGCATCCATGGAACTATGTAGGCAACGTCCACTTATCTTATACATCTGGAGTTAGCTTGGCCAATCCCTTCCTTTTATTCTCTTCCTCCATTTATTCAGTCATTGTTCCTCTTTAATTATGGAACAATTGTTGTGTCATTGTTCTTTGTTTTGATGTGCTAGAAAGTAACACCTCTACCGCACATGCATGAATATTTGTCTTTAAACTGCACTAACTTGGTTTTTGTGTGTATTTATTTGAGTTTTCTTGGTGTTTTGTTGTGCTTTCACACCTCTCGTTTTATTTCTTCTCTTTTTCTCTTTTTTATCTCCATTTTTGGTCTTGTGTTTCTTTGATTGTTTTTTATTCTCTTTTGTGTTTCAAAATATCTTGATGATTCACATAGCTCTCGATTATTTATATCTTGATCCTATGTTATTACATTATTCTTGGACCATTTTATCTATTTGATTGTTTTTGGTGTCTTGTTTTTATGTTCGATTTTTGTTTTTTGGTGTTCAAGAATGCCTTGATGGTCTACATGGATCTTGATTATTCATATCTTGGTCTCATGTCATTAAGATGTTCTTGCCTTTTGTTTTTAAATATTGTTGTTCCTACTTAAGTCTTGATAGATCATATCTTGACTTCAAGTGAAGTTCATTTATGTTTATCTTTTGCTTTTTTGTTTAAATGTAAATCGTTATAACTCTGGTTTTGGTCATTGTTTTACCATTATTCTTAGTTATAGATATTCACATTTGAACTGGCTCAGCACAATTGGAATCTTATGTCATTTTAAGTTATTCATACTTATGATACCTAAATTTTTTTGCTATAGCAAGCACTTTGTGCTCATGTCTCAAAGTCTTAACGTCAACATCAGCTCTGATGAACGATTCTCAAGAACACTCTGCAAAACATAAGCTCATGATATGGAATTAGGCTTCTAGATAGCATGCATTTCAAGCTTCTTTGTCTATGCTTAGATGTGCATCTCTTTCTATATATTTTAGGTCTAATCAATTCTTGGTCATTTTTCATCATTCCTCATTCCATTCTCTCCCAAACTTGGGTGAACTACATTGGCTTGAAGTTCATGTTGGAACATGAGTCCATAGAACTATGTAGGCAGCGCTCAATTTCTATTGAGGTCAGCTCAGCTATCTCCATTCTTCTTTGCATCTCTCTCATCACTTTGTGCATTTTCATATGCTTGGTTTTATATGGATTTCTAAGCCATTACACCATCGAATGTACATTTGCACCTGCTTGTTTTAACCTGTCTTTTTGGTTATATCCTTGAGCTATTTTGCTTGCTAATTACCCATGTTGGGGCACAACATCTGAACAATGTCTGAATCAAATAAGCTCTACAGAGTCAAATCATTATTTATTCTTTATCAATGATCAAAATTCACCCTACTAAGACAAAACTATTTTATCATGATCACATTTGCTCTACTGGAGTACTTATTATATTCTCTTTGGTGACCCCATTCTAGTGGTGTTTCCCTTTCTAAAGAAAAATGTTCTTTCTTTTCCTCTAATTCCAAGCTCTCCACATTAAAGTCCATGATAGCAATATTTTAGTGTGCAACTTGTCTCAGGATTGATCAATGTCATAAGTGTGCAACTTATACTATCAAATTGGGTACGTTTACAGTGTGTTACTTACATTTATAGATTGTATCTTTCCCATTCCCCCAATCTCTAGGGCCTATTACACTCCTAATTGTATTTTGATCATTAATGATAATCACATGTGTAAGCATTAGCTCGTCTGGATGTGATCTATTCCCTGGATTAATCTCACTTTCTCTCTCTTTTCAAGAGTCCATCCTTTTCTTCCATCCTAGTATGTCCTCTCGAAGGGGTATCATGGCTCTGTTTCAATTTCTTCTTGACATCTCTTTTCTTTGAAAAGGCATTGCTTCCCCTAAATGTCTCACTACACCTTCTCAAATAGGGGCAAAATGTAGACATCCAATTTTTAACACCAGTTATGTTGAAATTGTCAATCTTACTCGAATTGCACTCAAATGCACATTTTAGGTCAAAATCCATAAAACATGTTAAATGGTTCGAACTTGTCATTTACAAGTGCCAATTTAGGTCAAAGTATCCCTAAATGATGCAATGCAATTTATGGGTCAGCTAACTTTGATCAATTCATTTCGAGTCAAAATGACGATTTCGCCTTTTGTGTTCTAGATCACTCTTTTCTCTTAAATTTGTTGGTACATGCCACGTACCTTTGTTATTTTGTGTTGAAAACATCCTAAATGAAAATACGGTTCTGACGCATATAAAGTCACCTTCTAATTCTTCCTCAGTCAAATCACAACTCAGTAATATGACTTTCTGACCATTTTGATTAATTGAGGGCCAATTTTTAAATAATTGCACAAATGTTAATTAACTTTTTTTAAGGCTAATTAATCTAAATCAAGAGCTTAAGTGGATTTTATATGAGAGTTGTTGAATATTTATGTTTGAAAATTGATTCCTATTAACTACATCATTAGGTGACATCATTTCTTGAGAAGACATCTCTAGGCCATAAATTCTACAAATATCAAGATTATGGGTCACCCATGCCTAGTTAATGCCTCTCATGCCTGTTCAATGCCCCTTTTTTCAAGGTCATAATGAAGATAATTATAGATTTAATTCCAAATATTAGGATTATCCATGGCCACATCTCTTAATCTTGAGATGGACGATCATAGTTGATCCTGACCAATCTCAAAAATTAATAAATAAAGAGGCCATGGATATGAATTTTAAGCTTGCATATTGTAAAGTTATAATGTTAAATTATTTCCACAAGGCTTTGCATTTGATCATTGATTTTGTTTACAAGCTTTATTAATAGGCTAGTTTAGTGATTTGAAATCATGAGCCTAAGTTTTATGGAGTGTTCTTGAGACATTGGAGGATTTTGCCACATTTGTTGACAAAGACAAGGATGTTTGATCAAGGGAGAACATGCTTTTGAGCCACATGGGTAGGGTGAATCCATTTGGGAAGGTAATATAATGTTGTTTTCTTTCATTTATTTCTTGTTATCCTTTGTAATTTCTATAAGAATAGATAGGCTTAGTTATTTATTCATTTTTTATTATTTATGGACCAATGTTTGACTAACCTGTTTTGTAATCATCTCTACATCTTGGCACATCCATTGGGACAAGAGGCATCTCACACCTGAATAAGATTATTTTGCAGCTTTAAAATATTCATTTGGACCCTTAAAACTCTTGCAAATTGATTTTCTAACTTTATTTTGACATTTTCATTTGTCACAGATTTACACAGTAACCGACGTCAGCTAGTAAAACTGACATCGATTGGATATCTTAATTGACGTCGATTAGTAAAATTGGCATCAGTTAGATACCTCTCGATGGTCACATTGGTATAACCGATGTCGGTTAGATAATCGACATCAGTTAGCAAAAGTAACAGTCATCGGTTATATATAACCGACGTCGGTCACTATGTTTTTTTTTAAAACATAGACCCGAGATCTCTTTTTTCAAAGTTTATTGTTTCAAACCAAAAAGGGCTTCAAAGCTAAAGGACATGTTAACATTTTTGTTGCAGGACCAAGCTTGACGTTTGCTAAAAACATGTTTTAGATCACCTTTTGCATGCTTAAGAATCAATTAGAAACTTTGTTTTGGTGTTTAATGAAAAATTTAGATGCTTAAATGAATGTTTTCAAAGTTCACAATCTTAAAACCAAAAGGTCAAATGAATACCATCAAATCTTTCATGTAGGCTTAAAATTGAACACACTTGTCAATTTTTGTTTGCAATAGTTGTTTGATTAGATTTTATTTGGAAAAAAGAGGAATGTTGCATGTATGCTCTTCCATTTGTCCCCTTTAAAGAACCCTTGGAATCAAAAGCATCATTCCTATTGTAAATCTTAGAAAGAATATCGTCTAAAGCACTCTCCAAAAACTGGTCAAAGTTTAGGTGACCTTGAAAATGATCTTAAAGTCTTTCTACTTTTATATTTTCTTTATTTTTATACAAACTTGGCTTGCAAGGGGGACGTCATTACCTCCCATGAGTTATTTAGGGAAGCTTTGACCTGGGGTTTTATCTCCCGATATTGACTTCATTTGGCTCCTAGTTGGAGTTGTACATGGGACATCTGTATTTAGACATCGCACTACACTGAGCAAACAACAGGATGTAGTAGTTTTAAAAAAGATTAGACCTTTTTACAACTACCCAATGCCACAATCACCCAATTTTTGTCCTTATCTTTTGCATCTTTTGACGTGAAAGTCATTGTGCAATTGATTCTCCTAGAACGATTGAAACCTTATTGGTTTACTAGACCCCACTTTGCCATACCTTTGCTAGGATTTGGACAATTATACTTGGTATATTTTGGTCATTATTTGCTTGGTATGCTTTGAGGATAATACTTGTTTGTTTGATCATAAGCCATGTCAAAATCATGTATTTGAGTTAAGAAGAGTAGTGTTATGCTATCTAAATCATGTCAAATCTTTTTTGCCTTTGAATCTTTGAAACATAACAATTGACCACATTATTCGAGCATGTTTACGTCATTAGGTTGCTCAATTTGTTTCAAGAACTTGTTTACCATTGTATCAAAAACCATTTGTTTCAAACCATGTCATGTATACCATTTGGACCTTGTTTATGCATCATTATGTTATTTGCTCTTGTCTAGCTTGTTTGGTCCAATCCTAGTCTTCAACATTGTATTTTTAATTAACTTTGTCAATTTTGGATCCAAACATTGATTTATATTTAAGCCTCAATTCGTGGGGTTGGTACACAAATATTTTTCTTTTGGGTTGCATAGGTTCAGTTAAATAATTACCCAATTTTGAACACTATTGATTGTTTGTTTGTTCGATTGCCTATCCTCATCATTTTTTGTGACTTTGTTTGGGAAAACATAACCTTTCTTCAAAAACCTTTGATGTTAGACATTTGACGTTAGGATGTTTTATGCTAAATCTCAGCACAAACTACTTTTGAGATGCAGCTTCAGCTTTTCAACCAAGGTTGAACCTTTTGTCTTTTAAGCATTATTTTTTAGAGTTTGCAAAACTTTAAGTCTTTTTATTTTCGAAGCTTTCTTCATTAAATGCAGATATGTCTAGCTACACTTATGGTGTAGTCATGGATTATCCAACTTATGATAGAATGGCTATAGAAAATGACTTTAATGACTTTAGTCAAGACCCCTATGGTGACAATATAGTTTTTGAGATAGATTTCTATCCACCTCACAACAATTAGTTATGAGAACACAGCCAAGATCTAACTCACGATTGGAATGATTGGGTTTATTAGAAAGACTTGGATGATTTGGCTTGTGTAAGTAATCAAACTCCACAACATACCAAGATCACCATTTTAGGACCTCCTCCTTTGGTTTGCACGAGCAACTAAACTAAAAAGCATCCAATCATTACCATTTTAAGACCTCCTCCTTTGGTTTGCACAAGCAACCAAACTAAGAAGCGTCCAATTGTTACCATTCTTGACCTATCACCAATTTTTTATGAACCTATTGTTGAAGAACCTCCATTTGATGAACCAATTGTTTTTTATCCCTTCTTCAATAGTCTAATCTTTAGAGAGTCCATTATTGAACCACAAACCATTTTTCCCACTAAACCAAATGTTCTTCACTTTATAAATTATGTGTCGATCTACGAGCCTAAATAAGAACCATTACTTCTTCAAAAGACATCTTACGAGGATCAAAATGTGTTCAACATTGATCTTTTACAACTAATTATGAACCAAAACCAATATGTTATTGTTGAAACACTCATTTCTAACAAGATAAACTATGATAAGTTACCTATTCATATGTTACCTATTTTTAAGGAGCCTCATCTCCTTGACAAGCCAGTCTTAGTAGAGTTGTCTCTTGATCTTTTCTCACTTGTTGAGGAGTCTCACTTTGACAGACACGATTTTGTCAAGATGTCCCTTGAGCAGTTCCCTCTTTTTTAAGGGCTTCACTTAGACGAGTCAATCTATGTTGAACCCTTCCAAGATGAATCAATTTTTATTAAGTCCATTATGCCATCACAGGCCATTACTTGTCAAAAATTTAGCATTCAATAGAACATTATCAAAACAACCATATCAGATGAAGAATCAATATTAGAGTCAAGTTTCATTTTTGAACTGACATTGGATTTAGCATCAAAAATAGAATCAACACTAGTTGTGAAATGGGATTCAAAGTCCCTTGCTTCAGAATCAGAGTCAGAAATAGATTATAGTATTGGTTGTTACAACATTGGTTACAATTGCCTTACAAATCAATTTGAATATATTTGTGATTCTTTTACAGTTTTTGAGGATGATTACTTCAGCATTGACACAAGTTCTCCTAGTATCTTCTACGAGGATTGTGTTGCCTTTCACCATCTCATTATGACCATCCAAAATAGCCATTATATTGACATTCCAACTTTCATAAGTGTCGATCGAGACCGACAGAATCACACTTTATTGAACTGCATCCATGGCGACATATCATTTACAGAATATCAGGGGAACCAAGACCACATTCATTCAAAAGAAGAATAATCTCTTAATGAAACCTTTTCGAAGGCACTAGGGGATAAGCAAAGATCAAACTCAACATCTTTTAGTGACACCTTTTTGAAGGCACTAGAAGACAATCAAAGTCAAATGTTAATATCTCTTTGTGAAACCTTCTCAGAGGCGCTATGGGATGATCAAAACAAATTCATTGGTAAAAACCTCATCGAGGCAGCAATAACTGAGCACAAAAGTTCTTCATTATTTACTGAGGATAATATCAAAGATCAAATCAAAATAGCTTCCAATCTACAGCATAATCAGATGGTAGTTACTTTCAAAATCAAGCAACAGAACAATCTTATGGTCCTATCAAGAGCATCTTCAGAGGTCTTCGGCCTCACCACAACCAAAATTATGTTGAATCTGGCATCAACAACATTACGTGTGACTGAAAATCTTGATCTTTATTTGTTTCCCATTCATTATACATTCCATTATCACCCACCTATTTAATACCCACTTATCTCATTTATCCTACCATTATTTACCATCACTGGCCGCGCTTTCCTTTATCGAGGTTATAAGGATATCTTGTCTCGACGCTTGAAGGAATCAAAATCAATGATCAAGGAAGAACACAACATTCTCGACATCCAAATATACAACTAGTTCTTGACAAAGCAACTATTCAGACGAGGTGTGGGAAGCAATTAACATGATCAAGTATTCTGTTTGTATTATTTGTTGATTAGGACGTGCATCTCCATCTCAACACGAAAAATAGAATCATATGTCATTTACCACTACCATGCCAAAAACATGTACCATATTGTTTCACATTGTCATGTTATTACTATCGTTACATATCCATTTCCCATTTATTGTAGATCCCAACCATTCACCCCATCACTTGGGAGCAAACCCTCCTACCATTTTATCCCAATTATCAAACCATCATTATCCTAAGCAAAACCATACCATCCTATCATTCCATTTTTATTTATACCAAAGCTAATTTTTTACTCATCCTACCCAATCTTGTTTTGATCTTGATTCATTTGATTCTTCTCGCACCTTTTGTGAGAGGATTCCGATCAAATTTCAACAATAAATCCAATCCATGTTTAAATGACAATCTATGAAATTAGTGTGACAGTTGATCTAGTAAGATATATTTCATCTTATATCCACGTTTGTTTATGTGAGCCTAATTATAACCACTTATGGGCAAATTAGTGTTTCACCAATCTTGCTACTAGTTATAACCATCTATGAGCAAATTAGTATCATTAACCTATGAATTTGTATCTTAGTTATAACTGCCTATGAAAAAACTAGGGGCAACACTTGTTTATCATATATTGTCGCATCACCTTGCCATTACTGTTTTCATTTGACTGGCCATTTGCTGGATTTGAGAACTTGTTGGGACCTAGTTGGTTTTTCTTCACCTTTTGTGTGGACGGAATTACTATGACTTGAGGTCATTTTAGGACTATGTAGGTCATGCTCAATTCATGTTGAGGTCACCTCAGTCCCATTTTCCCTTGGTCTCATCGATTTGTGATCATGGGTCATTGCAACCGACTTATTTATCTTATTGGAACCTCTACTCTCAAGATATGCATCTCCTCGACTAGATGGTCCCACTTTGTGCATATTTTATCTCATAAACACCAAAAACATTAAAAATAATTTGAAAATACCAAAAACATTAGAACATGATCCACAAAAGAATAAAAACATTGTCTCACGTTTCTATACATTTGTACATTCCTGTTCCACCATCCCACACTCTCACCATTTTGCGAGCAATTATTAAGTTTAAATGCTCTTACCATTTTTCAAGCACAAAAACATCAGTTTATTTCATCTTGTCCCATGCACTTATCATTTTACAAGGTCATTATTTCTCGTCTCATCAGCTTCTTGTGTGTCAGACCATTCTCATTTGTTTTTAATATCTTCCATTTCTTTTATAAATCATGTTGGTTTGATCATCATTTTTCTTCTATCTCATTTCCTGAGAGAACTACATTTGGTCTGAATTTCATGTTGGAACATGCATCCATGGAACTATGTAGGCAATGTCCACTTGTCTCATATATCTGGAGTCAGCTCGACCAACCCCTTCCTTTTATTTTCTTTTCATAATTCTTCTGTCATTGTTCCTCTTTAATTAGGGAACAATTGTCGTGTTATTGTTCTTTGTTATGATGTGGTGGAAAGTAGCCCCTCTACCGCACATGCATGAATATTTTTCTTTAAACCGTACTAACTTGATTTTTGTTTGTGTGTGTTTATTTGAATTTTATTGGTGTTTTGTTGTGTTTTCACATCTCTCTTTTTATTTCTTCTTATTTTCTCTTTTTTATCTCCATTTTTGGTCTTGTGTTTCCTTGATTGTTTTTGTTTTTCTCTTTTGTGTTTCAGAACATCTTGATGATTCACATAGCTCTCGATTGTTTATATCTTGATCCTATGTTATTACGTTGTTATTGGACCATTTTGTTTATTCGATTATTGTTGATGTCTTGTTTTTCTGTTTGATTTTTGCTTTTTGGTGTTCAAGAATGCCTTGATGGTCTACATGGATCTTGATTATTCATATCTTGGTCTCATGTCGTTAAGATGTTCTTGCCTTTTATTTTTAAACATTTTTGTTCCTACTTAAGTCTTGATAGATCATATATTGATTTCAAGTGAGGTTCATTTACATTTATCTTTTTTTGTCTTTTGTTTTTTTGTTTAAATATAAATCATTGTAACTCTGGTTTTGGTCATTGTTTTACCATTATTCTTAGTTATAGATATTCACATTTGAACTGGCTCAGCGCAATTAAAATCTTATGTTATTCTAATTTATTCATACTTATGATACCTAATTTCTTTTTCTATAGCAAGCACTTTTTGCTCAGGTCTCAAAGTTTAACGTCAACATCAGCTCCGATGAACGATTCTCAAGAACACTTTGCAAAACCTAGGCTCATGATATGGAATTAGGCTTCTAGGTAGCATGCATTTCAGGTTTCTTTGTCTATGCTTAGACGTGCATCTCTTTGCATACATTGTGAGTCTAATCAATTTTTGGTCATTTTTCACCATTTCTCATTCCATTCTCTCCCAAACTTGGGTGAACTACATTGGCCTGAAGTTCATGTTGAAACATGAGTCCATGGAACTATGTAGGTAGCGCTCAATTTCTATTAAGGTCAGCTCAGCTATCTCCATTCTTCTTTTCATCTCTCTCATCACTTTGTGCATTTTCATATGCTTGATTTTATATGGCTTTATATGTCGTTACACCATCGCATGTACGTTTCACCCACTCGCTTTAACCTTTTTTTTTTGTTATATCTATAAGTTATTTTGCTTGTCAATTACCCATGTTGGGGCACAACATCTGAACAATATCCAAATCAAATCAGCTCTACATGGGCAAATCATTATTTATTCTTTATCAATGATCAAGATTCGCCCTACTAGGGCAAAATTGTTTTATCATGATCACATTTGTTCTACTAGAGTACTTTTTATTATATTCTCTTTGGACACCTCGTTCTAGTGGTGCTTCCCTTCCTGATGCAGAACGTTCCCTCTTTTCCTCTAATTCCAAGCTCTCCACATTAAAGCCCATGATGGCAATATTTTAGTGTGCAACTTGTCTCGAGATTGATCAATCTCATAAGCGTGTAGCTTGTACTCTCAAATTGGGTACGTTTATAGTGTGTCCCTTACATTTATAGATTGTATCTTTCCCATTCCCCTCATTTTTGGGGACTATTATACTCGTAATTGTATTTTGATCATTGATGGTAATCACGTGTGCAAGTATTAGCTCATTTGGATGTGATCTATTCCATGGATTAATCTCTCACTTTCTCTCTTTTCGAGAGTCCATCATTTTCTTCCATCCTAGTATGTCCTCTCGAGGGGGCATCATGGGTCTGTTCTAATTTATTCTTAACAACTCTTTTCTTTAAAAAGACATTACTTCACTTGAATGTCTCGCTACGCCTTCTCAAATAAGATCAAAATGTAGACATCCAATTCCTACCACCATTTGTGTTGAAATTGTCAATCTTACTTGAATTGCACTCAAATGCACATTTTAGGTCAAAATCCATAAAATACGTTAAATGATTATAACTTGTCATTTACAAGTGCCAATTTAGGTCAAAGTATCTCTAAATGGGGCAATGCAATTTATGGGTTAGCTAACTTTGATCAATTCATTTCGAGTCAAAATGACGATTTCATCTTTTGTGCTCTAGATCTCTCTTTTCTCCTAAATTTGTTGGTACATGCCACATACATTTATTATTTTGTGTTGAAAACATCCTAAATGAAAATACGGTTCTGATGCACTTAACGTCACTTTTTAATTATTTCCCAGTCAAATTACAACTCAATAATATGACTTTTTGACCATTTTGATTAATTAAGGGTCAATTTTCAAATAATTGCACAAATGTTGATTAACTTTGTTTAAGGCTAATTAATCCAAATCAAGTGTTTAAGTGGATTTTCTATGAGAGTTGTTGAATATTTCTTTTTTTAAATTGATTTTTATTAATTGCATCATCAGGTGACATCATTTCTTGAGAAGACATCCCTAGGCCATAAATGCTACAAATATCAGGATTATGAAAACCCATGCCTAGTTAATGCTTCTTAAGTCTCTTCAATGCCCCTTCTTCCAAGGTCATGATGAAGATAATTATGGATTTAATTCTAAATATTAGGATTATCCATGGCCACGTCTCTTAATCTTGAAATGAACGATCATGGTTGATCCTGACCAATCTCAAAAATTTATAAATAAAGAGGCCATGGACATGAATTTTAAGCTTGAATATTGCAAAGTTATAATGTTAAATTGTTTCCAAAAGGCTTTACATTTGATCATTGATTTTGTTTGCAAGCTTCATTAATAGGCTAGTTTAGTGATTTGAAATCATGAGCCTCAGTTTTATGGAGTGTTCTTGAGACATTGGAGGAGTTTGCCACCTTTGTTGACAAAGACAATGATGTTTGATCAAGGGAGAACACGCTTTTGAGCCACATGGGTATGGTGAATCCATTTGGGAAGGTGATATGATGTTGCTTTCTTTCATTTGTTTATTTATATCTTTTGTAATTCCCATAGGAATAGATAGGCTTAGTTAGTTAGTTCTTTATGTATTTTTTATTATTTATGGACTAATACTTGACCAACTTGCTTTGTAATCCTCTATACAAATAATACTCTTCTTCATGCATTACTGTCTTATTCATACATAGTTTAATTGAGATTCTCATGTGCATGTTTGTTTACTAACCCCCATATTGTGCCACAAGCTTTAGTGAGCACTAGATTCAATTTATTTACTTTACTTATTACTAGTTTAGTGAATATGAAAACATAGGGCTTAGTTAGGGTTATTGCATGATTGTGATTGACTGGAGGCTTTGAAACCCTCCCTAATGTGGTTTATTGTGATAAGAGATCCCCTAATTGAGTCTAATGGATCCCCATATTAGTCATGTTCTCAATTATCTAATGTATCTCCAATCAAAAGTGTAAGTATGATCTATTTTCTCTGATTTAGGATTGATTTATAGACATGATGCATATCTGATTGTCTATAGAGACTACGTATTCCAAAATATAACTTTTAAGCATTTCTTTCCACCAGACGTCTATTGCATGTGTCCAAATAGTTTTCAATTTGGCCAAGGCTGTCTGATGCTCTACTGACCTGGAATCCTTTTCACCCATAATTTTTTGAATGGTTTTGTGCATACGTCGAAAACCAAGCATGTAAGTGTACAGGTAATTCTAAAAAGAATGTTTCATATATATATATATATATATATATATATATATATATATATATATATATATAATTCTACCCATGTACGTTCAGAAATTCTTGGTTCAAGATATTAGAGTGCAAATTTTTATTTTAATATATAAATCTAATGCTTGATATTCTCCAAAGAAAGTCGCTTGACCATTTTTCTACCATCATGCTAACAAGTGTGACAAGTCTCAGTGACGGAACTAAAATGTTGGGTTCTTCTCATTTAGTTTAGTATGACTTTTCCTAGTCACATGCTCAAAGAGGATAAGAGGTACAACTAGATAGTGCATTGGCATATCATGCAAGAAATGGTCTCGTGCATTCACCCGAAATGCGTAGTTTAAGACCAATTCTCATCAGTACTATCAAGCGATGGTATATACATTGGGTTGTCTATACCAAGGTGTTTGAATGGGCACTTAGTTATAACTAAAGATATCATATTAAAGTTAATTCTAACAATCTGGTCATTCCATATTTAATCTATTTATCACAAGAAAAGAGATGGACACAAATCAAGAAAAATAGTAGTAGTACCATTGGTTCCATAACAAGTTTACAAGAGGTATTTCAGCAGCACAAGTATTCCATATTATTATATATCAATGTTCACCATACACAGGTCTTGATGCACATCAAGAACATGAATAAGATCGAGATTACAATTACAAGATTATCATTATAATAGCAACCACCACAATAGAAATAAAACTAGGGGGTATTTATACATGGTTTTACCCTGATCATTTAGTTACAACATTAATATGTAAGAGATGACTTGCTAATGACCATTAACAATAATAAGTCATGGGAATCCGTTACAATGAATTCATGTTGATTCCGGTCTAACTGCCCCTATATACCCACTATATGCTAAATATTCTATGTCATGATCCTATCTTTTTGCGGGTCGATGCTAGATCCACGCTTGACTATTCGCCTCTAATGCTCGCACAAACCATTTCCTAACCATTTCTACCTTTCGTTCCCTTGTCCAAGTCATATGATATTTTCCTAAGTTTTGCATCCTCAATTCCTCCATGTTTTTTGCATCCTTATTCCTCGTAACTTGCTTCTCCCACACCAAGGCCTCTCGTACTTTATTTCTCTCATGCCTAGGTTTACTTATGTGCCCATCTTTCTCATGTCATCTTAAAAAAAGTACTTATAGTAAATTAATGCAAAATTTGAGGTCCAATAACCCAAGAGGTATCCTAGCACAATTCAAAATGCAAAATTGGATGGAGTCCCAAACACTTCCACTATAAGAATGAAGAATCATAGCATGGCTCGTATAGAGGTGAACTTGGACCTAATGAGCACAATTACATAATCATTTGAGCCATCAACATTCATGAAACCCAAGAGTCAAATCCATGGATGTAAAGTATCAATCACTCATAAAGACTCATAAAGAATAACACATGGCAATGTGTTGATCTTCCACCAAGGAAGAAGCCAATCGGATACAAGTGAGTCTTTAAGTCCAAGAACAATGTAGGTGGCAATATTGACAAGCATAAGACAAGACTTGTAGCAAAAGTATATGCATAGAAAGAGGGTGTTGACCATGAGGAGACGTTTGCTCCCACAACCAAGATAAAGACCAACTGAATGGTTTTATTTATGGAAGCACAATTTGGTTGGAACGACTATCAAATGGACATGAAAAGTGTCTTCCTAAATAGAAATTTGCAAGAGAAATTCTACATGACTCAGTTGTTATCACCTAAAACATGCACCCATGGTTGTGAAGGTCTCTCATGCACACTAATGTGTGACTCTTCCACACCTAGCACCTTGGACTTGTGCATTAGAGAGTTATTTTTTGTCTCACTATAATAGTGGGATCGTCCCCCAAGGTTTGTGACTCTTTCACTCCTTGGGAGACACCTTCAGAGGAGGTTGACTTCCTTCTATTCTAGATGCACCTAGTCTAGGACTAGCACATAGACGTGCAAGTGCAGAATGAAATCTGCAACTAGTGTTAAACCTAAATTTGATAAGGGGAAAAGAAAGAAAAAGGTAAGAGATTGATGGAAGTAAAATGTGATGCACCAAGAATAGAGCAAGCACCTCACCTAATTAGAGACACAATAAAACTAAAAGACTGAATACATAAACTTCAAACCAGATGCAATGCGTAAGTGTTTTGCATAGAGGTAAGGAAACACAATGCAGTGCTAAGAGAGACAATGAATGGTCCACAGATAATGCCTACATAGACCCATGTATACAAGTAATATGACATGTAATTAATTTGAATCTGCATAGAAGTGCGAAGGGATAACAGTAGTGGGAGGGATAAATCATCCACAGACAAAGATTAACAACCATGAATACGCATAGAACACAGAAAATGAAAAAAGTAGCTCAAGTATTATTAATCTCAAGGTTTAAAGCTATACAACAAGCTTGAATGGGCAGAGATTTGTTGTACTAGGAGAGGGCTCCTTGGAGGGAAATTTTTGGTAGTGTTATAGTACTCAAAATATGTCGACCGTTTTACAATAAAAATCAGGGTTTATAAACACCATGCAAGGCCGGTGTGATCAATTTGTCATTGGAGGTGGTAAGTAGGGACTTGAATTTGGAAACAGCATCCAGAGCTCATGGTTGTTTAAGAATCATCAAGATCTTCACAATAACTGCTATAATCCATGCCTATCCAACTTGGGCTTGATAGTTTGATTATTGAAGTAGTTGGAATGTCACTCGCGGAACCACATGTTCATCTAGGAATGAAGGCATTTGGGCAGCCAAGGGTGGTGTGTAATCATGTTTTGACACTCTGACAGTTGCCCTGCATTTGTTTTTGTTCTGATTGCACAAAGAGTTGGTTGTATAGTGCATCTACAAGTTTGTGAAGGGTGCTAAGGGAGATCCTATATGGGAATGTAAAAGGCCCAAACATTTTTGGTGCCTAGTCTCTTCTCATGGTGTTCACAGTCTATGCATTTATTTGGAACCTGCACTGGTTTGCAAAGAGAACATTACGTAGTTTTAGATTGTAGCTTGTGTTATACAAGGGCACAAATGGGAAACTTTGTTATTTGGCTCAGGACTTCATCATCTGAGTGCGAGGAAAGTCTTTATATAAGAGCATGCAAGAAGATGAAAGATATTAAGCGTGTTCTTCAAGATCTGGAACTACTCCCTGTGAAATTCTCTCTTTTGTTTCTTGAAGACGGGAAGGCCTATGTGCTCTGACTTGCTTGTCCAATTGGTGCAATGAAATATCTTTGCATGGGGTGTGCATTGGAAACTACTTATGGGCACAAATCAACACTTAGTCAATATGCAAACCTGAGCTGCTTGTTGATTGAGAACTTGATACTGTGCAAGCATGTAACTCATTGTAATGTCTTTGAGTTCCCTATAAACTAGGGGTGACTTAGAAATTCAACACTTCTGGTGACCTCTATGGGTTGCTTACTTACTAACCGAGAATCTAGTAGTCTTGAATCAATCCAAAGGGTATGGAGTCATCTGGAATTCCTTGATCTTCATTGTCCTAACTACAATTTGGTGCAAGAAACCCACCTGACCTTAGAAGGAACTGAGATACCTTCCACAAGGACAAATAAAGCAAACAACTGCACTGAATGGCGCTTAGAGGAAAGACAAAACTAAGCTTCACAGAACAGAATTGTGCATAAGTGCTTGGAGGAAAACAAATTATTCTAAACAATAGCATGTGCATGTGGCACTTAGGGAAATTAAAACATCTAAACTATTATTTACAAGGGTGTTCATGATCATCAAAGATAGTGCTTGAGGTGAATCCCATTGGTGGGGATAAGCAACACTTCTCCACTTAGCTTTGCAAGTTGGTATGCATTGGCTTGCCTGCAACTGACTATGGTATATGGGCCACTCCATATAGCATCGAACTTTGTATGCTTTCCAACCTTTGCTCTATTTGCATCATATTTGAGTACCACATCTCCATCATTGAATCTTCTATCAACAACCCTCTTATCAAATGTTCTCTTGGTTTGCGCCCATTGAAGCTCCATAGTGCGCATCACCCATTCCCTAAGTTCTTTGAGCTCTATTAGTTCGGCTAACCTTATTGTCATGGGATCACTTTCGAGTAACTCCAATTGATGAGATAGCTCTAGTAAGGGAAATTCAAGAGATGCGAGCACCCGTGCTTCCTTCCCATAGACTAGCATGAAGGGCAAATTCCCCAACACCCTTTTTGGCATTATTTGATCTACCCAGAGGCGTGTCTTGAGCTTGGTTTTCCATGATTGTTGATTATCTTCCATGGTTTGCTTGATGATACAAACCAAGTTCCTTTTAGTTGATTTGACCAAATCATTACCTTTGGCGTAATAGTTTGAAGAGGTGCTCAGAAGTATGGTATGCTTGACCGCTCATTCATTAATCTTGGCTCTAAGAAAAACAAACACATTGTCTGAGATAATAGTGGTTGGGACACCAAATCTTGTGATGATGCTTTCATAGATGTCTAAAATAGAGAACTCATTAGCTTCTTTGAGCACTAGCGCCTCCGCCCACCTTGTAAATTATTCGATTGTTGTGAGGATCCATTTGTGTCCAGCACTCGATGATAGATTTATCATACTGATGAAGTCCAAGCCCCATTGCTAAAAAAGGTTGATCATCTTGTATTGGCCGCAAGGGTAGGGCTGCCAATTTCTTCTTGCCTACAAAGAAGGTGCACTTCTTACAGCCTCACACCCATGCATGCGCATCTTTGAATAGGGTTGGCCAATAATAGCCAGCGCGCATGATTTTCACCATAGTGGTTTTACGTGAGTAATGGCCTCTTGGAGGTCCATTGTGGAACTCTTCTAGAATCCTGCTCACCTGATTATTATCTACGCATCACAAGAGAATTCCATTGATGTCTCTTTTGAAAAGTGCACCACTGACAAGCACATAGGGGATGGCTTATAATCTAAAGTGTCTACGCTTGGCTTTATTTAATCCCTATGGATTTGCACTAGTCTGAAGGAATATCCTCATGCTCTCAATCCATCTTGTTGGGGTGCCTTGGTCTTTTAGTTGGTCCTCATGCAGTGTAAGAATTATGTAGTCTCCATTCTTCACATTCTTCACTAATTTCTCACAGAGTCCCTTGCCTCACACCAGCTTGGTTAATTGGATGTCTATGTCATACTCCATCACCTTTGTGACCCAACCAGCTCTCTTACTTCCAGTGCCCTTGATAATTAAGAATTCCTTTATACTCGAGTGCAAGACCATGAACAAGATCTTACTATTGGAGAGCATGTGTCTGAATTTATTGAGTGCTCTTATTATTGCAAGGATGTGCTTCTCTACAAAGCTGTAGTGCCACTCATAATCCCTGAGCACTTGGCTAAAGAAAGTGATAGGTTTTTCCAGTTGGTCATTGTTCTGTTGTGAAAGAATAGTTGATATGCCTTGAGCTCTGCCAAATGCATAAAGGATGAAATCTTTGTTGTAATCTGAGTTTATCAACACAGGAGCTTTTGTTATGGCATGCTTGATGGCCTCGAAACTACTTCATCCTTACAGGCTCTAACTAAATGCAATGCTCTTCTTGAGCATCATCATAAGGGGAAGGACCATATTTTCAAAACTCAACACAAACCTTCTGACAAAGTTTCTTTTTCCCGAGAAGCTTTGGAGACCCTTCTTATGACCTGGGAGAGGAAGCAATAGAATGGCCTCAACTCACTTGGGATCAATTGTGAGTCCCTCTTCGGAGATGTTATGTCCTAAAATCTTGATTTTATGTACTGCAACTATGCACTTGTTCGGGTTCAGAGAGATCTTGAACTCTCAACATTTTTTGAATACT
Organism: Torreya grandis; assembly: GCA_037957365.1. NCBI lineage: Eukaryota > Viridiplantae > Streptophyta > Pinopsida > Cupressales > Taxaceae > Torreya > Torreya grandis. The sequence goes on from JARHVA010001081.1 coordinate 1,382,889, forward strand.
TGTTCTAGGTGGCCCAAATGATCCACTATGTGCTTTGAGAAAATAGTTATGTCATCTAGGTAAAATAAGATGATATTGTTGATGAGTCCCTTGAATGCCATATACATGGCTCTTTGGAAGGCAGATACTGCATTTATCATACCAAAGAGCATCCTTTGGTACGTGAAGGTGCCCCACTTAGTGGTAAATGTAGTTTTGAATTGATCACTCCTGCACAAGCACTTGGTTATATCTTGAATAACCGTCTAGCAGCGAAAATATTTTCATGTCTGTGACTATTTACAAAAAAAAATTTGTTGGTAGGATAGGGTAATGGTCTTTGAGGGAGGATTTGTTGAGGTCCCTGAAGTCTATGTACAAGTGGATCTCTCCATTATTCTTGCGCACCGGGACCAAATTGGTCACCCATGAGGAATGTTTGATTGGAAATATTATGTTGGCCTCAATGAGCTTTGAGAGATTTTTCCTCATTAATGACTCAAGCTTTGAATTAACCAACCTTTGCTTCTGCCTGACCAACTTGGTATTGGGGTCAAGCTCAATCGCATGTTGGGCTAATCCTGGATCAAAGCCTCTAAGGTCTTTATAGCTCCATGCAAAGATATCATCATACCTTCTGCTTAGCTCAATGAATTCTTTAATTTCAGATGGGGAACATACCTTATTAGCTTTCAAGAGCTTGTCATCAGAGATGGACACGGGCTTGAAGATATCCTCTTGCACTATCATATTTCTCCTCTCACCTTTTAGTTGGTCATCAGTATTGAATATACTTTCCAGTGTGACTAGCCCCCTAGGCAGCTTGTTTCTCTTCAGTGGAATGATCTGCTCTTCGTATTGATCTTGGATTCGAGGTTGATTGTTGTCATAGAACTCGACTTCATCTTGTAAGAATTTGATGTTTTGTTCATTGCTCTCAAACACTTACCAATTGTTTGCATTGTCTGGGACTGTTGGTCTAACTACAAGTCTTACGAGCTGCTTGGACTCGCTCTTTATACTTCATGGGAGATCATACTATGCACCCACAATTGCGAGCATGTCAGCATCATCATTTTGCACCCTTGGTATGGAATGGATATCGAAAGCATCAAACCTTTAGATCATGTCCCATGTTCTATGTTTGTAATATCTCAACAGATTGTTTTTGAACATGTTCCACACTTTGACCTAGTTTACCACCAATTTATTGTCCCTGAAAGCTTGCAACACTTGATCCCTTTATTACATTCTAATTATATACCCTAGATTGGCACCTCATACTTAAAAACATTATTTGTGTAGCCAAACTACAATTTGAATGCATGGAAATATTTATCCTTTTTAGCGGAGACCATTACAACACCGACCCTTGTGCCATTTTTGCTTCAGGATCCATCAAAGTATAATGGTCATATACCTTCAAAAGCTTCTTGCACCTTTACAAGCTCAGACAAGGTGTTCTCCTTGAGAATGCAATATGTGCCTAGACCTATTTCCTTTGCATTGTCATATGGATCGCACTCATAATGTTTGCATGCCGATTCATCAAGTCATATGGGACCTCTTCAAGGGGTGTGGCAGTCTCATGAAGAACTAGATTTCTCCTCTTGATCAAACAAGGTGCAGTTTGCATCAACCGAGATAGTAGTATATGGCTCTATTTGATTCTTTGAAATAGGCTTGGCATTAATGGTCACCTTGGTACCATATTTAGTTCTAAGTAGCATGTGCAACCAATTCGAAGATAGATATCTGCCCACTTTCATAATAAAATATTGGGAGAGGTATATAGCAAATTAAGGGGGTAAGTCAATGACTATGCTATCTTGTGCAATGGAAAGGCTCAGACACACAAGCAAAGTGAGACTCAGTTCCTTGATGATTCCCACAGTTTTGACCATTGTCCTATGCAATTGGACGACCCCTTTTGAGACAGGAGCATATGTTATGCCTAGCATATTTACAATTTTCCTTTGGCATGACTGAGCTACTCGCACTTGAATCTATCATACAATTATGTATGAGATGTTCACTGATGATCAAATAAATGTAGAATGGGGGGCTTGTTACTTTTGTGCACTTATTATTTAGGTTGGCATAGACTTACGTGCATAGCAGGTGTAGTTTGTGATGGCTCATGAGGTTGGAAACCCCTTAGGGCATCCTATAGCAAATTCCTTTGGTAAGGAATGGCAAGAGCGTCCCACATGGAAACGTTCAATGCAGTCTTCTTCATCTGCTCAACTATATTAAAGGGGATTTGAGTCCCTTTAACTTGCACCTTTTGAATTGTAGTCTCTTCTCATACCCATGCACTAATCTGGGAAAACCATGTTTTGTGCATCCTAGAGGTTGCATAGGTGCTTTAACTTGGGCATCTTCACACTGGACCTGGGGCACATAAGTTGAAGGCATTGAAGAAGAAGGTTCCCCCATCATTGCACTCTTCCTAAATCTTGTGTTAAAAGTAATTGGGTTGCTTTTTGTGTTTGGCACTTCACTCTGATTCACATAGTTGAAGTTGCCTTCCTGCCAATTTAAGAGGGTAGATCCATCTTGTTCTTGTATTCATGTTTGTGGTTCATCCCTTGGTTGATATGAAACAGATAGAGGTTCTTGAGAAGATAGGTGCCTCATTTATTGCTCCATTTATGCACACAACTTGATCATGTGGTTGCTTGCTCAAATAGCACCATTCATAGTCTTGCACCACGTTATTTTGCACAGGTACAAGAGCTCTAGAAGTGCTTGCAGTGTTAGGATTTGACGTAAAGGGTTATCTATTATGTGTGAGTTGGTTCTGAGTCGATGTAGCATGTTGGTAGGGAGGCTTGTTCGATTGATATTGTTGGTTGAAGGGTTGATAAGGCCTAAAATGTTGCGACTGCTACCTTTGAGTGCCACTAGCTCATTCACAAAGCTCTTTAATAAGGATTTAACCTCGTGCAACTCAATCAAGGGATATAAGTTGATGGAATTTGCAGGTTTGCAGCAACAAGAATGGGGGCTAGAGTTGGAACAAGAGGCAGAACAGATAAACTTGTTTATGGGAGCTCAATATATAAGGGCATAGGGGGTCTTGACACAATTTTCCCTACTTGAATCAAGCAGTTTTTTGCATGCACAGCGGCCTCATAGGCATTTGGTAATATTGTGCCACCCATTGATTGGATCATTATAACCATGTCATTGTTCAACGCTCTCAAGAAGTATAAGAATGTAGTGTTGGGATTAGGCCTTACCAAGGGTGGGACTTGGTCCCAAGTCCTCTAGAATCTAAAATTGAAGTCAACCATTTGTTCATATGAAGCCCTGTTGATGGTCGTAAGTTGTTCCATCATTGATAGGTGGTCACTCTATTATTTAAACTATCTGCATAGTGTTGCGCCTAACTCGTCCCAATTATGAATAGAACCAGGCCACAAGCTATGATACCATTGGAGTGCTCTCCCTTTCAAAGAAGAGGCAAGGATTCGCATTGTGACATTGTCTCTAGTCACCTTGTGAACGGAGTAAATATTTGTTGTCTTGTATGTGCTCTACAAGCGTAGTTGCATTTTTTCCAGTAAAGTAGGGGATGCTCTTAAGAGCAACTACAGGAGAATCATCAAACTGAGGAAGGATCAATGGGCTACCTCCATTAAAGAGAACAAAGAGTTGATTTCTCTGTGTAGCGATGAAGGCAATGGGGAATAATATTCCTTTGTGTGTAGGGAATCAGCCAAATGGAGGTGTAGACTAAGCCCTAGGAGAAGGTCATCTTATGTCGTTTGCCTCCTGATGGGAGACAAGGATACTCTAATTCCCCTTCTTTTGGACATTGTAGGTATCTTAATAAAATGAAATTTAGTGCCCCTTGAAGACGATCTCGTTTGCCTAGGCATATAGATAAAAGGTTGGTCTTATGAATCAAGAATGGTTGGAGTCGTCAGGTGCTCTAATGAGTGTCTTCAACACTTGAATTGTTGAGAGTAGCACCAATCTCTTAGCCACTTTAAACTTACATCCCACCAAGCATGCCAAAAAGTGTTATCACTCAAAATGTGCACCCATGGTTGCAAAGGGATCTCGTGTGCATTGATGAGTGACTCTTTCATGGGTAGTGCCTCAAAATTGTGTGCCAGAGAGCTATTCATTATCTCACTATAACAATGGGATTGTCTCCCAAGGTGTGGGACTTTTGCACCCCTTGGGATGAACCTCTAGAGTAGGCCAACTTCATTTTATTCTAGATACACCTAGTCTAGGACCAACGCGTAGACCTACAAGAGCAGAATGAAATCTACAACTAGTGTTAAACCTAAACTTGACAAGGAGACAAGGGAGGGAAAAGATAAGAGATTGTTGTAAGTAAAAGGTGATGCATCAAGAATAGAGTGAGCACCTCCCCTACTGGGTAACACAATAAAACTAAAAGACTGAATATATCAACTTCAAACCAGATGCAATGCATAAGTGTTTTGCATAGAGATAAGGGAACACAACGCAGTGTTAAGAGGGACGACGAACGGTACACAAATAATGCCTACACATACCTGTGTATACACAGAATATGACATGTAAGAACTTCTAGTTCTGCACAGAAGTGTGAAAGGAGGATGGCAATGAGAGGGATAAATCATCCGCAGACAAAGATCAACAACCCTGAATACACACAGAACATAGAAAATGAAGTAACTCGAATCTTATTAATCTCAAGGTCTAAGGTGATACAACAAGTTTGAATGGGCAAAGCTTCATTATACCAAGAAAGGGCTCCTTGGAGGGAGAATTTTGGCACCATTATAGTGATCAAAAGATGTCGACCCTTTTACAATAAAAATCGGGGTTTAGATAGCACTGGGCAAGGCCCTATGTGATCAATTCACCATCAGAGGTGGTAAGTGGGCACTTGAATTCAAAAATGGCATCCAGAACTTGTGGCTATTTTAAGAATCATCAAGATCTTCATAATAATTGTTATAAGTCATGCCTATCCAACCTGACCCTAATAGTTTGATTATTGAAGTAGCTAGAATGTCACTCATGGATCCACATGTTCATTTTGGAATGAAGTCATTTGGGCAGCCAAGGGTGGCATGTGATCATGTTATGACACTCTAACAGCCACCCTACATTTGATTTTGTTCTGATTCAATCACTTTGATGTCCAATCAGGCTCAACTACCATTCTCATTTATAGTGGTCACCTACCCACCTGCCTAGGCTATCCTATTGATGTGGGATTGCATAGGCATATCTTTGGGTTCTGCCTCATCAGCATACGTGAGTAGTGGATTTATTGTGTGTGTCCCCTTTTGGGACCATATGCGCACTAGTCCATGCACATTACCTTCTTTATGAAATCTCGCACGTGGTTGCACACAGATAGCTAAGTACATTCTGCACAAAGGTTGCGCATTGAAGATTGCATAGAGAATTGGTTTCACAGTGTGGCTATGAGTTTGTGAAGGGCACTAAGGGAGATCCTCTGTGGGAGTGCAAAAGCCCAAAAAAAAATTATGCCTAGTCTCTTCTCATGGTCTTTGCAATCTATGCCTTCATTTGGAACTTGCACTAGGTTGTAAAGAGAACATTGTGCAGTTTGAGATCGCAACCTATGTTTTACAAGGGCACATATGGGAAACTCTATTATTTGGCTCAGGGCTTTATCATCTGAGTGCTAGGAAAGTCTTTGAATAAGAACACACAAGAAGATGAAAGATCTTAAGTGCATTCTTCATGATTTGGAATTGATCGTTGTGCACTTCTCTCTTTCGTTGCGTGAAGTCGGGGAGGCCTGCACACTTTGACTTGCACGTCATGCTATGGAAATGAAGGATATTTGCATAGGGTGTGTGCGCATTAGAAATTACTTATGGGCATAGATCATATGCGAACCCGAGCTGGTCATTGAATGTGGGCATGGATAGGAAATGTCTACATGTGAGCTTGATTTTAGAGAACTTGATACTGCGCAAGCGCACAACTCGTTGTGTGGTCCTTATGAATTCCCTATAAGCCAAGGGTGACTTAGAAAGTCAAAAATTTAACCAAAGGGCTTTGTCACTCCTGGTCAGGAACAAAAATTGTGTGGACTTATAAAGTCATCATATGGTCTCAAACAGGGTCCCCAACCCTGATACATTAAAATTGATGAGCATCTCGTACAATATGGATTTTATGGGAGTCCATATGATCCAAACTTTTACTTCAAGGAGCAGGGGGGAGGGGGGTTGTGATTTTCATTGTATATGTTGATGATCTAGTCATCATTGATAGCTCAATGAAGATCATCAATGCAGTAAAAAATGATCTCAAGCAATCGCTCGACACAATAGATATCAAACTATTGCACTATTGTCTTGATTTGGAAGTATGGCAAAAGGAGCACTGCATCTTTGTGTCTCAAATGAAGTATGTTAAGACCATGCTTGAGAAGTTATAGATGATGGACTACAAGCCTATTGCTACAATTACGGAGACAAGGCTTCAGTTATCTCGTTCTAATCCATCACTACCAATAAATGATACTCTTTATCGACAGTTGATTGGGAGTTTCATTCACTTAACCTACACTAGCCCAAATATTAGTTGTGTTGTCAATTATCTTTCACGCTTCGTTCAGGAGCCAAAGGTGAGCCATTAGAAAGCAACAAAGCGAACATTGAGAAATATTTGAAATACCATGGAGTATGGCCTAGAATACAATAAGAATGATAAGTTCTTGTCAGGTTATATGGACGCAGATCATGCAAGTTTTATTGATGACAGGTAATCCACATCTCAGTTTGTTTTATTTTTGGGATACAGTCCTATCTCATGGTGGAGCAAGAAGCAAAACTTTGTTTCTCAATCTTCCATTAAAGCGGAATATCAGGTAGTAGCATCGGGAGCTATGTACAAAGCAATATGACGACATCGCATCATTACAAGACAAGGAGTACCACAATCTCAGCTTACGATTTTTTACTATGACAATCAAATTATTCAACTTGTTTGCAATCCAACGTTCCATGAGCACAAGGCACATCGAGGTTCTAGGGCATTTCATACACTAGCATGTTCTCAAACACAACATTCAACTCCAGTATTGCCCCACTCAAAATCAATGTACAAATATCTTCACCGAGTCACTTGCATGTGATAAGTTTGAGGCATTCAAAAATTCTCTCTTGTAATCTAAAGACTATGATAAATTAAGGGGGAGATGTTAAATTAATTAAATAAATAATAATTAATTCATCCTAGAGAATAGTTATACAAGTGAGGTGGTTAAAACCTACATTTCTATTTTTAGAATAATGTTATAAGTTTGTTAAGATATTAACAAACTCCCATAAAATAGGATTAGTTAGAACTATTTTTAATAAGTTGTTAGATTTTATCTCTTTAATCATAAGAGTGGTTGTCAGTCTAGTGCTTGTATAAATAATTAATTTTGCCATATTTTTTATAATGTGAATAGAATCATATTTTGTTCTGTCAAAATTATTGACATTGTAGAACCCCTCTCAGTGTAATTAGATGTGATGTCCCCAACTCAAGCCATGTGGCTTAACAATGCATGGGCTGTCCTTTCCTTGGATTACCCAAGAGGAAGAGGATGTAGAGCATTATTGGGTAAGTGTGGAGTCTTTGGCTTGTATCCTATTCTATTCTTAAGTTGTGGGCACATTTTTTTATGCAACTTAAGTGATTCCTAGCTTGAAGACTTATTATTTCCCCCTTTTTGAGTTTAATGACTTAAGAGGCACGTACTATAAGTGATTTTTATTAAACATGTGGAAAAAAAGGTCAAGGGGGGCATTGGAAGATAAGGGACCTATTAACTCATTTTTTAGGGTTTTATTTGGAGCATTGGATTGAGTTGGTAATGGATCAATGGCTAAGATTAAATCTTTCATTTGGGAGTCATTATATAAAATCTTAGAGTTCTTTTGGAGATCATTATGTTATCAATTTTTTCTCTATTGTCGCTACAATATTTGGCTTAACATATGAAAACCTTTGAGTATCCCTGGTTTCAGAGAGACATACGGGCTCCCCCTAGTTAGAAGGATGTGTTTTGGTGGAAGCACTTTGGTCTATGATGGCACATCATTTTCAGAGCTGCATTTTGTTAATAGGTTTGTAGGCCGATTTGGGAGGTGAGTTTCAAAATATCAGGATCAGATTTGGATTATCTACAGCGATGTATCTTCTTGTTTTTTAGCATCATTGAAGCTAATAAAAGAAAGGACAAGTGGGATAGACCCAACACTAGTTTACTTGATTTTTGGTAAGGGAGGTTAGGGTTTGAACATATTTCTGAGGTATTTGCGTCTAAATATGCATATTGTTAATCATATTCATCTCAGAAAATTATAGAAAATCAATGTAAGTTATTTCTAAAAATTTTACGTAGTTTTTAGTGTGTTTTATGTAACTTTTGATATTCAAATTTTTTTATTAATTAACAAAAAAATATTCTAAGCATAGATCTAAGCTTGTTGAAGTGTTGTTTATTTGCAAATAACATTTCACAATTTTCCATTATATGTTTTTGGAGATTTTGTGTTTTTTCCATTATCCCTATTAGGGATATTACAGTGGTATCAGTGCTGCAAGTCTTGGCAGCGTGTTTGGGTTAGTTGAATGTGTGGAAAGTGTGGTCATAACCTTGAAAAACAAAGGGAATAATGGATAGCAGTGATCAACCACCAACATCAAGTGAAGAGGAGGTAAAACATGTGTTTGCATAAATGTTAAGATAGTTACAAAACACCAATTTGTATTTAAGTTAGATGGTTCACAACACCGCAAATGGAAGAAACATGGTGCATGTGGAGAGAGAGGATAGTATCAAAGCTGCACAAAACAATGAACAATCTACTAGCAAACCTTCGGGGTCGTCACAATATAGACTTTTCATGCCTACCTTTCTAAAAGAGGATGAGCCTATATAGGGGGAACCCATGGAGAATAATGAGGATGCTGAAATTTTGGCTAAGTATCAAGCTTTGGGTACAGATTTTCAATCAACTATCTCTTCTATAGATTATTTGGAGGTCACCAAATGCATAAAGCCAAAGCAAAATCAGTGGAATCAAGGGAAGCAGAATTATGGGTTGTAGAAAAGGTTGGGTCGTCTATCCTTGCCAAGCTTTAATGGATCATCCAAGGGTATAGCTAGAGCTTCGATTCAAAAATTGGATACTTGCCTTGCCCTAAATCAAATGACAAAGATTGAGGACATCAAATTTTCTACCTTTCACCTTGAAGGAGCGGCACATGAGTGGTGGTATCATGGTTTAGTGACACAAGGTCATGGTGCGATAGTCTCTTATGATCAGTTTTGCACCACATTGATAGAGTGGTTTGACTGCAAGGATTCAAAGGCACACTCCAGAGAGTTGGCTCAGTTGAGATAGGTTGGGAAACTTGAAGCATACATTTGAGAATTTAAGTGATTGTCAGTAATGGCTTCTGATGTGACTGAGAGGAGGTTGACTTCTTGGTTCATAGAGGGTTTGTCAAAACCTCTCAGGGGTTGGGCTAAAGTTTTTGATCCACCATCCTTGTAGGATGCTATCAAGCATGCAAGGAACATGGAGTTATCCACACCACAGGCTAGATTTCCTAGCAAGTTTTTGATCCACCATCCTTATAGGATGTTATCAAGCATGCAAGGAACATGGAGTTATATACCCTTAACACAGAATGTGTGGTGAAGAAGGGATAAGAAACCAGAGTTTTCTAGACCAGTTAGGGAGTTTTCTAGGCCGATTGGTGGGGCACCTCGTGATTCAAGGGATGAGTTGAGATGGAAGAGGCTTTGCTTCAAATTTCATGAACCTTGGACACTTGGACATAAGTGTAGGAGTGGGGGCAAGGCCTACTGGATTGAGGTCTTCGAGGAACCTAGTGATGATGAGTTAGAGGAGACACAGGGTATTGGTGAGTAGCATGAGCAAATGGATGGGGAGATGGGCACTTATGAGCATCAGGATGATTTGGCACAGATGGATGGTGCGATTGCAACTACCACTACCACTCCTCATTATAACGCCTTCAGAGTAAGGGGCGTTATGCAGGGATAGCGGGTTGTTGTGTTGATTGATAGTGGGGCTACCCACAACTTCATCGATTCGTCCTATGTGAAGAAGTGGGGTTTACAAGTTGAGGAGCATGATGGTTTCCAAGTGCAGATAGTGAGTGGCACGATGTTGTGTTGTGTTAATCATGTTCCACAGTTGAGTATGACTTTGGGTAATTACACCCTTATTGATTACTTTTACGTGGTTAACATTGATGAGACCAATGTTGTGTTGGGTGTGCAATGGTTACATTTTATAAGTCCTTATGTCACAAACTTTAAAACTATGCAATTGAGTTTCACAACAGGTGGTCGGAAGGTGGTATTAAGGGGCTTATCTTCAGATGCTCCTAAAGTCATTTCAGCCAAGAGGATGGAGAGAGTCCTTCGACATTCAGAGGTTGAGTGGGTTGTGCAGTGTTTCATTTCAGATAGGTTTACTGATACAAGACAACGTGACCATCATGTTGACATACAAGGCTTATTGGACAAGCATAGTGTGGTGTTTTTAGATCTACCACATGGTCTATTCTAGATCGTGGGTTTGAGCATGTTATTGAGCATGTGGATAGCAAGCTAGTTGTTTCGGATCTCTACCGTCATCCTAGACGATTCAAGGATGAGATTGAGAAGACTATTCGAGAGTTGATGGATGCAGGACATATACGACCTAGGTCTAGCCCCTTCACTTCTTATATTGTCTTGGTGAAGAAGAAAGATGGTACCATGGGGATGTGCATTGATTATTATGCACTAAACAAGAAGACCATCAAGAATAAGTATCTGATTCCGCATATTGATGAGTTTTTGGATGAGCTACATGGAACGATCTATTTCTCCAAAATAGATCTTTCTTTAGGATACCATCAAATTCGGGTCCAGGAACAAGATGTGCATAAAACAGCTTCAAGGTGCCACTATGGATATTTTGAGTATTTGGTGATGCCCTTTGGGTTATCAAATGATCCGGCTACTTTTCAATCTTGCATGAACTATGTGTTCAACAGGCAGTTGCGGAAGTTTGTGCTAGTCTTTTTTTATAACATTTTGGTGTACCATAGGACATGGGAGGAGCATATACGGCACTGAGATGAGGTGTTAAGCATCTTAGCGGCTAACTCCCTTTTGTGAAAGCCTCTAAGTGTGAATTCGGCATGACTGAGCTATTATATTTGGAATACGTCATTGGCGAGGGTGGAGTGAAGGCACATAGGGAGAAGATTCAAGCTATACTTGATTGGCCACCGCCAAGGAATGTGTCCCATTTGAGGGGTTTCATTGGTCTATGCACATATTATAGACAGTTTGTGAAGGGATTTTCTTCATTAACTGCTCCTTTGACAGGTTTGACCAAGAAGGATGCCTTTGTTTGGACAGATGAGACTCAAAAGATCATGGACCATCTAAAGAAGGTAATGAGTACTTGTCCTATTTTGACATTACCGGATTTCTGTAAACCTTTTGTGCTCGAGTGTGATGCATCTAGTATCGGTATTGGGGTTGTTTTGATGCAAGAGAAGCATCCAATTGCTTATGAGAGCCGAAAATTGAATGAGGTTGAAAAGAGACTCTCTACATATGACAAGGAAATGTTGGCAATCATGCATGCACTTGAAAAGTTTTGTCGATATCTTGTGGGCATCAAGTTTATAGTGAGGACTGATCATAATAGCCTCAAGTATTTCATGGAGCAAAAAGGATTAAATGAGAGACAACAACATTGGGTGAGTAAGCTTCAAGGATATGACTTTGATATTGAATTTGTCAAAGGGAAAAATAATATTGTTGCTACTGCATTATCTAGAAATCCTTCATTTTACTCACTTGCAAAAATTTCAGCGTCTTGGAAGGATCATCTGCTAGTAGAGTACTCAAAAAATCAGCATGCTTGCGAGATTCTAGATGGTAAAATCAATGATGAAAGGTATAAAGTGTTCAATGACATCATCTCTTATAAAGATAGAATCTATTTTGTACTGGGAAGTAAGCTTAAACATAAGATTCTTATTTCTATCCATAACAATTAGTTTGTTGGTCATATGGGTTATTTAAAGACATACAGGTACATCCTTGAGATATTTTCATGGAAAGGTATGAAAGATGATATCCTCAAGCATGTAGGAGAATGCATAGAGTGCCAAATGAATAAAGCTGAAGTTTCTTTTCCAGCAAGGTTACCACATCCATTTCCTATTCCTAATCAAAAATGGGAACAAATTTTAATGGATTTCATTATCGGGCTACCCAAGACCAATGGTAAGGATTGTATTTATGTTGTGGTGGATAGACTCACTAAATATGCTCACTTTATGTCAATGTCTTTTGAGTTTAAAGCGCTACAAGTTGATGGTCTATTTTTTGAACAAGTGTTTAGACTTCATGGTGTGCCAAAAAGAATTGTAAGCGATAAAGATCGCATATACATCAGCACTTTTTGGCAAGAGTTGATGAAGTTGGTTGGAACCAAACTTGATCATAGCACTAGTTATCATCCTCAAACAGATGGCCAAACAGAGATTGTAAACAAATGGCTTGAAGGCTACTTGAGAAACTATGTTTCGAGGCAGCAAAAGGCATGGGCAAGGTGGTTACACTGCGCTAAATTATGTTACAACACTACATATAATATGAGCATAGATATGACCCCTTTCAAAGACTTGTATGGTTATGAAGCTTCTACATTTGTGGACTTGGTTTTTTCTGATTCTAAAGCTCCAAAAGCTCGAGTGGGCCAAAGAGAATCAAGATATCCTTAAGGCACTTAAGGATAATATTTAGATTGCACATGAACAACAAAATAAATATGTTGATCGCCATCGAGTTGAGAGGTCTTTTGAGGTGGGAGACATGGTATTTGTGTGTCTTCAACCTTATAGACAATCCTCCTTGAAAGTGAGTGAAGCAAAAAAGATTAAACCAAAGTTTTATGGGCCCTTCAAGGGGATTAAAAGAATTGGTGAAGTAGCATATAAGTTAGAGCTGCCATCTACAAGCAAAATCCACAATGTGTTCCATGTGTCATGCCTCAAAAAGGCTCTTGGACAACAAGTGATTCCTTCTACAGAATTGCCTCCTATGGATGAAGAAGGTAAGATGATACTCATTCCAGAAACAATTTTGCAAGTAAGGGAGAAGAAACTAAGGAGTAAAATAATTTTTGAGTATCAACTGGAAAAACTTACCTTTGGAGGATGCTATGTGGGAAGAAGAGGAGATTTTTAAGCATCCTAGTCTACAAATGCTTGAGGACAAGCAATCTTTGGGTGGGGAAGACTCTGATGTGCCCAACTCAAGGCATGTGGCTTAACAATGCATGGGTTGTCATTTCCTTGGATTACCCAAAAGGACGAGAATGTACAGCATTATTGGGTTAGTGTAAAGTCTTTCGCTTTTATCCTATTCTATTCTTAAGTTGTGGGCACGTCTTTTTATGCAACTTAAGTGATTCCTAGCCTAAAGACTTATTATTTCCCCCTTTTCGAGTTTAATGACTTAAGAGGGATGTACTTTAAGTGATTTTTATTAAACATGTGCAAAAAAATGTCAAAGGGGGCATTGGAAGATAAAAGGCCTATTGGCTCATTTTTTAGGGTTTTATTTGGAGCATTAGATTGAATTGGTAATGGATCAATCGCTGAGATTAAATCTTTTTTTTTGGGAGTCATTATATAACATCTTAAGGTTCTTTTGGAGATCATTATGTTATCATTTTTTCTCTATTATTGTTGTAATCTTTGGCTTAAGATCTAAAAACCCTCGAGTATCCCTAGTTTCAGAGAGACATACAAGCTCCCTCTAGTCAGAAAAATGTGTTTCGGTAAAAGGGCTTTGGTTTGTGATGCCCTAGCACATCATTTTCAAAATTGCATTTTGTTAATGGGTTTGGAGGCCATTTTGGGAGGTGAGTTTCAAAATATAAGGGTCAGATTTAGATTATCTACAATCATGTATCTCCCTATTTCTGAGCACCATTGAAAATAATAAAAGAAAAGACAAGTGGGACAAACCCAACACTGATTTATTGGATTTTTGGCTAGGGCGACTAAGGTTTGAAGATATTTCTAAGGTATTTGTGCCTAAATATACATACTATTAATCACATTCATCTCAAAAAATTATGAAAAAATCAATGTAAACTATTTAAGAAATTTATGGGCAGTTTTTAGTGTGTTTTCTGTAACTTTTGATATTCAGAAATTTCTATTAATTAACAGAAAAATCAGAAAAATATTATGAGCATAGATCTAAGCTTGTTGAAGTGTTGTCTATTTGCAAATAAAATTTCAGAATTTTCTACTGCATATTTTTAGAGATTTTGTGTTTTTTCCATTATCCCTATTAGGGATATTACATTAGACTATTGTAGTGAAATGAAATCCTCAACTCGTGGGATACGCCACTTTCTTTGTGAAGTGCTTGTCAATTACAAACTTGTAATTACATGGCATGCTAACAACCTAAAGATGCATAAGGGCCACAAGGTATGATCCTTAAACTGCTAATGAAATCCTCAACTAGTGGGATATGCCACTTTGTTTGTGAAGTGCTTGTAAATTAAAAACTTGTAATTACATGGCATGCTAACAACCCAAAGATGCATAAGGCCCACAAAGTATGATCCTTAAAACTGCTAGCAATTTTAGTCCTGAAGAGGAGGTTGTTAACCTATCGAATCCGAGACTTTCACCCCAAGGTAATGCATCCATATTGGCAAAGCTTTTGGTGATAATGCCTCATAAACCACGTTTTTCTTACAATTGTCATACATGTAGGGATTATTAACACGCAATTATATGAATCATGGATTGGTTTTAGTGCAATTGGACCCTGGGATCACCACCTATGGTTGCTAGCATTGACATGACCTTGTATATAACATACGGGACACAATATTTCTTTTGTACTAGTCCATGTACACAAGCTATTGAACTGAGACCCTTAAATTTACTAGATGTACAACTGACACATCAGATATATTATCTTGTCAGTTATAACTTCAGAATGTATTTCACTACTACACTGGACCTCAGGAAAGAGTCACAACAGTTTAATATATCCTTCCAACCGGAAGTTGAGGGGTGATTAGATTATTAGAATGATATAACAAATTACATCTAAACAAAATCTTTTTTGAATTTCTGAGAGGCAGCGCTCTGACAAATTCTTAGCGTAATGAAATGAATGGCATTAATTAATCTGCAGACCCCTCTTAGTTTTTCCTTGAGCCTTAGTTTTGCCTTGAGCCTTCTACACATCATCATGAGATATCACAGATTCACAATCATACTTTTATATACACCACCTTCACATATTCTGAAGAATTGGAGGGAGATTTTCTCAAATTTATTCAAATACTGATACATCACCATTCCAGCTGCAGCATGCGACAACTGAAGGTATTAATGGATGGTAAACAACATCTGTACATGCATGTCCATATGCTTGCATCTGCCTCAGAAGTTTTGATGATTTATAATTATAGAAATAAATAGACCCATCTGCTGAACCAGTAACAAGCAATTCCCCATCCTGACTGAAGTTACAGCGAATTGGAAAGCCTGAAACTTCGTGTTTATCAAACCGTTTATACTTGTTCAACTTAAATGGTGGATTCGATGAAAATATGGCAATATAATTACCATTTGATTGAGCAATAAAGCTAGATTCAACTGGATGATAGCGAATACACGGGCAAGTATATGCTTCCACATAGACCTGATAAAGCAAAAATACTTTAGGAAGCAGATTACACAGTTCAAGCTGGAAAGTGAAATGTTTCACAAACACACAATGTCTAACTGTAAACATCTTAATCTATGATCTCCTAACTCCAGAATTAAAGAGCATTTAATGAAGTAGTGTACTGTCCTACATTCATAAAAACAATCATTCTCAAAATTACCACCATGAAATCAACATAAAGCTTGTAGATATAGAGTAGCCTGGACATGCTTAAAGCACAAACCAAAAAATCATTCCATACTTGATTTGACAAAGGAACTTGAGTCCGAAAATCCCAAACAACAACAGACTTCTCGCTCAAATTTGTCTGGGAAATATCACAGGAGGATACAAAATGCTTCCCATCATAGCTGAAATCTGTATCCATGATTGGGCCAAGACCCCTCAAATACTCACGAATTACCTTGCTGGTTCTAATGTCCCAAAGCCTTATGGCACCTTTTGATCCACCTGATAAAAACAAGTGGCATTCTTGTGGATGAAACTTTACAACACGTACAATTTGTTCCTCAGAAAACATTTGTATTTGACTACCAGTCTCAACATCTGTGAGTCGGCATGTTTGGTCATAGCCACACGTAAGCAGATGAAGTCCTTGCTTTGACCACTGAAGATCTTTAATTGCTGCATTATGATGCTTTAACACCCGAGCTTTCTTCTGGCCCTCTCGATTCCAAACATTCCAAATGCAGGCAATATGATCCATTCCTCCTGAAGCAAGAAGATGTCCTGAAAAATTGCCAATTGTTTAAAAATTCCATGAAAATTCATGTAAAAATCTGTGATATTCACAAAGAAGCAATTTCTATTGTTTAGGCCCTATTGTCTGAAATCTGTACTCCCAAAACAGCCTAAGTATAGGTTGATGGAACAATGGGGTTTTCTTAGTTAATTGCTCCTTATAGCGGTTAAGAGAATTGCAATATAAACTTTCTCAACATGACAAAGGACTTGGAGGGGTGGGGAAAGCTATGGTGCAAAGGCAATCAAACCATTAAGCATAAGGCACAGGTTTGGCATAAAACACACAGAAATGGCTAAAAATATAAGCAGCATAACAATTACAAACATAAAATGGAATGCTTCGGCCAATGAAAATGTGAAGGGCGACACTTTTGCTACCCACAGAATATATATCTGATCATCTTCCGATTAGAGAGATCAGAGAAGCAGAAAAAGAAAAGTGTAATACTAATATTCAGATTGAAAGTTTTAGACTTGTCAAATAGAAATAAATAAATTATATTAATGTCTCTGATGACCAAAGTAGATCAATGAGACTTAAAAGTGCAGTGTAGATCAAGAGTTCAAAAATGACTCCAACAATTAAAATTTAAGAGTTCAAAAAAGACTCCAACCACTGCAAATGAAAAAATCTAGAACCAAACCAGAACTAAGCGTAGGAAAAAATTAAAAAAGAATCTTAAGAGAATGGACAGCACAAATGAGTAAACCCTAGACAAATCAGTATGTAAAAAGCCATATAATACAAAATAATCATGTGAAAGAAATCCCACATGTTAAGAGAGAGCCAGAGTGAGTAAACAAAGAGCCGAAAGCGAACAAGACCCTAGCCTGCATCAGACTCAAAAATAGAAGAGGAACCAACATCCTTCTTGCTCACCACAAAAGGGCCACTACAAAGACTGATGATGTTCTCAAGTGAACGGCTTGGGCCAAGAGGACCTCGCTGAACAATCCCATAAAGACTCAAGGTTATCCCTGCAGCAAAGTCACGTGACTCTTACTCGGAAAAGAGAGAGAATTTGTCTTTTCTTTTAAAAATTGAGCATCTTTTTTACTTTTTAAATTTCCACATTTTTCCTTAGTTTTTGAAAGACCCCACGAGTTACAGGTTTTTTTACTAAATAGCCGGGTCCTTCTACCCGGGGGGGACCAGTCCTGGTACGGTGCGTACTGGTCCCAGTTTGGTACTGCCTTCAGTCGTGCCTGAGTATGTCCCAGCCAGTAGTACCCGGGCCAGCCAGGAGGTACCTGCGCAGGACCCAAGCAGTACCCACAGTCCCAAAAGGCATAAAACGATTTTTATTTTTTATTTTTTGGGTTCTAACTTAAAAAAATGTCAGCTTGGACTCCATTCTTGGAAATTACAAGCAAATTTTCCATGTTTAGCTTGGGCAGTTTCAAAAATTCATCAAGAGCTACTGCCCAGTAATTTTATTGTTTAAAACAAATGCATTTACCAAATTTTTAAACTGTGTCCAAAGCACTGCATAAACATGAGTAATCATTCCTTCCATAATCTCTTTGTCAAAGAAATTTCGAGTCCTATACCTACATCAGCTTCTGCAATCTCTACTTCCAATTGATCATCAATGTGCATTTCAGAATGCAATCTCCGAACATTAGTGTAAACTTAAAGAAATGCCACATCATTATCACACACAAATACTGAGATCCTAACTACCTTTTAGAATTTCATAGTAGCACTGCAATTTCTATTGAAACCTGCAAGGGTCTATCAAGTAACTAAAAATGCTGACTCATGGATATTGAGAATCTGTAGAAAATGAAAAAAGATCAAGAGAACAAATTCCAGATGTATGATAAGTCCCCAGGCGACATCACTAACTTTCTAGGGAACGGAAGGAGTTTGTTCATGGGATCCATAACTACAGGTTCCGAAAGTTCTTAAGTAACAGATGCATAGAGATATTAGAGGAGCAAGTTCACGGGATACTGAACATGGTCAGGATTCAAATAAGTGTAGTTCTAAGTTTGATCGCTGACTATTAGTCTATTACTCTATTTGGATTTATATCGTGACAATTGGCATTGAATTGTCAATAGTGTTTTCAACTGTTTTGTGGTTATTTAACTTATTTTGTTTATTATATGCATATTAGATTGTTAGTTTTGTTTATTTGGATATATTTTTAATATTCTATAAAAAAAATTGTACAGACATGGCCTGTACCTATGCCATACCCGGGGTAAAAAATGGCCATACCCGGGGTACGCATACCAGTACCAAGATCGGCTACTTAGGTTTTTCATCTTACCTGCAAGTTATGGGTTTTTCATCAGACCCACAATTTCAATTGAGTTCAACTCGTGTTTGACCAAGTTGACTGAATCTAAGTCAACTCGGCTTGTTTAATGGCCAGGCAGGAAAAACTCACTGGGTTTGGCGAGTACTGTCACTATGCCCCTGGGTACCTCTTATAACATCCACAACCTATAACACTACAAAATTAAGAAGGGAAATTTTGTAACACGTGTCTTCCCTTGACAATATATTACATAGAAGTATAGGAAGGATCTATCTTTAATTCAACTCTGTCCTTGGTCTCTTCCAAGTTAAGAGGATCGCAAAGTTCTCAATTAACTCTATTCTTCATGTTTTTTATGGATTCATAATCATACTTACATAAGTAGTTGTTTTATGTCTCCTTGCAAAACTCTTTCAGCATGGAAGACAATGAGTTCTTCTCAACGTTTTATAATGTGGCAGAGTTGAGAGAATACTAGCATGAATAATATAGTTTTATAAAACAAGGAATATAGAATGGGCTATCATGCAAGGCAAAGCAGATGACAACCAAGACAAATACAAGTGACAAGGCTTGAGACATAGAAATGCAAATGCACAAATTGGAAGTGATAAAAACAGACTTCATCCAGTAAGAGGATCATCTCATTACATTTGTGGAATAAAGGTGGGTAAGGTGCTAGTATGCATAGAAATTGGCCATCATTTTTCTATGTAATCAAATCGAAGGCCTTCTGAAATTAGCAATTAACTTATGTGGAGGACAATAATAAGAAATAAACTTAGGCACAAGACAAGCACAAGACAAGAACCACACCATTATTGGTAAGTGTGTGATATATTTAGGACCGTGTCCTATTTGGAGTAGTTGTTTTCATCCTTAAAGAATACAGATGTTTGTAGACAATTTGAAGGGGCTCCCGCTAGTATCTATGCACAAAAATACAAACTAATCCTAGGAGTTGTACCAGCTATGAGACACTCATATAAAATGAATCCGAAATTCATAAGACATTCTAAACTGGCATCATCTTTGAAACCAAAACCAGTGATTGGATGCCTCTTGTTGTCATCAGTCCAAAGGGCAGTAACCAGCATAGAATTTGTGTGGAGTTCTAATCCATTATTGGCCTGGACATTCCATTGCACGATTCATCAACTCAGATTTACTTTCTTTATATGCAGTTCCCAAGTTCTATGCTATTGATAAACACCCAAATGCTAAAACCCTTTGGCTGACATCTACATTATACATTTCATTATGCAACTATATACAGGCTCACATTCATGCAACATTCATTTGCATATCAATTTTCATACTTCAACCATGCTACTACCAAAACATGTGATTCTTATCAAATCCACAAAACTGTAGCGCACAAAGGATGCATTTTTCTTTACGAGAGAAAGAATTCAATTCCTATTCTCTGTCATGAACAAGGACCATGCTTCCATTCATACACTCAGTTGCTTCTTATGCTCTCTTAGGTGTTTGAGATAATAAATTAGTTGCAGGAAATAGCAGTATGCAAAATAGTGAATCAAACATACCAACAAATGAGAGAGAGACACAAAAAATTACTCTAGAGAAACCCAATATGAGAAAACTCCAGAAGAGTGAAGCCATGCTTCTTCATCTCCACTATGTTCTTTCAGTTTTACAAGCTTATTGTGTTCTTGAGGCTTTCAAGGACACCAACATCATTCAACGGTATCCTAACACTTATAATGCCCTCAGATTAGAGGAAAGAGACGATAAATGGGGATGGAGGGTTGAGGTCGAGGTGCTTGACCAACCTCTTAAGAAGTTCCTATCGGATAGGGAGGTCGAGGTGCGTTGGAAGAGGACAGCTATATAGAGTAGAGTCTATCTATAAAACCTCGGCCGACAAGATGCTCTACCCTAGAGAAACCCAATAAGAGAAAACTCCAAAAGACTGAAGCCATGCTTCTTCATCTCACTATGTTCTTTCAGTTTTACAAGCTTACTGCCTTCTTTAGGCTTTCAAGGACACCAATATCATTCAACAGTATCCTAATACTTATAAATGCCCTCGAATTAGATAATAGATATGATAAATGGGGCGGGAGGGTTGAGGTTGAGGCACTTGACCAACTTCTATAAGTAAGTTCCTAACGGAATAGGAGGTCGAGGAGGTTTGGACGAGGACGGCTTTATAGAGTAGAGTCTATCTATAAAACCTTGGCCGACAAGATGCTCTCTCCCAAAGGAGGTATGTACTCTATCACCTCTACTATATACTAACTATAAGGTTGGGGTTGGGGTCAAGAAGGCTCTCTATCTCTACTCTATATGGGATGGGATGGGATGGGATGGGGCACCCCTCTATCTCTATCCGGAAGGTGAGGCCTATCTATAGCTATCTATAGTGAAGATTCCCATTCCCCACCCAAATGTTGCCTTGCCACCCTCGTTTCATATGTATGCATTCCTGGCTAGGTGCCATACCTATCCTATACAATATATATATATAGTCAATAGTCAACAAGCAGATATCTATTATGTGGGTGGATGGTTGAATGGTTCAATTCAAGATGGGAAATGGCTTGGATCGATGATGCTTGGCTGTAATGATGTTGGGGCTACAGAGGGTTTAATGGACATGGAAAATCAAGATGTGTGTATAAGCTTTTCTTCTCAATGTTTAGTTTGCTTTAGCCCCAGATAGATATATTATGTCAAGGTCGAGGTCGGGGTCGAGGTTAGGTACTTTTCAATATGGAATGCCCTCAAGAAACTATTTTCCTCGTGTCAATTCCTCAAGAAAGAAATTTTGATTCTTCCAATTCTCCCTATTCTATAAAGGCTATAAAGATAGGGGCAGGAGCAAGAGGCCAAGGGAGAACTAACGATAGTTACAATGTTGACCGAGCCGCGAATGAAACTCGGTACGAAACTCTTGTATATAGCGCTAGCTCGTCCCGCGGCAATAGTCGCCAAAAGATTCAAAGGATATATCTTGAAGAATGGACGGATCCCAAGCCTTTGCCTTCCATAAAGCCAAAGTCAAAGCCGAAGCCAAAATCAAGGAGAGACAAAGACCAGTTGGAATTGATTTAGTAGGACTTGCCCTAGTACTACTCTTACTATTGGCTCTCGCTACTTGATGGGATGCCGGAACATCAACATATATTGTGTTTGCATATAGCACGCCGCCCTCCCCCAATCCCCATCTCTATTTAGCCTATATCTGAGTTAAAGGAATGCTTCTCTAATGGTAGCAGGGGAGATCCAGAGAACATAGTTACAACCTCCAATCCCAAAACTACGAAAAACAATGCTCCAACCCCAAGAGGTTTGGAGATCGACCCTTATGATAGCAATAGAAAGTTAACGCGCTAAGCATCTAAGACGACACATTTATCCAAATGGAATATGTTACTTAGGGTTGACGATCAGCAGAACCCCTCCCCCCCCCCAAGCTGTGATCTTGATCCAAATCTAGAATGGACAAGAATAGAACTATAGATAGTGATAGTCTGAGTCCATCTCTCAATTTGTTGCAGTTTGAGCATCTAAATCAAATGGAGATATGGATTTACGGTAGCCAATTCCTAAAAAATATTCTAAAACACTCAAACCATCCTCCTCTTCCTCTTCCTGTAGATCCATCTAGTTGATTGAGTTGATATTCTCTTCTCCAAGAATGACTATATATTATATTATTTATGGTTCTCGACTCCAAGCAAATAATAGAGATGGGGAGACAACTTTATATCATACCGAACTGGTAATTGGTAACTAATTTATAGGATTAGGATAGGGGCACAAATGTTCCCTCCTATATAGATAGTATGAAATAACCCAATGGTTGACCACCTTCCTTCTCTATACATGGTATATAGATAAGGCTATATAGGTTATAGTATATTGGGATAGGGGCCAACGACCTTCTATAGATGTCAAAGTAGAGTAAAGTATAATATTGAGGTATTCCCTCGCCCCCATCTATCTAGAGTAGGTCATCATGCGAGTGCTCTGTGCTTGGCCCACATAGAGTGTAGATAAGGGCCCTCGTGTCGGCCCACCCATGAAATTTATAGGGGATAAATGCCCTCTGCAATCAACTATGGATCACTTGCTTCCTCAACAAACTTGACTACTATCCTTAGCCATCCTAGTTGTGCAGTCTACCTCTATCTCACAATTCAATCTTCACAGAGTTTCTAAACATTTGAATAAGTTGCCTTCAATTTATTCACTTGCTTGAAACTTCAAGGTTTCATTTATGTAGTTACAACATATCTTAGGCCCGAACAAGAAGCCCAAAAGTCAAAAGTCTTAAGAGAAATTGTTTCCCTGTCATTTACTCTTCCCACATATTCCATTCATGCAAAACCGCCAATTTGGAGACTCGCATTTGTAGCACCACCATGGCAATTGTGAAACCGTCACTTAAGGAACTAAAGGTTGTGAAACCACAACCTACACAAACCGGTGGTTGCATAACTACCACTAACACATGCAACCGCCACTTAACAATTTAAAAAACCTACAACTTGCAAAGGCCATAAATTTTTGCATACATTCTTGAAATTAAGTGCCATGTATTTTGAAAGTGTATAATTTTTCGAGAAGAATCCAAATATGCAATCAAAATCCACTTTGGATGCTACCCCTATGTTGTTAATTCCCCCCTGAAACAAACTTGCATTTATGAGGTCCAAACATGTCACAAACCATTTTTTAGCCTGATAAACTAAGAAGTGCGGTTGACTAACTCAACCAACTGAATTTGATGTTGTTCATGACCCAATTTTGGATCAAGTTTTGTAGTTTGAATGTTGTGATTGATATAGACTATCTTCCACTAATAGAGGGGCCCCATGCCGGGGGCTACTGCCTTTATAATTTTGGGTAGAGCAATCCCATGCATCATCATAAGTTAAAAATTGCTTACAAAATATCTGCACCTTAAAATAAGGAGCAGCTATTGTTTAGGAAGAAGGTTTTGAGGGATGGGAAGCAGTAAGTCGCTGAAGAATCCAAATATGCAATCAAAATCCACTTTGGATGCTACCCCTATGTTGTTAATTCCCCCCTGAAACAAACTTGCATTTATGAGGTCCAAACATGTCACAAACCATTTTTTAGCCTGATAAACTAAGAAGTGTGGTTGACTAACTCAACCAACTGAATTTGATGTTGTTCATGACCCAATTTTGGATCAAGTTTTGTAGTTTGAATGTTGTGATTGATATAGACTATCTTCCACTAATAGAGGGGCCCCATGCCAGGGGCTACTGCCTTTATAATTTTGGGTAGAGCAATCCCATGCATCATCATAAGTTAAAAATTGCTTACAAAATATCTACACCTTAAAATAAGGAGCAGCTATTGTTTAGGAAGAAGGTTTTGAGGGGTGGGAAGCAGTAAGTGGCTGAAGATTTGCAGGGTTTCTCCTATTTGTTTGGTTGTCAATTGTACGTTTTTATCCAATCAAATTTATTCTTTTTTTTTTCAAACACAAGTCTTTTAGTTAAACGCTGCTAAATTTTCTCAACATGTATTGCACAAACTTTAAAGAATCATGTGACTACTAATAGGGAAAAAGACTCCTATAATTTCTCAGCAATACCCCCTTATAATCAGCTAGCCCCCAGCATGGGACCCCTACCTAAGTCCCCACTTTGGAAGTGTCACGTGCCCCTTTTTGGCCTAAGGAAAAAAAAGACCCTTAGCCTAGTTCTCTCGGTGTTTCCTCTAGGCTAAGGGAAGAAGGGCACAAGGGAAGCACTAATTCCCCCTCTTCAAAGGTAAAAAGTGTTTTTTCCCTTAAGTAAATCTAATTTTAAATTGAGGGGGGGCCATTTTGACTTAAAGGGCTCACAAAACTTTTAAGTAATTCAAAAAGGTGGCTGACCTTATAATTCACTTACTCTCCCTTCATATGGAGTGCCCAACTAAAAAGGACAGTATTTAAGAAGGATTGGAATTCAATTGAAAGGTTGTGCTTTTTGGATAATTAAAATGGTAAGTTTAAGCATGAAAACACTTAGCTTATCCATTGAGGACGAAACCCTTCAATGGAAGTTTGAAGCAAGGATGAAAACCCTTATATTCGACTAGAGCATCCTCATTCAAGGGTTGTATTGAGCTTCATTGGTCTGATTTTTGCAGTACATTCATCTAATATAGAACAAACGCAGCAAGGTGGCATTCGTCAAGGGTTGCAATTGGTTCACTAAGCGGGGCGACTTCTTGTAGGGCTGCAACTGGAGCAGTGAATGGCTTATGATAGGCAACAAATGGCATTTGAGGGGCAGCGTTGAAATTAAGGATTGATTGCAGCAATTGTCTAGGGCTGTACCTGGTTTTGGATGGCAGCGACCTGCGTAAAGATCAGGTTTTCGTGTGTCTAAGGCAGCAACTGTGGGGATAAACACAATAGTCCCTTCTAGGCAGATAGACGACTCCTTTGGGAGTGTAATCCACTGTTGGGAATGACTATATGAAACCAAAAACTATGTTTGTACATTCAGAAAGTATTATCATATTTTTATATTATTTTCCAGCTAATATTTGAAGTGGAAACAGGCTGATAAAAAGGTATAGATTCTGATCACAATATTCTGGAAATTTGATAAATTATTGAAGTATGGCCTTTGAGACCTAAATTCTGTGTTTTCTGAGAATATATCATTGGCTGTGATATTGGGCAATTTCTTGTAATTTTTGAGGGAATTAAAATATTATTTGATGCCCTAAAATTGGAACTTCAGTATTCTGAATTTTTAAATATTGCTAGGGTTTAGAATGGATTTATTATAGCTTGTTGGTAGGGGCTTGATATCTAAGGTTTGCTAGAAAAATTTAAAAAATATCTTTTTTGGTTAGAGTTTGAATAAATTCAGAGATTTGCATATTTGAATAAGGGCTTATTGAAAACCCCCTTTGTTTCAGTTTCAGCCCTAAAGGGGACATTTCAGTGGTATCAGAGCCAATTTCTTGGCCAACTGCGGGGGTTTGAGGATTTATAAGGTTAAATAGTGATAGAAGGGAAGATAAATGGCTTTCAGGGTTTTGGATGGTGCTAAATTGGAGAAGCTTATCCAAGTGTAAGAAAGATTAAATAATATGATGGCAAAAATAATCCACACCATGAAAAATCTAAATGGTGAAGGGAGCCTTCCAAGGGCAAACATTTGTTTTCAGCCACCGAAGGTCACAAGTGATTTTTTACCTAGGTCATTCTGGACTACCTCCCTTCCATGGAAATTGAAGGAAGAACAAGTTGGGATTGGACCAAGGTCAATCCCAACAGCTACACAAGGAGATTAGATTCATGTTTGTCATGTAGAAGAGGAAAAGAAATATGCCCTTGTGATGAAAGAAAGGCCACTAGCTAATTGCCCTAAAGATTCATCACCAAAGGAGGGCACAAAGTCAGAATTGAAAAGGGTTAGTGAGCAACAAAAAATTGGTACCTTGAAACCCTTTGAGCAGCAAAAAGGCAACACTTTGGGACAGCCAAGTGTTGAAATTTCTGAGTTTCACAAATCAGAAAATTTGGGGCAACAAGAAGTTGTCCAACAAGTTCATGAGCAACAAAGAAAGCAAAAAGGGGAAAACAAGAATGGAGGAAAATCAAAAAAATCAGAATTCTCTATGGAAGGTAAAGATCAAGCTTTATATGAGGGGTGTCAAGCATCCAAGTTTGAAGTTGTCCATCCCTAGAAGTAATAAACCCTCGTGCAAACTTTGCAAAGTTTGATCCATCACATGTTGAGAGCAGTGTTATGAGTTCTTCCTTAGTGGTGAAGGAAGAATGGGAAATCTTGAAGCATGAGCTATATAAAAAAGAAGAATCCATTTGGCATGATGATGGAGAGCATTTGATGGTCAAAATCAAATTCCCAAGTACCATTGTTCATTTTAAACTTGTTGGAATTTTCATATTGGCAACCAAGGGTAAGCAATTGATGACCTTCACATCAAGAGGTTGTTGCATCAACACCCTACTTTGTCCCTACAATATTTTGATCACCATGAAGATCACACTAACAATGAAGACAAGATAAACGGCACTAAATGGAGGAAGGAATTTCTCCAAAAGAATCTTAAGGATGAGAAGTTGCAAATTCCCAATATGGATGTGGGATCTAGGTGAGACTTACAAATTTAGTATTGTTGTCATACAAATTCTAAGTTCTTTGGCACTCGTGTAGAGGTTGGCAAGGCCTTGGAATCATGAAAAAGAACAATAAGGTGAAGAGCATGTTGAAGAGCATGCAAACCACCCCAAATCTTGTTAAGCATCATGCTTTACTTGCTATTTTTCAAAGGCTACATAGGGTGGTTTTGATTGATGGAAGCATGAAGGGCACACAGTACAAAGTTGTACAACCCTTGGCCAAGGTTGAGGTATGTACCGCTATTATAGAATCATTTTCAACCCTTGTAAATCAGATTCCATGTGGAAAAACACATTTCTACAGCCATGGTATGAAGGAGAATACTTTGTTTAATTTTGTGTATGTAAGGGATTGCTATGTGGGGTCACAAAGTACAATTTGTACAATGAACATATTGCTGTTTGAGAGGGAAAACCGAGCAATTAATGACTGTTACAGTCATTATACAGCCCACTTACATTCTATTTTATGTTGTTAGACAATGGATGGAGTTTGGACGGTCATGAAAGTGGGGGTAAGCAATAGATATCATGACCCAATGATCAATGGGAGGGCTGTTTATAACTTGTTGACTGTTGTTTCTCACATTTCCAGTTGTTCCCTCAAATGCTTACTGCCACAAGAGAGAATCTTGACTCTCGGGAGGTGTGTTTCCCACCCCTTATCACCTTAGAGATGTTCCTAGGAAGTACAAATGGGTTTCCAGCCACTACAGGAATGAGTTTGAGGAAGAAAATGACATGCTACAACCATGATTGCGGTAACATAAACAAACCTTTGGGAATCCGGGTGAGGAGAAATCATAAGGAAGAAGCAAGAGATCGAAGAGGATTAATATCATGTTTATAAGGCTTGATGAGGTGATTGGAAAAGTGATGTTAAACACTCTTGTTTTCACTAACATGTTTGTTCTATGTGTAGGATCACAATGTGGACCTGTTAGTGACTATTATGACCCATTTCCAGCCCCCATAGGGCCTAATTTGTACCTGATTTTTGAAGATACAGCCCACTCTTCTAGTGAAGAATGTGACCTACATGAATACTTTGTCAAATACAGGGATGAGTATAGAAGTGCCATCTTGGCAAGGGCTGATTGGATTTGTCACATGCCAAGAATGAATAAGATTTTAAGCATCAAGAAGATAGTCAATTGGAAGGACACGGGGCAGCTTGGAAGAGGACTATGGGCAAGGTGGGAGCTTCATTGGGCTCCAAGGCAAGGTTGCCCTCTTTATGAAGAGGTGCACATGGGAATTCCAAAAATGGGCGCTCAAATGGATTCCAAAAAGGGGATGGCTTCAGTCTGGTTTGAATTTGCTTATTTCAAAAAAGGTTGTGAATCATATCATAGGTGGGAAAAAAGAGCCTTAAGGATCAAGGGCAGCCATGAGGGGTGTTTTTGTACCACCCTAAATGAGCATTGTTCAGAAATTTGGAGAAGCATTGGCTGGAAATGGAACTTCCAGCAAGTAAGAATGGGGTATTCCACCAAGGAAGGAGGAAGGCACCTCCCTAAGGTGCATGAAGGGATAAGAATTATGATGGGCAGCAACTGTATCTCTTTCTACCATACTATCCATGACAATTCCAACTTATTTGTTGAGTTCAAGGGTCATCAAATACAACTCAAAAGCATGTTGCATGAAAAAAGTTCAAAGGGGTGATTTGTTTTTGAAAAACCTCGTGGTTAGGGATGATCCAAAGGCTGTTATGCATAATTACAGCCCACCAATCCCCGGGTATATGACTGAATATGCAATATCTCTTGCCCAAGGGAAAAACTTCACGTGCATGACGAATAAGGGTTGACTTGCAGCCATTATAGAGGAGCTTTCAACTCCAAAATTACACAGAACAACAAGCTTAGAGGCCATTTGGGAGCATGTTGATAGTTATTTCAGGTTTGGCGATGACAAGTACAATTGGGACAGCACCTTGTTGGGGAAAAGAAAGGTACTACAATGCTGTTCCAACACTTCCAGCATGTGTGGACAGAAAGCTTCTTACAGGTACAACAACAAAAGGCTTCAGAACAGGGCTTTTTTTTCCATGGGAAGGGGCTATAGGTGGGTTTTGCATAAGGCAGATTGTTGGGACAACTCCAAAGATGTTGCAATTGTTTGAGGACAAGCAATTTTGGGCGGGAAGGATTGTCATGTCCCCCTTTTTGGCCTAAGCAAAAAAGTGACCCTTAGCCTAGTTCTCTTGGTGTTTCCTCTAGGCTAAGGGAAGAAGGGCGCAAGGGAAGCACTAATTCCCCCCTCTTCAAAGGTAAAAAGTACTTTTTCACTTAAGTAAATCTAATTTTACATTGAGGAGGGCCCATGATAGGGCTCACAAAGCTTTTACGTGATTCAAGAAGGTAGCCAACCTTATAATTCACTTACTCTCCTTTCATATGGAGCGTCCAACTAAAAATGAGAGTATTTAAGAAGGATTGGAATTCAATTGAAAGGTTATACTTTTTGGACAATTGAAATTGTAAGTTTAAACACGAAAACGCTTAGCTTATCCATTGAGGACGAAACCCTTCAATGGAAGTTTGAAGTAAGGATGAAAAGCCTTACATTCAACTAGGGCATCCTCATTCAGGGGTTGTATTAACCTTCATTGGTCTGATTTTTGCAGTATATTCATCTAATATAAAAGAAATGCAGCAAGGTGGCATTCGTCAAGGGTTGCAATTGGTCACTAAGTGTGGCGACTTGTTGTAGGGCTGCAACTAGGGCAGCGAATGGCTTATGATAGATATCAAATGGCATTTGAGGGGCAGCGTTGGAATTGAGGATTGATTGCAGCGATTGTCTAGGGCTGTACCTGGTTTTGGAAGGGAGCGACCTAGGTAAAGGTCAGGTTTCCATGTGTCTAAGGCAGCAACTGTGGGGATAAACACAGCAGTCCCTTCTAGGCAGATAGGTGACTCCTTTGGGAGTGTACTCCACTATTTTGAATGGCTATTTGAAGCCAAAAACTATGTTTGTACATTCAGAAAGTATTATCGTATTTTTATATTTTTTCCTAGCTAATATTTGAAGTGGAAACAGGCTGATAAAAAGGTATAAATTCTGATTACAATATTCTGGAAATTTGATAAATTATTGGTGAAAGAAATATGGAGTTTGAGACCTAAATTCTGAATTTTCTGAGTATATATCATTGGCTGTGATATTGGGCAATTTCTTGTAGTTTTTGAGGGAATTAAAATATTGTTTGATGCCCCAAAATTGGAACTTCAGCATTCTGAATTTTTAAGTATTGCTAGGGTTTAGAATGATTTATTACAGCTTGTTGGTAGGGGCTTGATATCTAGGGTTTGCTGGAAAAATCAGAAAAATATCTTCTTTGGTTAGGGTTTGAATAAATTCAGAAATTTGCATATTTGAATAAGGGTTTGTTGAAAAACGCCTTTGTTTCAGTTTCAGCCCTAAAGGAGACATTTCAGGAAGGATAGGAAACATGGGGACACCTACAAGTAATCCCAAAATCCTAGGAACAATATTTGCATAGGAAAATAGCAAGGAAGCGGGGACAGAAGTATGAGAGGTGGAGATACATCCACGTACAACATAGGCTATAAATCCCTTTCCCATTCTATTGATTAATTCCATGTTAAAAAGTGGCAGGAAACACATTCCTTAGACAGGTTTTCAGGGTGCAACTAAATAAGCAATGACAATGAAGACAAGTTAAATTATTACATGAAGGACATCTTTGCATACTATAAAAATTTAAAATACCTTTTGGACTGTTTATTAGACAGGAAATGTATTGGAGAATCATTGTGCATATGGAAGGATATCAACAGGAAACTAACTATTTTCTTGGATTATGAGTCCATATATAGGAAAAATGATATTTGATTGTAGGACTTAAGAGAATCTATGCATATGTGCAGAGAAGCCTGCTTTTTTGTTTGATCCAAAGAAATATGCACTGAGGGTACAGTATGGCAAGTTGGGCCTTGTTGTCTGCAGTGGTGGATTGAATACAAAATCCAACATGGTGATATTGCAAACAATAAAGCATTGAGAATAAAGATCCATTTTGGGTCATGTGGGCCACCATAGATGATTCATGAAAGATTTTGCAGCCATTTCCCAATCTTAGGAGTTGTTGACCCAAAAGGCAATCCCACTTTGATGGGGGAAAAAGCAGCAAGAAGTATTTTTTAACTAGGTGCAACCCCTTTGGCATTTCCGAAGTGGGTTTAGTAATTTCATATTCACGTGGATGCATCCAAGTTTGCAATTTGGTGTGCTGAAACACAAGCGCAAATAAAAGATTGCTTAGAGCTAAGATGAACTATAGAACCATGTTGATTCAACCATCATTTATAGGCCAATCCTTTTTACAAATCTTTATAGGTCATCGATCTCTGCTGTAATTGATCAATAAACATATAAATATAATCCATGGAGAAGTCTGACAGTAGGTTTTTTTGTTACACAAATTCATATTAGAATGTGGTTTGAACAGGGAAAGCACATGCAGCTGCAA
This sequence comes from Torreya grandis, assembly GCA_037957365.1. Taxonomy (NCBI): domain Eukaryota; kingdom Viridiplantae; phylum Streptophyta; class Pinopsida; order Cupressales; family Taxaceae; genus Torreya; species Torreya grandis. The sequence goes on from JARHVA010001081.1 coordinate 1,414,340, forward strand.
ACCAACATTAGTGAGTGGTACAATCGATAGAGTTTTGATGTGTATATGAGATGCCAAAATTCTAGGAGATTTAAGAATATCTTGATATAGTAAATCTCTTCCTGATATGGTATTGAATGAGCAAATAAGGATGGTGAAGAAAGCTGGACTGTTTTAATTAGTTAAAGTTAAGCCAATCCTTTATTACATAAAATCAGACCGAGTACTCTGAAGATGTATGGCAGCTACAGTAAGAAGCTGAACAATATTTGAAGGAAACTCATGATTGCTCGTCAAGTGTACACAAAGAAGTGAAGGAAACTGTCATTAAGGTGCTATTGGCAGAGGTTTGAAGGCCCATTATTTTTACAGAATTCAATTAGTGGCCCGCAACATGTGAGGCACGCTAGAGATCAGGGATCTCACAAACCACAAGACCCAAGTCTTGACGGAAAGGGTTCGGACATTATCAAGAAATTCATGCATGTTCACTTGTATCTATGGAATATAAGACTAAGTGGGTAGAGGTTAAGGTTTTGACAGATAAAACAGAAAGTAAAACTAAGTTCATTTATCAACAAATTGTTACAAGATTTGTGTACCCACGTCAGTTCACAAGTGACAAAGGAAGCCACTTTGTAAATCAAATTACTGAATTGATAAGTACAAATTGATCACAAAACACAACCACTCAAAAACTGGCAAGTAGAAGCCACGAATAAGGTATTGATTAATGTTAAGTTCATAATGCACATGGCATGGAAGCTCATGATTGGAAGGATATACTTTCCCCAATAAAGTGGCCTACAGAACAACTAGCTCCACACCATTCCAACTCATTTATAGACAGGAAGTTGTGGTACACTTGGAATTCTTGGTTTCAACTTCTAAGATTCAACTTTGCACTATGGGGATTCTCAAGGCTGGCATACAAGTCAGATTGGCTCTAATGCCCTGTACGATACCTATGCTCAAGGAACAAATTTAATGGATACCTTAAAATAAATTTCCAAGAAAAGGGCATAGGGACACTAAATGAAGAAACCAAGCCAGTATGAGAAAGGAAAAAAACTGCAGTCCTAGATCTAAGTGCTCATCTATTGTCTCTCTTAAGATGTGCCTAACCGTCTCATTAAAATTCTAGTTACACCTATAACAATGTTGTGTGACTAATTCTAAATTACATTTGGAGCCATACAAAATGGGGTTCACTTTAGCAGCTATGCCAAGGATCTATGCAACAAATGTTTCAAGACCTGATAATGCAAGGATTCTGCAACAAGGTCAAGGTCTAAATGCAATTATTGTCCTTAGATATATGGAGCTCTGCTTTGGTGACTGGGATCTAAATAAATTAGTTTCCTTAATCGTTAGAAGTAAATTAAAGGTAGTAAAGGATGCAAATTTGTCCGCACAAGTTTCTATCAAACCAACATGCTATTTTCAATGTCCCATTCTTGAAATTTTCCACAAATAATCCAATTTAATGCAATCCCAAAGAAAAAGTTTTCTTTCATATCTAAAATTAATTTTTTGAGGAAAAAATAGAATCGGTTGTACAAGGAAGCTTAACTCGTTTTCACATACCATGAGTGGGTGACCATTGTACAGCATTTGCAGCTTTTGTGTGACCCATCAGGTTGATTGCAACTCCTTTTGGAATCCTTTCACACTGTACATTACGATCCCCACAATGTCTCAGTTGTTCTCGAATAGGAGAGGGTAACTTTGAATCAGAAATACTTCCAACAACTGAAAACCCGAAATAGAAAAGTCAGTAATATATATCAGAGTCAATGAAAGCCAAAATATTAATAAATAAATTCACACTATTGTGACAAAATAATGCAGTTCTTCCATGAAATAACAAAATCATAAATAAAATCCAAGAGTGGATAAACAATTCTGTTTACTTTTTTAAATTTGTTGGAGCTGGTGAGACTTGAGTCTCAACTGCTATCTTGCATGTAGTCAGCACCCATGCTCAAGCATGATTTAGGGGAATGCATTAGCTGTTGACAAGATGTTCCTAATGACCTGGAGATTGAACCAACTCAATACAAGAATCACCTGGTCCAATGAAAGGTAAAAGCCTAGTAGAGTTACCCCTGTGAATCTAGAGAGAACACATGCACTACCTATGCAGGCATTGGCTCATTACATAAAGGATACAATTAAAATGATGTTCTTGTGCTGTTGTATCTAAGATTCTCTCAAACTTAGGTTTCGAAAAGATGGTAAGTCTTCTTGTATTGGTGTTACTTTAAATAGTTATGTCAGACACTCCTGCTGCTGCTGTTAAGGACCTTCATGGTCTGCCTTCTCAGACAACTGCTCGTATATCAATGGATAATCAAGCTGAATATTCTGCTAATAAATCTCTGAGCCGATATAGATGAAGATGTAGATAACAAGCTTGTCAACGACCCTTCAAAGTACATACGTTCTAAGTTATCCATAAGAATGATTTTTAATTTATGATTTAGACTAGATGAAATGTTGATAGGAGTGGGTTGCAGTTAAGTTTATGGACTTTATTTTAATTTGGGTGATAGCTGAGCTTGATGAACATTATTGTGGTTTGCAAATTTCTGCAAGGACAATGTACTACTTTGGGCTCTTTAGAGCCACTAAGGTGGGCTTAGATTTTTTCTCTATTTTTATATCAATATAAAAAGAAAAATTATCTTCTGCTCATACATATAATTGCATCAGAAGCATGAACAACAAAAAAATCTGGATCAAGTTGCTCTTAAAGAGGAAGTAAACAATCAAACTTCTCAACTTCCCTGCTAAGTTGAGATTATATGTGCATATCAAAGTGGCAGGTATCTTTGTTGAAATCAATGTATTGAGACTCAGACTTGGTTTGGACTCGGCAGGCCCATTTTGGGCTTGGACTCAGACTTGGTAAAGAGAATTGGCAAAAACTCAGCAAAACTCAACAAATCAGTAAATCTCGATCAAAATCACCTGAAAATGTGACTTACAGCACCAAAAAAGTGTCCTCCATGCTTCAAATCCTGTTTTTCTCTTATAAGGGCTACTGAACAGAAATGTAGATGCTAGAATGAGGGAGGGAGGGAAGTTTTGCAGCTTAAAGATTTTTTTCTTCTTTATTTTTGCACTTCTTTTGTTGAATGGTAAACCTCCCTAGGGCTCACTCAGCGAGTTCAGTCTCAAAACTATACTTGTAATATACATGTTGCCCACTGTAAAGAAGATTATTTGGAGAATAATCATCAATGGTTATGAGGTTAAAGTCCCTTTAAATTTATAAAAAAACAGATCGCCTTTTAGTGGCAAGGCGAAGTAATTTCCATAATCTTCATGTTAAACTGGTGGTTGTAATGCAGGTCATGCCAAGAATAGGCCCAGTTAAATTGGACAGGATAGAAACCCATCACCTCACATAAACAGACTGTGTTAAGCTGAGCATGCCGGCTGTCTATGTTAGCCACACCGAAAAGTGCTAAATGTATGAATGCACCGACTGTTTAAGCTCTTCCTAAACCCTAGGCCCAGTTAAAATGGACAGGATAGAAACCCATCGCCTCACATAAACAGACAGTGTGTTAGGCTGAGCATGCCGGCTGTTTACGTTAGCCACACCGAAAAGTGCTAAATGTATGAATGCACCGACTGTTTAAGCTCTTCCTAAACCCATTGGGTGTGGCTTCCAAGCCTAAAGTGTTCTGAACTCAATAGTACATTCAAATGATGGTGGGTCAGGGTTGTTATTTGCCTAGCTAAAAATGAAGGCCCTATGGCAATGGAATCTACCAGCATTTGGCATAATTGAGTAAGTATTCATAATCGTACTGATGTAAAAAGATAGACATGTCACTACTCCGCTATGAAACTCCCCCACAGCTGTGAAGAGCTTTGGTCTCAACATTGGAACATGTGGGAGAAAATACCGAAGCAAAATTCCAGAGAAGGTGTTCTTGATTTCTGCGTTCTATGGTATTTTGGATGCACTGAGTGAGAAACCCAGAAATGTCTTGGACTGTTGTGCAAATTGAATTGCTATTAGGGTTTTTAGGGTTTGAGAAATCATAGCAGAAATCATTGAGCACATTTAAGGAAACATAAAATATAAATTAGTATTGTATTTGGGTAAGGCATGCAGCAGTTCAGCTTAAATCAATTTATAAATGAGGAATGAGTTAAAACCTGCTGATGGGTTTGACGTGGAAGGAGGCTCGGATATTTGCGCTTCCCTGCGCTGTCGCTTTGAAATGTATGGAGCACCTGCAAAAATACTATTACTATTGCTCTCCTGCCATACTTCACTTCTCTTCGTATTTGTATTTGTATTTTCTCTCACTCGTACATATGCTTTACGACCATCGGCAGGGGCAAAATCGCCTTCGTATTCACCGTTATCGTCTGAATATGCAGCACGCAGTAAATCCATTGGTTTTCGGAGAGACAAAAAAATTGCCACCGCTATGATATTTTTATGACACGGAAAATAGATTCACCTATGTGTTAGTTTTTGTACACGTTAAACTGGCAGTTGCCCCAAGGGAAGCCGGAGGAATTGTTTTTTTTTCTTAAAATCATATGTACTGAGTGTTTTATTTTAATATATTATATATTTTTATTTTAATATTATATTTTTTAATAATAATATATTATAATAGATATTGTATTAAAATATATATTATAATATGTGTTATATTATATATTTTAATCTTTGATATATTATTTTTATATATATAAATATTATATAATACAATTAAAAAATCTAATATTAAAATAAAAATATATAATATATATAAATTAAAAAAAAGGGCAAAGCTTGTTGATTATAGATATTTAATCAAAATATTTTAGAAGACCCAGGGGAATACGGTAGGAGTATCCAACATAAAAAAGAGCAAGAAGCTCTGTAGAACTTAAAAACTGAATTAAAAACTAATATTTATCAGAGATTACTATGTCTGCATTGTTACCATCATCCCAGACTTTTTCTTCAAGGTTGATAACAGCCAAAGAGCCTATCAGGGGAATCTTTTCAGTATCATGCATAATTCTCAACGTTTCACAAATTACCTTTAGCTTCGGGTGTTGAAGGATGTTGTCTTCAGCGATTGCCTTTATCATAGTCTAAATTTGATCGACCCTGGTTTCCATCAAGTGACTGAAATGATCCACATCTTCACAAACAGTAAGAGAATTGCTAGCACTAAAGAGAAGAGTTTGAATGCCAATACGCTGAGCCACTTTGAGGGTGTCCAAGCAGGGATTAGACTAACCAGTATCTTCGATAGCCTTTATGACTGCCTCCACAAAAGCCATTGAGGAGCCGCCACCGAGACGAGCAACAAGCTAGGCACGGAGCAGATTCGTGGCCATCCATTTCAACAGCTTCTCATCCTTCACACCCTCCAGCAAGGTTTTTTTCCAAAAATCTAGTGCCTCCTGGGCCGTAAAATGAGTCTTTTTATCTAGGAGGGACCCCGAGTCAAGCAAATGGCAAAGCTTCAGATCTTCCACCGGGCCCAGAAAGGAGGAGTGGACATCTTCCAAGGAATAGTTATGCAGCAAACTATTATTCATTTCATTAACCGAATTGACAACAGAGGCCTTACCTTTACCCTGCCTAGGACGCTTGTTGCCCGAGCCTCCCGCATCCATTCTGCCAGAGAAGATATCACCACAAAGCCAGGGGCAAAAAGCAAAGAAGGGTGAAGAATGCCCGAGGTGGAGAGCAGATGAGGGTAAATACCATGCCACGAGACACGCGTGTTGTGTGCGGTTCTCAATAATCATCATTCGCCACTGCCAATAATAAATTCCCATGCTTCATAGATCCAAAAAATCATACCCCAACCGATTAATGATTATCTTTATTAATAAAGTGATTATGTGAATCATTTTCCGCTATCCTCCAAGCCTTAGAACCCTTGAAGAGTGTGTTGGTCATAGGGAGACTTAGTTTCGATTGATTGAAGGTGGCACCTTCATTAGCCATATGGTTAGCAAGCTTGTTACATTCACGAAAGATGTGCAAGGGAAAGTAGGTCTTCAATTTGTTACACATAGTCTTGCAATCATCCATAATATTCTTTAAGATCCAATTGTGCGTAGATCCTTTCGAGAGGGATTCAATGACAACTTTCGAGTCCCCTTCTATTTCCAAATCAAGCCAATTATTTTGAACTGCTAAAGAGAGACCACACCAAAGAGCTTTGGCTTCAATGACATTATTGGAGCATGAGCCAAGCACTTCATTGAATTTGAGTAAGAATTTTCCCCTAAAATCTCTGAATGTCCCCCTGACGCTAGCCATACCAGGATTGCCTTTAGCGGCGCCATCAAAGTTGAGCTTAATCCTAAGGCTAGACGGTGGAGTCCAATTGTCTCTCCTGCTTTTTTTAGTGTTGCTTTTGACCCTATTATTAGGGACACCAGCAATGGTGTCATTCCAATTTTGTAGCAGATAATTATCAGCTGGAGTAATATTGCCATTTTTTGTAGGCCAACAAATGAGCAGTTATCTGATGGCCTTCAAGATTTTGTTAATGATTCTGAATTTATTTTGACTGGTATCTTTGAAGATTCTTCTATTCCTTTCAAGCCAGATATTCCAACATATGATCGTTGGAAGAGAATACCAGATTTGCTGAAATATAAGTGAGTTGATCTTGAGATTCCAACTAAGAATTAAATCCCTAAGAGAGTTAGGGAGAACAAAATTACAATTGAATCAGAGCAGAAACAAATTCTAGGTTGTCAAGGAAAAATGGAAATGTATGAGAAGATGATTAGTACTTTCTTTCTAAGAGTAACACAAGATGCATCTTGAAGGTCCTTGAAAACCTTTCTTTCTGAGATTGTTGACAGTGGGAATTTTGTCCCAACAAGCAATCCATAGAAAGGAGTTAGCCTTGGGAATATCATGTTTATTCCAAATTGCAAAAGAGGGAAAAGGCTCCAAATGCTGAGTATCTTGGGCATAATAGATTTGGTAACCTTCTTTAACAAAGTAATTGCCAGATTTGGATCCTTTCCAAATAAGAGTATCATCTTTTTTGGAGAAGTGGAAAGGTCAAAGAATTTCCTTCAACTTCTTTTATTTTTTGAGATGCTCAGGAACTTGCAAGTCTAACCAACCATCTTTACTATTGTTGAAATATTTTAAAACCTAAATTCCTGCATGAGAAGAACACCAGATATAGAGATTTTGAAGAGAGTTGATGCTTGAGAGGGGAAAAGGTATAATCCAAATGTCAGCCAGAATTTGGCTTTGCTACCTCCCGACATTCCATCTAATCAAAGTCTTAATCATATGACTTGCTTGTATCATTAGATTTCAAGTATGAGAACCTTTGTGCAAAGAACTTGTAAAGACCTCTATTGAATTGGCCTTTAATTTTATGTTCTGGGCACTTGGTAATTTCATCAAACACTTTGCTTGTAAACTTGTTCTTGGCTGGTAAGTGTTTTCAGTTTGCTTTGCTTGTTGAAATGGTCTCAAATGAGTATAAATGTTGGTAACTTATCACTATAGAGTCTAAACAATGATCTAATATGAAGATGCAATTCTCTTTTTGTCTTTCAAATACATATATATGAACTTTAAATTAAAAACATGCACCTACAACCAACTGTCATTTTCACAAACACTTGGCATGCATACCAATGTACTATTCTAAATGATCATTACATTGAATCTAAGACTCCCAACTTGTATTACCTTCATTCAAATGTAAATCCAAGTACAATATAACATGAATTCACCAAGACTCTTGGTGCACAATGAAAATGTAAATACAATGCCAAGTCTGATATGAAACAACCATCTACAACATGCAACATTAATGATTCAATTAACAATGTAAACTATGACATGAGGAACCTGATTATGAAATTGACCTATGCTATAGATGAAGACGCAACCAATATCTTATGCAAAGAACCTTATCCAAGCTCAAATCGAAGCCCTCTACCAGCGTCCCCTGTTTTGATATAGGAATGAATATATAAAATAATTTGCAACCTTAAAGACCCCACTCAAGCACTGAAAATGATTGTATGGCCCTCAAGAATGGAGCGCCCAACCTAGGGAATAAAATCACTGCCTTTTGTGGCCTCCATGAATAAAATCATGATTCCCAATTATGCTGACATAAAGTCTGAAATTACATCAAACTATTGTTATTAAAAATTAGACTTTAATCTCCTTCTCAAATGCCAAAATAGATGCCAATGTCAAGCTGGAAAAGTAATGCCATTTACTCTCCCTAATTGCCCTAAACAAACTCCAAAAATTGCCAATGAAGAACAAGTTGAAAGTCTGAAGTAACTTCTTCAACTTTGCAACCCTTTGGAGGATCTTTCACCACCTCAGTTATGCCAATCGAAGAGAGTTTTTGTTCTCAATGATCGAATATAGAAACTGTAGAAACCCTTGGCTCCACAATGGACATATCAAAAGCAAATATCAATTCTTGGATGATTAGAAGCTTAGCCAAACCCTCTATTTATTCTTTTTTTCCATCCTTCAAGAAGCTTCTAGAATATTATTTTATTTTATTTAAATCACTTTATTAAAGTCTCATCAAATACACATTATATAACTTTGAACTTTAAAATAAATATGAAGATGATGTCAGAATGTCTTCATCTTTAGCTCATCAAAAAGGTCTTGATGAGACGCATCTAACCCCACTCTGAAAATCTTGATCTGACATTAAACCCAAACTTACTAAAAATAGTAAGTACCTCACAAGGCACCCAAAACTACCACTGATCATGCCAACTTGATCCAAACCAAAACTACACATCCAAATGGCCCATCCAAGGCCAACTCACCATGGTTCCCTAACCAAACTGCTAGTCCATAGGAAACCAATGATGGACTAACACTGTATCTAGAAAGGGGACATAATAGTCCACCCCTACTGAAATTGATTGTCCCCAAGCAATCTCAACTGCCAAGAGAAACCCTTTGTAAGATCACTCCACCTGGGTCCCATGGGTAAAGCTATGTAATGTCCCTGATATCATCAACTAACTCCTGTAACACCTACATCAGAACAATTGACTAAACCTGCCTACCCCCATCAATCTCACCATTAAGAGTTGCAGGAATATGATCCTCAAAAGGAAGCAACTCAAAATACCAACCATATTTGCTTCCAAATTCTATGCAAAGCAAGTTGTCATACAAGTTGTCCATCACATGCGCCACTGAATTGTGCATTTGTAATAATAAATGTACATGAGGATCAAATGTAAAGTTGTATCCACTCCTCACATGTACACCCCTGAAATTTCCTCTACAAACTCTATTTGAAATCTTGATGCACTGGAAGGATCTCAAATGCTATCATCATCTCATAACTGGAGTCAAGAGAGTGGTCAACATCTAACTCGAACAGAGGATTATCATCATGGATGCCATCTACTCCCTGAAAAGAAGCTAGATCGACATCATCATGCAAGTCCTAGAGCAAATCATCTCCTCCCGATGAGGATGTCCAATGACAATCTCTATAGTGTCGATGTATAGTCTAATGCTCGAATTACCCATCACACCTGTATCTTGAGTGTGAATGTTCATGCTACTATCATCAACAAGTGTATTGGCTACCCTAGATGAATAAGTCTATGTTGTACATGATGTGCATCTATCCAAACTCAACTTTGAGCAAATCTCATCAACAAATCTCTGGGAATCTTGAAGTGCTAATGAAGTACTCACCAAAGAATCCCTAGCGACCTCAAGCTCTTGAGAGAGCTTATCAGCTTCCTCTTCTTTCCTCATCAGGGCATCTAAATAAATCCCCACAAGGCTAAGAAGGGCGTCTCTGTCTGAAAGAAGGTTCAAATAATTAAACTTCATTATCCCCATACCTTCTTTGAAAACTTGCAAATCATCATGAGAAGACTCTGCTCCAATCCCCCTTTGTATTTTTTCTAACTAAACCACCCAAAGATGATCCTCAATTAGTTTGTGCATCTTGTCATGATGAGATAATGCTACAATGATCTCATCCTCCTTCATTGTCAACTGAGTCTCCAAGCTATGAATGACTTCCACCTCACATGAAGAAACCTCAATCTGTTCTTGTTTCCTCATGTTGGGAATCTTATCAACCTCATCATCATTATTAGAACAAAGTGCATTTTTAGCTTCAACCTCTCTTTGGATAAAGAGTCTTCTAATGTTGTCTGTCCTTTTTTGTCTTGCTATGTTGATGAGATTGACCTTTTCTTTCACTTCTTGAAGATGTTGTATTGCATTGGTAGCCACTAATCTAGCCTATTTGACTTTTTGAAACCATTCTTCGTTCATCTTTTCAGATTTCTTTACCTCTTCGATGCCAAAATATACAAAATCAATCCTCTTATGCTTAATATCTTCATGTCAACCAATTGGTGTAGGGCTGCCATCAATGGTTGATATCATATCACAAGCTCCTATCTCATGAGAATGATGGGACATAATGTTGTTGTCCTCAAACAAATCAGTAATGACGTCATGCCATTGTAAAATGTCTCCTTCATCATGTGTAGTCAAAACACATGTGGTTGCTCCACTAAGTAAAGGATTAACTTTCACATCCACCTTTCTATCTTGAGCCTCTGATATACTTTCAGATGTATGAATAACATTCATCGAACCACCATCTAATTCTTTACCATGATAAGATGAAGCAATGCTAGACTCACTTAATGAAGCATCACAAGAAACCTTATCTTCATGTAGATGTTCTAATGCAACTGGTTTATCTTCAAACATCACTTTCTCTTCTCTGATCTTGAATTCATCATGGAGTGTCTTGTGCCCAACATCTTTTGTAATGCAAGTCTGATTTTTGCTCTCCATAGGATCAGTTGTATGCTAGTCACTAGCTACTAAAAATTCATTGTAAAGATTTCTAAATACTTCACCTGTAGAGACCTCTTGTTTCTTCTTATTTTTGTTTTATGATATAGACCCTTTAAAAATGGATGTCATATACCGTGTTAATTTGTTTATGGTTGTAGGGTGTGAAATCAATTCATCCATCCTTTCCTGGCTTTGTCTAAGATTCTCCAATTCTTTCATCATGGCATTTGACTGGTTCTTGAAAATAGTCATGTTGTTTAACTAGACTTCCAAACTGCAGCTGAAACTTACCCAATAGGGTGGCAAGAAACCACTTTGATACCATTGTAAAGACCCCTGCTGAATTGGCCTTTAATTTTCAGTTCTGGGCACTTAGTAATTTCATCAAACACTTTGCTCATAAATTTTTTCTTGGTTGGTAAGTGTTTTCAGTTTGTTTTGCTTATTGAAATGGTCTCAAATGAGTATAAATGCTGGTAACTTATCACTATAGAGTCTAAACAATGATATAATATGAATATGCAATTCTGTTTTTATCTTTCAAATACATATATATGAACTTTATATTAAAAACATGCACCTACAACCAACTATCATTTCACAAACACTTGGCATGCATACCAATGTGCTATTCTAAATGATCATTACATTGAATCTAAGACTCCCAACTTGTAGTACCTTCATTCAAATGTAAACCCAAGTACAATATAACATGAATTCACCAAGACTCTTGGTGCACAATGAAGATGCAAATACAACGCCAAGTCTAATATGAAATAACCATCTACAACATGAAACATTATTGATTCAATTGACAATGTAAATTATGACATGAGGAACCTGATTATGAAATCATCATATGCTGGAGATGAAGAGGCAACCAATATCCAATGCAAAGAACCTTCTCTAAGCTCAAATCAAAGCCCTCTACTAGCCGCCCCAGTTCTGATATAGGAATGAATATATAAAATGATTTGCATCATTAAAGACCCAAATCAATCACTAAAAATTATTTTAGGGCCCTCAAGAATAGAGTGCCTGATCCGGGCAATGACTCAGGCAACAATTTGGGTGACAGTTCCTCTCCAATTGATGACGAAACTTCTGGGAGCCATAACTTTTGCACCGTAGCTCCAATTGACTCACCGTTTGAACCGTTGGAAAGATAAGAATGAGGAGAATGTGGTGAGATGGTTTTAATCTTTTTTCTATGGATTTTTACCTCAAAAAACTCAATAGAAGTGCCCCAAATTTTAATTTTAGTAGTGCAGTCTAAAAATAGTAAGTTTCTAAAAATAGTAATTCCTTGAATTTTGTATTGTTTTAAATCATGGAAGTCAAACCACTTAATTTACCTCAAGATTGGTGACCCTCCAAATCCTCCCCCTTCTTTCAAAATGTGTATAAATGAATATGTAACCTGAAATGGAAATCAGACATATCTTCCCAGAGATAAGCATTTAGTTGTATTGCAATTTTGAGTAATAAAACATCTCTTCTCAGAGAAGTCATTGTTATTATGTTATTTTTGTGTTCTTGAAATATTTGTCAACCAAAACTTTTGATTTTTGGATCAATGGTATCAGAGTGATTTGTCTTGAGAGTGTATGATCCCGAGGATGAGGTCAGGCTACAAGAAGTTTGGGTGGAAAAAAATAGAGCTTCCAAACTATCCACCTATTTGCTCGAAATGACTTCAAATGGTAGATGACACTGAGACATTCGATCCTTTCAAGGAAATGGTGAATGAATCCCTCCAATGGTAACAATCATAGATGCTACAACAATTTGCCCAAATTCTCCAACAACTCTTGATGGGAAATTTTGGCTCCTCATCTGCACTTCCTAGATCCTCATCCATGGAATGTTCTTTCAGTGTCCAACACCCTTCAAGGTTTAGGTGAATTTTGATATTCCTACATTTGAAGGCAAAATCAATGATGATGTAGTAGAAAATTGGTTGGATCAATTATCTTCCTACTTCTCTGTAAATAAATTCACCGATAGAGAAAATATCACTTTTGCTCTTTTGAAAGCATCATTGCCCATGAAAAATTGGTGGGAAGTGTACAAAAAGAGGTTCAGTACATATGACATTGGCCTTGAGGTGGAACCTACCTAGGATGATTTTTTGGAAGCGATAAAGGAGAAATATTATTCCATTGGAGCATATGATGATCTATACATACAATGGCAACAACTTCGCCAAGGTAAGGACCAATTTGTTCAAGATTACATAGACATTTTTTATTCTTTGTTTGCAATATTGGGCATCCAAGAAAGTGAGAAACATCAGACTCTCAAATATATTGGTGGACTACAATGGTACATATGGGGGGAAATGGAACTCTTCAATTTGGAAACCCTCAGTGAGGCATACAAGTTCACAGTGAAGATTGAGCAGAAGCATGGTAGAAAGAATACAAAGAGTCAGTCTTCAAAATGGAAAAGTGACAAGGAAGTTCAAACACGAGGCCAAAATTGGAAGCAAAAGGAGTTTCAAGATAAGAAACCCCAGAAGGGGAAGGCTAAACAATGGTGTGACTACCAAAAAATTGGAACTCCCTCCAAAGAAGAATGTCGAGCCATCAAGTCACTGATTTTGGAGTCATAATACTCAACATATACTACTCTGTCTCATACACAACCTACAGTCGAAGAGGACAAAGAAGAGATTGTAGATGCTGAGCCTGATACCATCGTCACTTCATCACAGACCCATGAGGAAAGGCCAGATGACAAGGAAAGATTGTTTCACTCTAAATTATGGGTAAAAGATAAACCTCTACATTTCATTCTTGATAGTGGGAGTCAAAAGAATTTAATCTCTGTTAAAGTTGTGAAAAGTCTCAATCTATCCATGAAGCCTCATCCAAAGCCATATAGTATTATATGGTTGAGCCCAGCGAGAGACTTCCATGTCACCCATCAGTGTCTTCTTTCGTATGCAATAAAACCTTTCCAAGATGATGTCTTATGTGATGTGGTCAATATAGATGTTTGTGATGTACTCCTTGGTCAGCTGTTCATGTATGATCAACATGGCACCTATGAATCATGAACCCAAAGAATCACCCTCACTCTTGGAACACGACGCTATAGGGTACCAAAGGTACCACCTCCCACATCTGTCTCCCTGATTAGTGCCAATAAATGTAAAAGATTGGTGGAAAAGATAAAGTAATTCATTCTCATAGTAGTCAAACCACAGAAACCCAAGAAGGCCAATGTTGCAATCTTGACTACACAATCAACACAACAATAGAAGTAGATGGGACAAATCATAGGAGAATATGATGACTTATTCAAGTCACCCATAGGAGTTCCATTGCATTTCTAGGTAAAACATTCTATCAATTTGATCCCAAGATCACCTTTGCCTAATAGTCCTATGTATCGCAGATCAGTTTTGGAGAATGATGAGATAAAAAGATAAATTCAAAAATTGATCCAAAAGGGTCACATCAGGCCATGCTCTTCACCCTATGGCATCCCAATTGTCCTGACACCAAAGAAAGATGGAACATGGAGGCTTTGCATTAACTATCAAGCCCTAAATAAAATCACTGTGAAGAATCGCTACCCTCTCCCCAAGATTGATGACCTGCTGGACCAACTCTATGGTGTGAAGTTATTCACCAAAATTGATCTTAAATCTGGCTATCACCAAATTTCCACTGATCCCACCGATGTCTGGAAGACTACATTTAAATCTAAGGAGGGGCTCTTTGAATGGTTGGTTATGCCTTTTGGCTTAACTAATGCACCTACAACCTTCATGAGGATGATGGATGACATCTTGTGACCCTCCACCAACTCATTCATGGTTGTCTACCTAGATGACATACTCATCTATAGTAAAGCATGGGAGGAACATCTGCAACATGTTTGTAAGGTGATTCAAACTCTTCGAGAGCACAAGTTGTATGCAAATCTCAACAAATGCATGTTCAAGATGACAACAATTCAGTATCTTGGGTACGTTGTGAATGAGGAAGGGGTCCATGTTGATATAGAAAAGATTTGGGTTATTCGAGAATGGCCTACACCAAGAACCCTCACATAACTTCACAACTTCTTGGGTCTTGCAAATTTCTATCACAAGTTTGTTCTTAGATTTTCACATGTTGCTTGGTCACTAACCCAAGTGACTAAAGGAGGAGCTAAAGCTACATTTCAGTGGGGTGAAATAAAATAAAGGGCATTTGAGAATTTTAATAATAGACTTTGCTTAGCCCCTGTTATTGCCTTGCCAGATTTGCATCAACCTTTTGAGTTGATGACAGATGCATCTGAATATGCCATGGGAGTTATCATCATGCGACATGGCCATCTTGTTGCATATCACAGTGAAAATTTCATTGACACAATTAGGAAATATTTGACATATGATAATGAGCTCTATGCCATCATGCAAGCTAATAAATAATGGAAACACTACATCTTGGGGAAAGAGATGGTCATCTACACCGACCACAAACCATTGGAATTCATCTAGACACAGAGCAAACTAGGAAATGAGAGGCACCAAAAGTGGGCCACATATCTTCAGCAATTCCATCTGATAATCAAACACAAAAAGGGGAGCTCAAATACAACTATAGATTGTCTAAGCTACCCACCAATTATTGCACTCATAATAGTTATTGACCTGTGTAGACATGAGACTGCGACTTCGGGTGCTTTGTATGAAGCAGATCCTGCCTTTGCTGATACATATTAGGTGCTTCAAAAAGGTAAACATGTTTCTGATTTCTATTTGTAAGATAATGCCCTTTGTCATATGGGGCACATTTGTGTTCTAGCTATAAAACAATAGAAGATGATATGGGAAGCACATTTCAGTAGGATAGCTGGACCCTTTGGTGTAGAAAAGACATTGGCAGTTCTTCAAAAACACTTCTATTGGCCCCATATTCAAAAGGATGTGGAAAGGTATCTCAAATATTGCACCCCATATGCGATAGCCAAGCCAAAAAATAAGAAGCAAGGATTGTACATGCCATTACCAGAACCAGCTAGGCCTTGGGAATCTGTCTCAATAGATTTTCTCTCAAGTTTGCCCACTTCAAAACATGCCAAGGACTATATTTTTGTTGTAGTTGATCATTTTTTGAAAATGGCTATCATGATTGCTTGTAAGAAAAATATATCTACTAAAGAAACTGCTCAACTATATTTTAGTCATGTATGGCTCCATTTTGGTCTCCCCAAGTCTATTGTCTCAGATTGAGACAACAGATTCCTAAGCATCTTCTGGTCCACTCTATGGAGATGATGGATACCAAGCTAATGAAGTCCACAACCTTCCATCCATAGACTGATGGTCAGATAAAGGTGGTGAACTGCTTGATTGTTCACATGATTTAGATGTATCACTGCAAACATCCATGCACATGGGATGAAGGGCTTCTTTTCATACAAAATGGATACAATCAGGCCCTGCACAGTTCGACCAAGCACAGTCCATTCCAAGTATGCTTTGGGTTCTAACCCATGGCACCAATTGATATAGTTATTCCATTATCCACCATGGAATACACACCTCATAGAAGATCTAAGGTAGCAAAAGAAACAAAGTTCATTGAACAAATGTAACACATCCAACAACAAGTTCATGACATCTTGGAGAAGATGAATCATAAGTATAAGCAACGTCATGACAAACATAGGATTACACACCATTTTGTTGTGGGTGACAAGGTTTGGTTGTGGCTTCAAAAGGAATGACTTGTAGGCCCATATAGAAAAATTTGGCCTCTACGATATGGTCCCTACACCATCACTAGAAAATTTAGAGAAAATGCTTTTGAGTTGAACCTACCAGCCTACCTTGGTCTGCATCCAATATTCAACATGGAGCTCCTCAAACCATATCATCCACCTTTGTTGGATACTTTAGTCATAGAAGAATAACTAGACATTTATGAGCTTGATCCATAGATTTTTTATTCAGTGGAGGAGTATCATATTATGGACACCTAGATGAAGACAACAAGGAGACGCATTATTCTGCTTTATCAGGTGGTCAAAAGGGGCCAGCTTAGCCACCAAGGTGAGTGGCTCATAGAGAATCAAATCAAGACACAACTACCACACCTAATTAGGAACATTGATGCAATGGGGACCATTGATTCTCAATGAGGGAGGAATGAACTGGGCAATAATTCAGGCGATAATTTGGGTGACGGTTCTATCCCAATTGATGACAAAACTTTTGGGAGCCATAACTTTTGCACCGTAGCTTCAATTGACTCACCGTTTGAACCATTGGAAAGATAAGAATGAGGAGAACATGGTGAGATGGAATGGACATTTTATTGATGGATTTTGATCTCTAAAAATCCAATGGAAGTGACCCAAATTTTAATTTTAGTAGTGCAATCTAAAAATAGTAAGTTTCTAAAAATAGTAATTCCTCAAATTTTGTATTATTTTAAATCATGGAAGTCAAACCACTTCATCACCCTCAAGATTGGTGACCTTCCACATCCTTCCCCTTCTTTCAAAATATGTATAAATGAAGATGTAACCTAAAATGGAAATCAAACATCTCTTCCCAAAGATGAGCATATAGTTGTATTGCAATCTCGAGTAATAAAACATCTCTTCTCAGAGAATTCATTGTTACTATGTTATTTGTATGTTTTTAAAATATTTGTCAACCAAAAATTTTGAGTTTTGGATCAACACCCAACCTAGGGAATAAAATTGTTGCCTTTTGTGGCCTCCATGACTAAAATCGTGGCTCCCAAGTATGCTGACATAAGGTTTAAAATTACATCAGACTGTTATTAAAAATCAGACTTTAATCTCTTTCTTAAATGCCAAAATAAATGCCAATGCTAATGTGGAAAAGTAATACCATTTATTCTCCATGATTACCGTAAACAAACTCCAAAATTTGCCAATGAAGAACAAGTAGAAAGTCTGAAGTAACTTCCTCAACTTTGCAACCCTTCAGAGGATCTTTCACCACCTTAGTTATGCCAATCAAAGAAAATTTTCATTCTTAATGATCGATGTAGAAACTTAAAAAACCCTTGGCTCCATGATGGACATATCAAAATCAAATATCAATTCTTGGATGATTAGAAGCTTAGCCAAGCCCTCTATTTATTCTTTTTTTTCATCCTTCAAGAAGCTTCTAGAATATTATTTTATTTTATTTAAATCACTTTATTAAAGTCCCATCAAATACACATTATATAACTTCATACTTTAAAATACATATGAAGATGATGTTGAAATGCCTTGATCTTTAGCTCATCAAAAAGGTCTTAACGAGATGCATCTAACCCGACTCTGAAAATCTTGATCCAACACTGAACCCAAACTTACTAAAAATAGTAAGTACCTCACAAGGCACCCAAAACTACCACTGATCATGCCAACTGGATCCAAACCAAAACTACACATCCAAATGGCCCATCCAAGGCCAACTCACCATGGTTCCCTAACTAAACTCGTAGTCCACGAGAAACCAATGATGGACTAACACTATATCTAGAAAGGGGACATTACAAAACTAGTTGTGAAAATCCTTTCTTTAATCATATTATCAAGATATTTGTGACTGAGAATGATGCTCCATAGAGAGGAATCTTTAGAATAAAATCTCCAAACAAGTTTGGTGCTGAGGGCCTGATTCATGAGTTTGTTGATTCTAAACCCAAGTCCTCCCCATTTACACGAGAGACAAGTTTTTTCCCATTTGATCAAAGCCAATTTTTTAATTTCATTAGTTCTTCCCCAGAGAAACATGATTTACATGGACTCGAGATATTTATCCACTTTGATAGGCAAAGGAAGAACAAACATCATGTATATAAGCATAGCTTGAAGGCAAGATTTAATAAGTTGGATTCTTCCAACAAAGGTGAGCCACTTGCCTTTCCATCCTTCCAGCTTGTGCATTATTATTTCAATCATTATTTTCCAAAGATTTGAAGAATTTATACCAAAAAAGAGAGGGATTCCAAGATAGGAACAAGGGAGAGATCTTGAATTGATGTTAAGAATCCTGCAAATAGCCTCTTGAACAAAAATGTTAGTATTGAAAAATAAAATCTTTGATTTCTCAAAGTTGACCTATTGACCGAAATTTATTTCATAGAGCACAAGAGCTTGATTGAGAGAGGTTTCTTGTTCAATGGTGGTCATGCCAGTGAGGCTAGTGTCATCTAAAAACATAATGTCTTGGAGCATTGTTAACAACAAAATGACTTTCAGAACATTAGTATCTTTGAGATGGGTGAGCCATCTACTTAGAGTTTCAACAACAATAATAAACAAGGAGACACAGGGTCTTCTTGTTGGAGGCCATGAGTAGAAGCAAAGAAGCCATCTGGTTCATAGTTGATGAGCACATATAATCTGGGGGAGCTGATACAACTAAAAATCTAATTCCTCTAGGCTTGATTGAAACCAAACTTGTTGAGAATGGCAAGAATGAAATCCCAATTCACATGATCAAAGGCTTTATTCATGTCAAGTTTTATAAACATTTTTCTTTTATCTTGGGTGTAAATTGAGTGAATTAGTTCATGAGCAATGATAATGCCATCCAAGATTTGTCTTTCAACAACAAACCCTCCTTGATCTTTGGAGATGATTCAAGGCAATAAATTTTTAAGTCTATTAGCCATAACCTTAGCAATTATTTTGTATCTTACATTGCACAAAGAAATGGGTCTATAAGAATCAAAATACTTGGCATCCTCTTTTTTTGGAATGAGAACAATGAAAGTTTGAATTCATCTACTTGAGAACCTGATTGGTGGTGCTCGATTATTGGAAAATAGTAATGGCATCATGACCCACAATGTCCCAAAAATGTTGAAAGAACCTTGCCAAAAAGCCATCAGGACCAGGGGCTTTATCTGGTTTGAAAGAAAAGATAGCAGTATTGACTTCATCTTTCAAGATAGTCACGATCAAAAAGGCATTATCGGCCTAAGGTACCAGAGAGGGAATCTGACTAAAAATTTCATTTTGTGTCAAATATCTATCAACTTCAGTTTCAAAAAGAAGGTTTTTGAAATAATTTTTTGCTTATTTTTTAATTTGAGATTCTTTAGAGAGTGAGACGCCATCTAGTGTAGTCACTTTGGAGATTCTATTGAAATTTCTTCTTATGATAGTTGTTTTGTGAAAGAAGCCAATATTTCTATCACCTTCTTTGAGTCATTTAACTCAAGACTGTTGTTTATAGTGAATTTCTTCTTGAAGAAATTTGATCTAATCATCTAAGAGCAAAGTCTTCTCAGCTTTCAAATCATTGGTTAATCCATAACTTTGAATTTTTTTTCCAAATCAGAAAGTTTATCTTAAAGAAGAGATTTTTAGTCTGAGAAAGAACCAAAGGTAAGTTGATTCTAGACTTTTATATGGGTTTTGACATTTTTCATTTTTTGAACCAATTTGTATTGGTTAGTATCATGGAAAGAAATGTCCCACCAGGATTTGATTTTGTCCACCAGAGTGGGTTCTTTGAGCCACATAAGCTCAAATTTGAAGGGTCTATGCTTAGGGGCATAGTTTTAGATATGGACAAGTAGATAGGCTAGTGGTTAGAATTGGCATCCAGAAGAATTTTTGATTCAAGAATGCAATCTTGTTGAATCCAATCCATGCTAAGTATGAATCTATCAAGTATTTCTGCAATGAAAGCACCACCAATCCTTCTATTATTCTAGGTATACTCTCTTGACTTAGGCTTAATATCAAAAATAGAGATGTCCTCAATGAAGGATGTCAAAAGATGCGTAGAGAGGGAGAAAGATCCCACTCCTCTAGATTTTTCCAGTGGGGAGGCTATAATGTTAAAGTCTCCCCCTATAATCCATTTATTAGAAGTATAAAGAGCCTTGATGTTTTTGAGAGATAACTAGCATAAAGATATACCCCATCAAGAGTTAGGGCCATATACATTAACAAGAAAGAAGGATTGATTGGAACCATTCAATAAGAATTTAACCACTTACCAATTGGCACAATCATCAATTAGAGTACCAGAAAGAAAAAAAGGGATTCCAAGCCAAAGCAAGTCCTCCCGAAGAGATAGGAACTTGTAGAAATACTCTTATAATTTTTCCATATTCTTTTGAAGATGTCTTGACAATGATTTTCCTCCATTTGGTTTCTTAGATTAGAACCAAATCTAATTTATTTGACTTAATTAGCTGCTTCAGTGACCTTTGTGTTTACAGGGAGTTGAGCCCACACATATTCCAGGAGATAATGATCATTGTGAGGGTTTTTTCCCACTACTATTACGGGTGTGGGGTTTGTCCCCTCCAGAATAAAATGTCTGCTTATTTAGAGTTTTGCTTACACTAGGGTTTTTCCTCCCTTGATCCTCCTCCACAAGTAAATTGGGGTTCTGCTTTTCTTTTGTCAACATTTCAAATATTTGTTTTTGGCTTCCTTTTCCAATATTGATTTGATCCTCCAAGTTCCTAGAATTAGAAAGAGGAGGCCTACCAGCTTTATTTTTCCCACTTTGAATCGATTTGATAGCCAGAGAGGAGACATCTAGCATACCTGGATTATTTAAAAGCTACTTGATCTGGTGTTGAGAGAGGTTTTCTTCTCCATCCACCACTTCCCTGTCTAAGTCTGAATCTTCTTTTGACCCAAAAATTTCCTCATCTTCCATGTCAAGAGGAGCAAATGTCGTGAGGGGTGGAATATCTTCCTTAGCTGAGACTATCAAAGGAGTCATCTCTGAAGTAGGGTAGACCTCTGCATCAGCAAAAACCACCTCCTGAAGAAGGGAAAAATGATTGGAAACATCAATATTTGGAATAGAAGGGGCCTAGGCAGAAATTTTGGCCTTGAATTTATCCCCTTTATTTCTTTTTATCCTATGTTCTTGGAAACCCTCAACATCCATTTCATTCAGAGGTTCTTGATTAGGACGATCTCTAGTGAAATGTCCATAAGAGTGGCAAAAATGATAGTGAAAACGAACATTTTCAAACTCTATCTCTTGAATCCATTCTTGTGTGTCCGATTTGAGTCAGAATGAACAAGGAAGAGGGTTAGAGAGATCAATATTGACACAGAACCTGTCATAAACCACTAGATTATTTTCTTCAGAGGGTTTTGACCAATAGACAAACTTCTTGAGATGATTTCCAACAAGTTTGAAAATCTCCTCATTCTAGAATTTAAAGGGAAACCCATAAACCCAGTCCAAATTGGGAACTTGTTCAAGTCCACAATTTTGGGATCGAAGCTTTCTTCCCAGGGCTTCATGAACAACCTAACATGACCAAGAAACCAAGGGCCTCCTCTGAAGATGTCATCCTTGTGTTTAACATTATCAAAAGTAACTTGAAAGAATCCCTAAGGAGCTTGAATTTGAAGAATTTTCAGTTCTTCACCAACCAGCTCTTCAAAATGGAAACCGTAGGGCAATATGTAATGAATTTACAGAGCATAACCCTCTCCTTAAGAATTTTGATCTCTGCATCTAAGACATTATCCCCAAAATGAACTGTAGGTACCTCAGTCGAAGCAGAAAAAATAGAGCCACCTCCTTTGTTAGTTTTGGGACCCCTAATCCCATATGAACCCTCTATTCCTAATGCATCCTTACTGCTACTTGCGATCGTCCCCAAATATTTTCTGCCTGTACTCTCCATTTTTAATTTTTAAAAAATGAACATGTAATATTTTTGATATATTATATTATTTTTGTTAGATTTTTTAAAATATTTTTCAAATTTTATATTAGTATTATAATAGTTATTTATATAATGATTATTTCTCAAATTTAAAATGGAACGATTGTTATATATTATTTTATAATTTTAAATATATAATATTATAGTTAATATTAGTAATATATTATATATTTGATTATATTAGATATTTTTATTATTTTATATAATTTATTTATATTTATTATTATATTTTATATTATATTATTATTTTATATATTTTACTATTATTACATTTCATTATATTAAATATTTTAATATTAAATTTTAACCTTAATATAATATATTATTTCATATATATGTTTCTCTACGTTTTTGCTAATTACATTCAGAAGAAAGAAGAAACTAAAGTTAAAGGGTTAGGGGTTTGACGTTACCCAGATTAAGTTGTGCACTGTATCCAAGCGTTGTAGGAGCTCCTCTTTGGCTGTGGAGGAAAACACCTATAGATGAGAATAAGACTTAAACAAAGAAAATGTTAGAATAAGATAGGGTGGACTGCCAAGCTACGCGCTTGGTCCCGAAAGCGTAAAGCTCCGTAAGGGATGACAGTCCACTGTTTATAAGTAAAAGTGTTGTAAATAAAGAAATGACAAATGACTAACAAAGAGGGAAATAGATAGTGCATACTTTTGCAGTCTGTATGTCACAGTCGCTGACATCGGTAATTCTACCGAAGTCAGTCTGTGGATGGTGCCGACGTCGATCGTATTGTCGATGTCAGTCGGGGTTGTGGTTGATGTCGGTTGGGGCAATGAGCCTTGGACGGGTTTTGGATTATGTCTGTGGTCGACAGAAGACTCTGTGGAGATTTAAAGGTTTGTGCAGGGTTATGAGAAGGTTACTAAGGTCTGAGGAAGGGTGAGGTAGAGGATAGGGTAAGAGTCAGAGGAAGGCTTTTCAACCCTTCCACTGAGGAAGTCAGGTTTCTTTTGTTGGGAAATAATGGAAGCACACAATTGATTACCAAGCAACTTACATGCGGAATTAAACCAGAATCACAAGTAACTAGAATTCAGAAATAACACAGAATATGAGAGACAATACACAACTTGTATTAAAACTCTTTCAGAAGGAAATGCAACAAAGAAGGCTGCCACAGTTCTTCTTCCTTACACACCTCTAGGGCTCTCACACCTCTAGGGCATAAACAGTAAATCTTCCCTCAAAGCTCTCTCTCTTAGGTCCCAACACATAACTCAAAGACAGAGTTGGTGTTCACCTCCAACCAGCCAGTATCCACTACTGCCAGTACTCCTGTGCTGCACGCACACCACAAGTGCTCCACGCACTCCACAAGTACACAAACGTACTTTAAGTAGATCTCCCCTAAACTGCAACAACCTGCAACCCAATCTGATCTTACTTATGGAAGGAACTACCTTGCCTTCCTCTTTGCTCTGAGTACACACCGGTACTCCAAGTAGATCCCACCTGATTTTGCTCCCTATTGTGTTGCTGTCCTCCTTGATCTTGCACACCTGCAAATCACTCTGGTTCTGCACACCTGTGAACCTTAGACCTTACACACACATACACCTGCAGATCAATGATCTAACTTACCATATAGATCTCTTAAAGAAGCCATGCTCACCTGATGACCAAGATCATACATACATGAAGAACCCTGCTGATTCTCCAATCCAGCACCCACACTGGTACTGCTGTGGAACTAGGAGGAACACCCTTGCTCACCTCACACATAGAAGAAACAAACTTTGCTCAACTCAAACTAGAACAACTTACAATACAATCCATGAGTCTATTATATAGATCTCATCCAAACAATAATTAGACATCTAATTACAATAATTAGATCTGTAGCTTCTAGTCTAAATTTGGCTGTTGACATGCAAACACTTGGTTTGTTAACTAACTGCCTGTAATACTCGTAGCTCGAACCACACAGGTGACTGATGTTGGTCCCTGTCTGCCTGGGGGGTGCTGACGCCGACTGACTTCTGACTGACATCGGTTGCTTCCTATCTCTTCCCTGCCGACGTCGGTTGGCCTGACCGACGTCGGTGACTGTGACAATAGCAAACTCTCCAGCAACCTCCTCCATGTCTGCATCAGTGAAGCTTTTAGCTCCACAACCTAACAATCTCCCACTTGGAGATAAACAACTACACTGTACCTATACCTGTACCTGTACCCCATCTAATTTATTTTTTGGCTTATATCCCTCTTCAAGATCAACCCTGAAGACAACCCACCACACAACCTGTGGTGCACCTCCTGTCATTCGAGTAACCTGCCACATCTGAACCTACAATCCCATGTAGTGAAGTCCTGACCCTGTATAGCATGAATCCCTGCTGATGGTCCCTCTCAAATACCTGAGAACCCACTTCCCCGAATTGGCTCCTAACTTTTTGACAACACCCACTGCTTGGGCAAACTTAGGTCTATACCAGACCTCATGTGATTTTGAACACTAAACTGTCTAGCCCTTAGTGTGCTCCAGCTCTGCATCCTGAACCTTGCCAACACCTGATTCACATCAGCTCCCACTGGAGACAAAATCAACCTGTGATCCTCCATGTCTCCCATGCCAAAGAATTTTGCTGCTCTAAATTCCTCATGACATGCCATTGAACTAATCTTACCCTTAGCTCAGTAAAACCCTGTATGTACAACCCTGCTAGCTAGCATACCATCCACATACAACAATAGAATGATGTTGCAATCACCATCCCCCTGGTAAGACAAACCACAGTAGTTACCCTGACATTGACTGAAGCCATGCTTCGTCCTCCACCTGTCAAACCTGTACCATTGTCCTGCAGCTCCTCAAGACCTTATGACCTAGTCTTCCGTCTCACGTGTTCGTTCACTCTATTCTTCAACTAAGGTATCCATTCATCTCTGTGCTTTCATACTTGCTGGCAACCCTACCAAGTCTCTGCTTGGTTCTGCATCATATTCCTGCCACGCTCCCACTATTTCCTGGATCCATCCTGCTCTGCAGTCAGCAACTAATATAAAGAAGAGGAACAACAAATTTAAGTCTTACTTACCACCTTTAGTCCTCCATATGGGTGTTTGAGACTCTTTGACAGCTTGCTGTCTGCCCAAAATCTGTTATAGTGACTGACCTCGATCACTACACAATCTGCATCTGATCGATGTTGGTTCCCATGCGCCTGTCCTGACTACCAACTCTACCAGCATCGGTGTCTCCTGTTGTCGACGTCGGTCCTCTTGATTGACGTCGGTCTTACCTATTGTCGATGTCGGTCTTGCTGATCGATGTCAGTCTTACCCTGCCCGACATCACCGGCTTCAGTCTGCACATGACCGACATCGATACTTGTCTGTTTGATGCCAGTTCCTCCTGACCGATGCCGATACCTGTGTTTTCCTGTGAGTGACAAATTTTTACCCACGAGCTCCTTTGAATCAAAACCCATGTCCAAACTGCCCTGCTCAGAAGTATCTAGCCCCATCCACTGGTCTCTATCCGTCATCTCCTCCAAGAACACCAAGGCTTTCTAGTTCTTAAGCTTGTCAAAGACATCTGACTTCTTCTTAAGAACATGCATCTCCTTCCTGCTCATGTGACCAAGCCTACAAAGCCACATCTCTGCAATAAAAGAAGAATTAGTAATATAAGCAAGTAGATAAAGAGTACCTACTTTCTTACCACCAGCTAATTCAAGTGTATCCGCTGTGAGAGTTCTTGTGCATCTCTCATCACCCAATTTTTTTGAAGAAATTAGCCACATCTCCAAACCTGGGACCTGCATGACCTCCTTCAACACCCATGTGTTGGCCGTCTGCAATTTCAGCTTCACTTCCCCTTTGCCAATTCTTTGGCAAGGCTCACCAGCTCCTCTCCTTGGGGCTACATGGAAAGAGGCAACAAAATCTATTATCCAAGATTCAACTTTATCCAAGAAACCTCCCAGAGCATCCTGTGCAACAACACCTGCAACATCTACATCTTCAGTTCCTTCATGCTAATCTGCTACCAACCAACAATATTCTTTTACCTGCTCTTTCTTTTCATAGGATCGTAAGTGATCATCTGTGCTTTTCAACTCCTCCATTCTTAGCTTACTTTCTTCTACCATTGCTCTACTCCCATTCAATCAGAAAACCCTGAGAGTTACTTGTAACCAAACACAAAACCTGTTCCCTGCAACCTTAGCTCTAATACCACTTGTTGGGAAATAACGGAAGCACACAATTGATTACCAAGCAACTTACATGCGGAATTAAACCAGAATCACAAGTAACTAAAATTCAGAAATAACACAGAATATGAGAGACAATACACAACTTTTATTAAAAATCTTCCAGAAGGAAATACAACAAAGAAGGTTGCCACAGTTCTTCTTCCTTACACACCTCTAGGGCTCCCACACCTCTAGGGCATAAACAGTAAATCTTCCCTCAAAGCTCTCTCTCTTAGGTCCCAACACACAACTCAAACACAGAGTTGGTGTTCACCTCCAACCAGCCAGTATCCACTACTGCCAGTACTCTTGTGCTCCACGCACACCACAAGTGCTCCATGCACTCCACAAGTACACAAACGTACTTCAAGTAGATCTCTCCTAAACTGCAACAACCTGCAACCCAATCTGATCTTACTTATGGAAGGAACTACCTTGCCTTCCTCTTTGCTCTGAGTACACCCCTGTACTCCAAGTAGATCTCGCCTGATTCTACTCCCTATGGTGTTGTTGTCCTCCCTGATCTTGCACACCTATAAATCACTCTGGTTCTGCACACCTGTGAACCTTAGACCTTGCACACACATACACCTACAGATAAATGATCTTACTTACCATGTAGATCTCCTAAAGAAGCCATGCTCACTTGATGACCAAGATCATACATACATGAAGAACTCTACTGATTTTCCAATCCAGCACCCACACTGGTACTGCTGTGAAACTAGGAGGAACACCCTTGCTCACCTCATACACAGAAGAAGCAAACTTTGCTCAACTCAAACTAGAACAA
The DNA here is from genome assembly GCA_037957365.1 of Torreya grandis. Taxonomy (NCBI): domain Eukaryota; kingdom Viridiplantae; phylum Streptophyta; class Pinopsida; order Cupressales; family Taxaceae; genus Torreya; species Torreya grandis. Next base: position 1,441,871 of record JARHVA010001081.1, read on the forward strand.
CTTACAATACAATCCATGAGTCTATTATATAGATCTCATCCAAATAATAATTAGACATCTAATTACAATAATTAGATCTGCAGCTTCTAGTCTAAATTTGGCTCTTGACATGCAAACACTTGGTTCGTTAACTAACTACCTGTAATACTCGCAGCTCAAACCACACAGGTGATCGACGTCGGTCCCTATCTACCTGGGGGGTGCCGACACTAGCCAACTTCTGACCGACGTCAGTTGCATCCTATCTCTTTCTTGCCGACGTCGATTGGCCTGATTGACGCCGGTGACTGTGACAACAACAAACTCTCCAGCAACCTCCTCCATGTCTGCATCAGTGAAGCTTTTAGCTCCACAACCTAACATCTTTTATAGTATTCAGAAATAGTAAATAGAAACTAATTACCAAGTTATTCTAGATCTTTGAAATGGAGACTAGAAGAATACTTAGCTTTTTTGGTAAAGACCAGAGGGTGTCAGGTTGCTTATTCCTGTTATGGCTGATGTCGAAGACCTCGTACAATATTTTCAATCCAATGTCTAGAGTGATTTCTGTAGAGTTTCTATAGCCTAGAGAGCGATAATCAAATTATGATGCTTAGTCTCAGAGCGTGCACGTCGATATTTGAAGAGGCAGGGGCCGACTCAAGGTTAGAGCTCGGGTTATGTAACCGACGTCGGTGATATCACCGGTGTCGGTCGATAGTTAACCGACATCGGTGGCTAGAGATTGGGTAAAAGGGCTATTTTTAGCCCTTTGCCTGTTCCTCCATCCACCAAGTGCATTTGCCATTGGAGAACGGTCAAAAGATGGGTTTATTAGGCACGAGAGTTAGTTAGGAGGTTAATAGGGAGTGAGAATAAGTCATGGGTAGTTAGGATTTGGATGACTTAGTCTTAGGGTGACTCATAGGGTAGGAAATGGTCTTAGGGCGAGGTGTCCAAGGTGAGGTGTTTAGGTGATGTCATTAATTTAAAATAAGTAGTTTATTTTAAATTAATAAAGTGTGTAAGGGACCAAGGGGAGTCGACACAATATTGGTGTCTACATTTGCCCCTTTTTGTCTTGTTGGTTGTTCTGACGAAATGCAAGACAAAAATAGGAGTAAGTTGCCCCAGGTATGGGATGAGGTATTCCCTCTCAAAACAAGAATTGAGAGAAGGGAATGCAATATCTGGTGCCAATTTGATAGGCAGTGCATGTGTAAGGTGAAGTTGGAGTGTGAACGCTGCAATAGTAGAGATTGCGCATATACCACTTCACGTGATAGGTAGGTCAAATTGTCGCAGACAAGGTCGAGGAGCACTAAAATTGAATTAACCAGTCCCTAGCTTATTAGTGGTAGCTTATTGGGTTAAACGATCAAAGCTATAGCTCTAATGGTCGAGGAGGACTACAATCAAAACAATCGGTCCCCAGCTTATTAGTGGTAGCTGATTAGGTTAATCGATCAAAGCTGTACCTCTAATGGTCATCATGTTCTAAGTATCCTGGGCTTAGAAAGTGCTCCTGGAAAACATGAAAATGTTATAAATATTTGGGATCAACTTGGGCGTGATCCAACAATAGGTGTGAGGGTCGTAATATGGGTTGCGTACAATTTGCTAACTATTCGTGAGGTAGCATATATGCAATCAAAACAACCAATGCAAAGTTGTCTCGAAAGTGTTCGTGGTCTGAGGAGATAATTGTGATCTCCAAGGTCATTGGTCGGGTTGGTTGGAGATATAAGTGATCTCAAGTGTAGTTTGTTGTGGTCAGGGAGATGTATGTAATCTCCAATGTGCCCTATGAGAAGTTTAAAGTGACTTCTTTAGTGTCAGGGCTGGTTGTTTGGTCATAATTTTGGGCTGGTTTAGATAGTTGGTCCATTAAATAGATGAACCAATGAATGGCCGAGCTAACCTCAGAAGTCCCCATGTCAACTAAGTGCTGCCTACATAGCCCATGCGAGGGCCTCAGGCCAATGTAGTTCTCATCAAAAGGGAAGAAGAGGGTGGGTTATGGATTGGTTTTGACTAGGTTAAGTCATGGTTAAAGGTTATATGGTTGGTCCATCAGGTAGATGAACGAACGAATGGTCGAGCTAACCTTAGAAGACCCCATGTCAACTGAGTGCTACCTACATAGCCCCTATTTTAAGGGCCTCAGGCCAATGTAGTTCTCCCAAAAAGGGAAAATGGAGTCAAAGAGGTTGTTGGTTGGTTTGGTTATGTTTTGAAATGATGATATTATAGCTTTTTTCATATTGTGTGATGGTGTATGCTGCAACATAAGTTATGTGGTTTTTCACCCTTAGCAATTTTCCATATTCATGATGGTGTATGCTAAAAATGAAATGAGTTCATTTATGCTTCAACAAGTTTCCATATTGGTGATGGTATATGCTTGACATAAATTGTGTTTGATTGATAGTTTCCATGTGTATTGTTTTCCATAGAAACTAATGTGAATGGGCTATGATAATTTACATAACACAAATTGGTATTTGCATTAAATAAATCATGATGTTATGTTAATGGTTAGAACATGTTTTGGTTTGGTTTGGTTTGGTTTGGTTGTATGTGACGAAGGTGTATAAGAAGTGAAAGGTGTTTTGCTCTTTCATTGACAAGGACCATAGTGATAGCATAGATAGGATTTTTGTAAATAAAAAGCCCCGTTTATGCATTACGTCATTGACCATTGGTTTTTATTAGAAAAGTACTCTAATTATTTGATGTTAAGTGAGCTCAAAGTCCCTTGAGTATGTTGGGGTAATAGGTGTGATTATGTGATATGTGAGGATAGCTTAACCCTTTTTAGCAGGGATAACTTTGCCCCTTTTATAGGTGACCCTGAGAACGGCTATAGGCAAGTCCATGACTTAATAGTTTGTCAGTCATTTTTTTTGGTAGACTGATCAATGCGGGAAGTCTACTTGGAGATGTTGTTTTGTTTTGTGGTCATGTGAAGCTGATCGATGCGAAAAGCTTCTGAAAGGGTGTTGTTTATGGTAGCAAAATTTGGGCATAGCCATCCTTCGAGGGAGTGGTCTATGTTTTGCTTTATAAGTTTTGATGTCTTTGAATAGCTGTCCTTGAAGGGAGCAGTCTACTAATTACAACAATAATGTAGCTATCCTTCAAGGGAGCAGTCTACATTTATAGTTAATGACCTTTTAATATTTTATTAGGCATCCCAGTTTTATATTTTTGTGTTGATGAAACTGTTAGTCATGGACTAGACTATAGAGGTTTAGGGGTTTCCCTTTTATTAGGACAAAGCATTAATGCTTAAAAAAGGATTAACTAATGTTTGTAGGGAAAAAGGGTTGAAAAGAATAGGAATGAGGATGACGAAAGGTTGCTCAAGGGATGAGCTCAAGTTAAACATCAAGTGAATGATTACTTGATTAACAGTAGAATGGTCGTAGATGTAAGGCATTAAGGGGCTCAAGTTCTGGTCGGCCTTCAAGAGAAGACATACGATAAGTGCATGATCCATACTTGTGTGTTATGATATAAGGTCTGAGCCAATTAGGAGCAAACTTGCCTCATTTTCTTCTTTCCATATTGGTCACGTGTTGGTTTTCTTTAAGGATGAGATCTCTGATTTTGAAATCTCACTCTTTCAAATTTTTGTTGTAGGCACGCTTGATGTGATTTTGGTAGATATGAAGATGATTAAGAGTGACAAGACGACGTTCATCGAGTAACTCGAGTTGTGCTAATCGATCTTGACGAAATTCATCGTTAGAAAGTATGTCGTGTAAGGAGATGCGAAGAGAAGGTATTTGTACTTCAAGAGGCAAGACGGCCTCAGTTCCATACACTAAAGAGAAAGGTGTAGCACTGGTAGGGGTTCAAATGCTAGTGTGGTAGGCCCATAAAGTGAAGGGAATGTGAGTGTGCCAATCCCTTATAGTGTCATTGACCATCTTCATTAGAATTTTGGTTAAGATTTTGTTAGAAGCCTCTGCCTATCCATTTGCTTGTGGGTAGTAAGGCGAGGAGAAGCTAAGTTTGATGCCAAAAGAGTTGCAAAGTTTTTGGATGGTTTTGTTTTTGAAAGATTTGCCGTTATCGGTGATGATCTTATGAGGTACACCAAAATGATAGATGATGTGGTGGTTGATGAAGTCGATGATTTTGTCAGCTTTAGTGGAGATGAGGGGAATAACTTTCACCCATTTAGTGAAGTATTTAGTCGTGGTAATAATAGACTAATGTCAGAGAGACGAATGAGGGTTAATTTCACCAATTAGATCTAAGCCCCATTGTGAAAAGGGCCAGAAATCCTTAGCAACTTGTAAAGCGTGGCTAGGGACGTGAAGTACGTTAGCGTGTTGCTGGCATTTGATATAATGCCGAACATAGTCACTTCAGTCTTGGTGAAGAGTGGGCCAATAATAGCCCAGGTGAAGGATGCACTTTGCAACCGAGTTACCATTGAAATGTCCTCCACAAATCCCATCATGGACTTGTTTGATGGCATGAGATGTTTCAGTAGAGGTTAGACATCAAAGAAGGAGGCCATCAAAACCTCTTTTGTAGAGAAGACCCCCTAGCATGGTGTATCGAGTAGTACTTTTGATAAAAGCCCACTGTGTATTGCTAGAGAGATCAGGAAGAATGATAGAATAAGTCAAGTAGTCAACAAGTTGTTTATACCAAACATCCTGTGGACTAGAGTCGATATTGCCGACAAAGTTGATGTCAATGGAGATATATGAAGGCAACGCCAAATGGTGTACCATAACATAGATTCTTGAGGAAGCAGATTAAAATTTGATGTGTGAGGCTAGAGAGGCCATAGTGTCAGCAAACTTATTCATAGAACGAGGAACAATTTGCAAGAGATAATGGTCAAAAGACTCTAACAATGTGTCAACACGATGTTTATACCTTTGCAAAACTTCATTTTTACAAAGATATGAACTGTTAATTTGATTAACGACTAGTTGTGAGTGGCCAAAGATGTTGATTGTCTTGATGCCTAAGAAAAGGGTAGTTTGAAGCCCCAAAATTAAGGCTTCATATTCAGCCATGTTATTGGTGCATTCGAAGTCAAGTTTAAAAGATAGAGGCATGGGCTCACCCTCGTGAGGAATGAGAATGACCCCCGCACCCCCACCATGTTAACATTTAGATCCATCAAAAAACATTGTCATTTGATAGAAGATGTCATCGGTGGATAGCGTGGCGATAGATTCGTTAAGAAATTCACAATGAGAGGGTTAGTTGTCAGGTAGAGGGGCGTCTGCTAGTTGGTCAGCGATTGTTTGCCCCTTTATAGACTTTTGTTGAATAAATTCCAAATCGAACTCAACGAGAAGCATGAGCCAATGAGCCATATGTTGGTTTTGGTATGGCTTGGAATGCATGTATTTGAGAGGGTCAGTGTGGGTGATGACGTAAGTCTTGTGGTTGAGGAGATAGTGACGGAGTTTGGAGGTGACAAAGACTAATGCCAAGCAAAGTTTTTTGGTATGAGTATACCGAGTTTCATAGTTAATGAGCATTTGACTTATATAATACACCACCTACTCATGATGTTGTTCGTCCCGATGTGCGATCATGGCACCTAAGGAATGATTTGTTGCCGAAATGTAAGGATATAAGGGTTGGTCGTCTTTAGGTGGAATAAGGATTGGTGGAGAGACAAGATAGCATTTAAGAGCTTCAAAAGCCTCTTGGCAATCCTTATCCCAATTAAAGGAGACATCCTTCTTGAGGAGGTGATGGAAGGGTTGACATTGGTCAGATAGCTGTGAGATGAAGCGACGAATAGATTGAAGCTTCCCTTATAGGCTGCGAAGTTGTTTTAGGTTAGTTGGTGGTGGCATCTCGAGTATAGCTCGAATCTTAGCTGGATCTACCTCAATGCCACGAAGAGAAACGATGAAACCCAAAAGCTTCCCTGAGAGAACCCCAAAAATGCATTTCTTGGGGTTGAGTCGAATGTTATATTGTAGAAGGTGAGTGAATATTATTTTTAGAATGGTTAAGTGGTCACGACAAAGTTTGGATTTCCCCAGCAGGTCATCCACATAGTCCTCCATGATTTTGTGGAGGATATCGTGAAAGATATAAGTCATGGTGCGTTGGTATGTGGCACCTGCATTTTTGAGGCCAAAAGGCATGACCCTATAGCAAAATGTCCCCCATGGGGTGATGAAGGTGGTTTTATGTTGATCTTCTGGTGCAATCAAGATTTGGTTATATCCTGAAAACCCGTCCATGAGTGATAGCATCTCATGACCGGCCATAAGATCAACAAGTTGGTCGATGCTTGGTAGAGGAAAGTCATCCTTTGGGCAAGCTATGTTGAGGTCGTGATAGTCAGTACAAATTCAAATTACCCCAGTTGTTTTTGTGACAGGGATAATGTTTGACACCCATTGCAGATAATCAATGGGTTGGATAAATGAGATGGAAAGAAGACGTTGAAGCTCCTCTTTGACAAGGAGTGTGACGCGAGGATGCATTTTGTGAAGCTTTTGCATGATAGGCTTAGGTTCGCGGTTCGTGACAATGTTGTGAATGACAATGTTGGGGTCAATACTAGGCATATCGCTATAGGACCAAGCAAAGGCTTTGCTATGATCTGTAAGGAATTTGGTATAGTCGATTTGTTCCTGGGTATCTAAAGATTGACCAATCTTTAAAATATGAGGAACATCAAAAGATGGAAGATTAATGTCAATAGTTGATTCATTTAACATAACCTGTGTTTCAAAAGGAAGTGATCATTGTATGAAAGAATCATCCGCACCCATGTAGGTGAGTATGGTGTCATTGTCCATGCATTGGATAGTGTTGATGGTAGAATATTCATCATCTATCATGTCTGGATAAATGAGAGGAAGGGACCTTGATACCCCATTTAGTTGATAGGTCAAGGGTTCCAAGTGAATGGTGTTTATGCAAAAAAAAACTAGGAGGGATGGAGACCATCGACTCTGTAGGTGATGATGGGGGAATAGGCGAGGTCAGAGGAGATTGTTCTATAATAGTTTTGTGGCAAGGGTTTTTAGAGGTTTTTGTAGGTTCTTTGAAACCCAGGCATGTCATTTCCTGGCATTTTTTATTGCCTCGTCATTTGGAGGCTCAACGGGCTAGTGGGAACCTTGTTCATAACGCCCAAAGCCAAAACCCTTCCACGCACACCTATAAAGATAGGTGTGAGCAAAGCTAGGGTTACCAAGAAAAGAGAAATCGGATGTGAATAGTTAGGGTGATGAGAGAGGATTCCCATCAGTAGGAGCTCGATCTAGCCCTCCATAGATGAGATTAGTTTGAAGATTGGGAGGACCATATGGGACGACCATTCCAATGTGATGGTCATAGTTAGGGTGGTTATGAAGTTGTCTATATTCTTGAGGAGTTTGGAACATGTCCAGGGTAAGAAAATGATACTCCCCAAGTGAAATTTGCTGGAAGGTATCTTCCATAGGATTGTTCGTGGTCACTTGAGGAGTAGGCATAGGCGTGACCGACATTTGTGAACTTGTCGAGGCTTCCATAGGTGGAGGTGGTATTTGGGTCAATGTTTTCAAAGGGATGAGAACATCATTGGGTCGATAAGTCATGTTACATGTTTTAAAGGGAGAAGGATCAACAGGAATGACATGAACCTACCCCTCGTGTTCAAATTTGACACAATGATATAATGTGGAAGGGACACAGGTCATGGCACGAATCCAAGGTCGTCCCAATAGCATGTTATATTGGAACTCCCCCTCGATGATATAAAAGAGTTCTGGGATTGTTCGTGGGCTAACACGAATATGCAAGACGACAGTGCCAATGGTAGTGGTGGTGGAATCATTGAAAAAATGAAGAATCATGTCAGTTTTTGACATGCAATTCTTTGGGAGGGCTAGTTGGTCAAACGCATGGGTGGAAATGATATTGATGCTAGCACCCCCATCAATCATAACTCGCTTAATGCGAGTTTGATCAACATAAGCTGTGATAAAAAGGGCGGCATCCTGATCTTCTAGAAATCTCAGAATCACTAAAGGTAATGGAGGCAATGGTGGGTAATGATTGGACTAAAGCAGCCAGTGGTCGGGGGTCTTTAGGTTGGACCTCCATTGTCTGTAAAGCTTTGATTAAAGCTTGGCGATGTCATGGAGAGCTTTGAATGAGGTCATACAAGGATATCATCACTGGGGTTTGGTGAAGTTGTTTCACCATGGAGTCACGGATGGTCTCTGAAGATGTTAGATGGGATGTGCCCAAGATTGAAATCTTGGGTTTTGGTGATTGAGAAGGCTTGACAAATGGGTATGTCCAAGGGATAGAAACCTTCTCCTTTCCTTTATCCTTTAAAGTTTGAGACTTGGTGGCCACATTAATGGTGTTAATTTCAAATAAAGGGGGAGAAGGTGGTAGAGGGACCATAGTCTGATGATGGGATCCCGATGAAGGTGAAGAGGTTTGTTGAAAGAATCCTCAACAAGAAGGGTGTCTTTTTCCAAGTGTGGCGAATGACAACCTTAAGAGCACAACAATTCTCAGTATCATGCCCAGGTGTATGATGATATAAGCAAATTTGAGTGTCATCAAACCAAGATGGTTTTGATCTGAGAGGTTGAAATGGTTTAATGGGTGGAAGAGTGATGCTAGAAGATTGCAACAATCGACGTAGCAACAAAGCATAGGAACCCACTAATGGGTTTACACTTCTTGTTGTAGTAGAGGTTGGCAACTTCTATTTAGGAGTTGTAGAGGGAGTTTTTTATACCACCTTTTTGGTTGGTGGTGTGGCCACATGTGCAGATGGCACTTTCTTGGTGAGAGGTGTTAGATTTTTTGAAGGAAGTATGTTTTTGATGGGTAAAGGGAGTAATGGAGGCAATTTGTTTTTGTTAGGTGTTGGAGTAGGGAGCACTCCTATTAAGGTAGAAGGGTGTGGACCCAAAATGGAGGGTAATGGTGATGGTGGGAGAGGAGTTCTCCGACGTGGTTTAGTAGCCTTTTTTAATATGGTGTGAGGACCACTACTATTTGAGGTGAGATTCAAATCTACCTTCACTTGTGGGTGAGTGAGGTTCGGTACGGGGCAAACACCGAGAGATTTAACCTGTTTCGATATGGTGGATGTCTGTGAGGGTTTGGGTTCAGATGTGGACGGTGGAGTTTTTAAGGATTTGGAGGTGGAAGCCTGATCTTTGTCGAAGACTTTGGGATAATTTGTCACGAAAGGGTCAATAGTACGAGATGAAGTGGGATGTGTAAGATAAGGAGCCTTAAGTCGCTCCCATAACGCCTCATTTTCTAAGTTCCTCGAATGGAGAAATCCTAAGTTTTTAGCCAATCGAGAAAAGGGTTTAGAGGACGTTGCACGAGGTTTTATAATTGGTATTTTAGAAGATTTGGGTGGTTGCACGAGCGAAAACGTGTTAGACACAGTGATCTCGGGCCAAAGGCGAGAAAGAGCCATCACCGGATCTTCTTCAACCGAAGTGGGTGAAGAGATAAGTTCTCTTGGTGGAGAAGGGATTGGAGAATGTGGCTCTTCAAGAGGATAGAGCGCAGGAATGATGATGCCTTCCACTTGGGGTCTAGGGGCATGGAAAGTATGATCCTCCATTGGTAATAGGAAGGATGAAGGTGGGGCTAGTGGCGTTGGTATCGTCAAAGCATCCTCCAATATAAGAGAGGTCAAAGTAGACTCTCCTATGTGTGAAAGGGGGGTAGATGGAGGACTATTAGGAGAAGAAGGCTCTTCTACCTGTGGTGGAGAAATAGGTTGGCTAACCTCTTCAGACTGTGGGGGAGGTTGGATAGGGATGAAAGGAGAAACCATGTCAATCGTGCATATATTGCACTCTTGGGGGTCATCGACCATGGTCTGAACTTTATTTTGACTAGGGAGATGGTTAGGGAATGGTTGTCTAAAGATATCTATGTTTTGGTTAGCCAGCACATTTGGGTTATCCAAAACAAGATCCCCTTTGTCTAACATGTCCTGAATAACATTTTTGAGGGTTTTGCAATTGTCTGTGTCATGACCTTTGACATGATGGTAATTACAAAAATCATTTTCCCTATACCATGCGGGGATGGCTCGCGAGGCATCAAATTGGGGTGGTGGTCAGATTTGAGGGAGGTTGAGGACTCCCTGCTTGACTAGTTTATCCAAAATGAAAGCGTATGATTCTCTTATTGGAGTGTATTGACGCTGTACGTATCATTGTTGGAATTGTCTTGTAATGCTTTGTGATGTGGAAGGCTCGAATTGGTTAGTTGTGGTAGAAGAAGATGATCTAAGTACCACAACATTTGCCAATCCCTTGGACTTGGAATGTGAAGAAGAAGATTTGGAAGAAGGGTCATTGGATTTTGCGTTGGTATTTTTGTTACGCAATTTGACCTTATCTTCTTCAACCACACAGAGTTCAAGCTTTCGGGCCATGGTGAAAGCTTCGTCAAATGTGTGAAATGTTTGGACTCGCAAATTAGATGAGATGTGCTTGGCACATGCTCTTGAAAAGAGCTCAATGAGCTCAAGTTGAGGTAAGGAAAAGGAGAGTTGATTGATTAAACCTCTCCAACGGGCAACAAAATCAGCTATTGATTCATCGTCAAATTGTCTAATAGAATATAAGTCTGTGATGGAGACCTTTTTAGTGATGTTGATTGAAAAGTGGTCAAATAATAATTAAGCTAGTTGAGTGAAGGTAAAGAGAGAGTGACTGGTAATAGAACTATACCAATCAAGGGCGGCACTAGAAAGTGACATGGGAAATGTGCGAAGTAATAATGCATCATCGTGTGCTATAAGGTAGCAAGCATGTATAAATGCTCGTAGATGTTGTTGTGGGTCCTCTTTACTCTGAAAATGAGTAAATTTTGGGAGTTCCCACTGGCTAGGATATGGTCGAATAGGCACCAAAGGGTGGATAGGTTCATTACAAATTTGTTCATATGAAAGAACACTCCTTGAACCTGAAACATATGTCTCAAGATTGGACATCTTATCCATTAGCATCTTGATTAGATCGGTTGATGGATTGGCAAGTGGGGCTCCCCATAGGTTGTAAGGTATTTAGAAGACGTTGGGAGGGGCATATGACGTACTTGGTTGCGTTTGTATAGGCACAACATATTGGTAGTTCATCATAGGGATTGATGTTGAAGCCAAGGGAGGTTGTGCCATGAAGTTAGAGGGCACAACTTGACTAGATGCCGCCAAAGGTGGTTGGATGGTGGCAACACTAGTTAGAGGATAGGTAGTCACTCTTGTATTTATAGGCACAAGAGTGGGTGGGATAGAGACAATCAAGTTCTAAATGGGTGTCGAACTTGTTTGGATTGTTTGTGGCTGAGGGGGTACAAAAACCCCAATGGAGGTAGGTCCCGAAATAGAAGGGGAGGCCAAATATTGAACATTGGCCATGGTTGGGTTACTGTTGAGGCAATGGCCTGAGTTACCATAGGTTGGGTAACGGAGGCTGTCGATATTATTGTTGTTTCAACTAAGGAAGTTGGCATCCCAAAAATAGGATTACCTAAAGGGTCCCACATTTTGCTTCTTGCGAGATAGTGTTGGAGAGCCTTGACGTTGAGGTCAAGGAATCTCTCAAAGTCTTGATCCCTTGCGAGAACAATAGGTGGTTGATTTGGGGTAGGTTGGATAGGAGTATGCTCAGTGTCTGAAGTATAGTCCATTTGGTGACTTGATATAGAAGGTGAAGGTGGGAGTGGTTGTTGCCTTGCATGGTCAACAAGAGATTTGGCTTGACTGCATGTCAAAACCATTCAAGGCAAAGGGGGTTCAGGTTCTAAAAACTATGTGTTTCAGTTTTAGAAAACTAGAATGTGTGTTTAATAGCAAAAAAGTCAAGTTTTAAGCTTGCTGTTTGGAAAGAAAATTTGTTGACAATGACTGACGTCAGTTTTATAATCGATGTCAGTTATGAAATGTTGTCGAGGTCAGTGGAATAACTGATGTCGGTGAGTCTGGGTTGTCGACGCCGGTAGAAAAACCGATGTCAGTTTTTGTGTATTTCTAAAAACACAGAAATCTAATAATTTTTTTGAAAGAAAGAGAAATTTTGAGTTTTTTTGGAGCTCAAAATGCGACCTTACCAGCTCAAAAAATTAGATAGGAACAACAAAATAGATGATGACAAGCAACCTCTAAATATTAAATTCCTAGGAATAAATTTTAGAGTCGTGGTGGCTTATGCCTTAGAAGAATATGTTTGGGAATTGGGCTTTTAGAACGGGTCCTAAAGAAGAAGTCTATGGTTGGTTTCGGGTTATGTTTTGGTGCTCAAAAATATGTGTTAGGTTCAGTACGTGGCCTGGTGCTGGGGCTTGCTCCCTTCACTTCACGAACCCAGAGCCGAGTTGGGCCGCTTAGCCAATATATACTTTGCCTATAGTTTATACTCTGTCAGAGAATATAGTGGGTCCTCCTCTTGGTAGTGAAGTCCAAGTAGGATCGCCAGGAAGGGTAAGGTATCCGCTAGGTGATGAAATCCTAGACGAGCCTTGTCTCAGGTAAGTTTAAATGTTTAATTTGATGTGCTTGTGGTCTGGTTGTGTAACATTTGTGCACTGCGATTTATTCATAATGCATTTTTAATTACTAAGTGAGTAGGCTAAGTATGCATTCAAGCAAGAATGAAATGCAATAGTTTTTTTTTTTAAAACCCAAATTGAAATATTTTGTTCAGATGCAAACAATTGGAGAAGAGGTTAAGAATATGAATTTTCACTACTCTAAGATGCAGGAAAGAAGTGACAAGAAGAAAAAGAGAGATGTTCTTTTTAACTTGTGCTTATGATTTCTTTTCAAAATAAAGAGATAGAAGAAGGATGCAAGAAGAGAATCTAATGCATCTATATGAAAGTTTGCTTTTTAGAAAAAATGAACCCAAGGAAAACTTCAGGGTCCCATCGAGCATGCTAGAATATTTCTCTACATTTTTGCTAATTACATTCAGGAGAAAGAAGAAACTAAAGTTAAAGGGTCAGGGGTTTGACGTTACCCAGATTAAGTTGTGCACCATATCCAAGCATTGTAGGAGATCCTCTTTGGCTGTGGAGGAAAACCCCTGTAGATGAGAATAAGACTTAAACAAAGAAAATGCTAGAATAAGATAGGGTGGACTGCCAAGCTACGCGCTTGGTCCCAAAAGCGTAAAGCTTCGTAAGGGATGACAGTCCACTGTTTATAAGTAAAAGTGTCATAAATAAAGAAATGACAAATGATTAACAAAGAGGGAAATAGATAGTGCGTACCTTTGCAGTCTGTATGTCATAGTCACCGATGTCGGTAGTTCTGTCGAAGTCGATCTGTGGATGGTGTCGATGTCAGTCGTATTGCCCATGTCAGTCGAGGTTGTGGTCGATGTCAGTCATGGAAATGAGCCTTGGACAGGTTTTAGATTATGTCTGTGGTCGACAGAAGACTCTGTGGGGATTTAAAGGTTTGTGCAGGGTTATGAGAAGGTTACTGAGGTCTGAGGAAGGGTGAGGTAGAGGATAGGGTAAGAGTCAGAGGAAGGCTTTTCAGCCCTTCCATGGAGGAAGTCGGGTTTCTTTTATAGTATTTAGAAATAGTAAATAGAAACTAATTACCAAGTTATTCTAGAACTTTGAAATGGAGACCAGAAGAATACTTAGCTTTTTTGGTAAAGACCCGAGGGTGTCAGGTTGCTTATTCCTATTACGGCTGATGTCAAAGACCTCGTACAATATTTTCAATCCAATGTCTGGAGTGATTTTTGTAGAGTTTCTGTAGCTTGGAGAGCGATAATCAAATTATGATGCTTAGTCTCAGAGCGTGCGCATCAATATCCGAAGAGGCAGGGGCTGGCTCAAGGTTATATCTCGGGTTATGTAACCGACGTCGGTGATACCGCCGGCGTCGATCGATAGTTGACTAACGTCGGCGGCTAGAGATTGGGTAAAAGGGCTATTTTTAGCCCTTTGCCCATTCCTCCATCTGCCAAGTGCATTTGCCATTGGAAAACGGTCAAAAGATGGGTTTATTAGGCACGAGAGTTAGTTAGGAGGTTAATAGGGAGTGAGAATAAGTCATGGGTAGTTAGGATTTGGATGACTTAGTCTTAGGGTGACTCATAGGGTAGGAAATGGTCTTAGGGCGAGGTGTCCAAGGTGAGGTGTCTAGGTGATGTCATTAATTTAAAATAAGTAGTTTATTTTAAATTAATAAAGTGTGTAAGGGACCAAGGGGAGTCGACACAATATTGGTGTCTACAATATATTAGATAAATTTATGTAAAATACACTTCTCCAGGGATCTAACATATATTTTGACTTACATAGATTTATGTACGATATGTATACTAGTTTATTTTCACAATTCATTGTTATGCTATAATTATTTATAAATATGTTGTAATCTTAAATTAATTATGATTATTTAATTATACAATTCATTGTTATGATATGATTATTTATAAATATGATATGGTAAAATCTATATATTACTTATAAATTTAAATTAATTATGATTATCTAATTATTTATAAAAATACTGCAATATAATTTATATATTAGGTTGATGTTGTAATATTTTTGTATGATAATTTATTTTTACAATTTCATTGTTAAGATTATGTGATATTGAATATGATGTGGTAATATGATTATTTATTTATTAATTATGCTATTGTAAGTAAAGTGGAAATCAATTTGACACTAAAAGGAATGAGAGAACTTCAATAAAAACAATGAAAAAAGAAGTAATCTTTAAAACATTAAATGTAAAAAGTTTGTATTTGATCTACATAATTTACCCATTTTTTTTACTCTTCTTTATTTTTTATTTTCCTCGCTCTTACATTTTTATTTGATTTTTTGGTTTGAATTTATTTGTATTTATATGTATTTTATTTTTTAAATATTTATGTTCGCTTCAGTTTTGAAATAATTAAATTATTTTATTTTATATTTTATATTATGGTTCTCGTGCCCCATAATATATATTTTTAAAAATAAAAAGGGGTAAAAACTTTATTAAAACACAGAATAACGGATTACAAAGTAACAAAGGGCCAACGCCCCGAAAACCAAAGAAAACCACAAACAAAAACCATCACGCCCCAAAACCATTTTTGTCTTCTCCTAGAATCCTCTCCAAGTTCTGACATAAATCGATGGGCAACTGCACCCATCCATCCACCTTCCAACCATCAATATCCTCTGACGCCCACTTTGCCAAGCAATTGATCGCCCTGTTCCATTCCCTTGGAACGTGGGCATAAGACACGGAATCCATGAGTGAACGAATCTGTAATATCTGTTGCACTATCATAGATAATTGCCAACTCACATCTGTAATCTTCCTCTCAAGGAGCATATTGATCAGTAGTTGTGAGTCGACTTCACACATCACCCTCCTCCATCCTAAAGCATAAGCTCTCTTCAAGGCATAAAGAACAACTAATCCTTCCATCCTATTAATAGTTTGCTCACCCATATTAGTCGAGAAAATAGAAACCACTGATCTAGAGGAGTCCTTACCAATCCCACCGATCCCAGCTGGCCCTGGATTACCCCTGGAAGAACCATCAGTATTAATTTTCAAAAGACCCTCGGGAGGGGGCATCTATTTCTCGCTCCTTTGAATTTTTTGCTGCCCACATCTACCTCTCCCAATGCAAGCTGAGGCCGGAGATATACCCTGTATGACAAACCTGTCAACCATCTCTGCGTCCCCCTTCTCGAGAGGCAAAATAACCTCACTCTTAGCTTCTATAGTCTCCTAGATCATTCCTATAATTCTACTCCAAACCTGTTGAATCCTTAATTTTTCATCTCTGAAAATTCTACTATTTTTTTCCAGCCAGACTTGGCACATCAAAAAATAGGTCTAGCATACCAAGCTTCTTGCAAGAAATGAGCTACAGAGGGTGGTCTGCCCAATCTCAACCAGAAATCAGCAAGGGAGGAAGCGTGCACACACTGACACCTCCACACGTCCCACCAGGCGTGCCATAGTTGGCAAGTGAAAGGGTTGCTAAAAAATAGGTGTGGCAAATCCTCCTCCTCACCTCTACACAAAACACATCTCTAAAGACCAACAAAGCCCCTCTTCCAAATATTCTCCCAAGTCAGGCATCTATTCCAGGCTAAAGTCCAGGTAAAGCAATTACACTTCGGCCAAGAGCAACTGTTCCAAACTCTTTTCCACCAAGGAACTTCCCCCCTCTCTTCAAATTTTTGTGTAATCAATTCCTGATATCCAGACGATATAGTGTACTTCCCCTTTGGGTTAGGGGACCAAGCCAACACATCACCACCCCTAAGAGCACAATAATTGTGACCAGCTAAGATGATGTTCAGCTCCGCGCACTCTGCCTCTATTCCAAGAATCAACCACTCCTCAGGAGTCTTCCATCTTGCTTTTGTCAATTGGCCTTGAAGGGAGAGGACTTGTAGTCGCACACCCTATTCCACCTAGCTTCACTGAATCTCTATGATAGAGCATACAAATGAGGATATTGAGTAATTATGGGGGGATAACCATCCCAAGAGTCATGCCAAAATTGTGCCTCTATCCCACCCTTGCAAATCCTGAATAGACCTCTCTTAATCAGTGCAGCTCCTTTCTTGAGAGTAGCCCAAATCACCGATCCACTCCCTAACAAATTGTACCTTGGGATGTCTTTCAGGGGGATCCTAAAAAAATACTTATGAGATAAGATCCTGGCCCAGACACGGTCTTGTTCCTCACACCATCTCCAATACAATTTGGCTGCCAGGGCCGTACCCGCTAGCACTAACTACCGTAATCCCATGCCCTCAAACCTTTTTGAGCTACAAATGACCTCCCACTTAATAAGGCTCCACTTCATCGAAGATAAGTTACCATCCCATAAGAACTATCTCGCCAAAGAATCAAAGTCCTTGACAAAACTCACCGGTGCCACCTATAACATGCACCTGTATAGAGGAAGAGCCTGCACCACTGATTGAATCACTTAGACCCATCTAGCAAAGGATAACCACCGATGGGTCCAATGATTCACCTTGGCATGGAACTTATTCAGAATCACCTGCCACAATTCCTTGGACTACCTCCCTGCAGATATAGGGATCTTGAGATATAATAATGGGAGGCTTCCAATTTGGAGCCAGAGAATATCAACCACTCTTCATTGAATGGGCGGTGGAGTGTTGAAGAAAAAAATGGAAGACTTATCCTCATTAATTACCTGTCTAGAGGCAGCCAGGTAAGCATCCAAGCCTTTGCAAATATTATTTGCCTCTCTTATAGTAGCCATGCCCATCAAAGCTGCATCATCCACAAACTAAAGGCGAGATAGAACAAAAAGGCCACCTCTCCATTTCCAGCCCTGAATAGCACCATCATCAGTGTTCCTTTTGATCAACAATCTTAGACCTTCTGCCAAGAGGAGAAACAGGTAGGGAGATAAAGGGTCTCCTTGCCGCAAACCATGTGAGGCCCCAAAGAGATTAGAATGCTCCCCATTAACCATGACTAAGAAAGAAGTCAAATTCACACAGCTCATGACCCAACAGATCCAATCTTCCTCGAAACCAAAGGCACCCAAAACCTTCTGGAGAAAGGACCAATGAACCTTGTCATATGCCTTGGACATGTCCAACTTAATAAACATAGCCTTCTCCTTTGACTTGGTCATGGAATGGATAGCCTCAGTAGCCACCACTATCCCATCCAAAATCTGACGACGCTCCACAAAGCCACTTTGCTCCTCTGAGATCAACACAACTAGCCACTTTTTTAACCTTTCTACAATCAGCTTAGATATAATTTTATAAATTACATTGCAAAGGGAAATGGGATGAAATTGACTTAAGTGATCAGCCCCCTCCCCCTTGGGAATGAGAGCTAGGAATGTAGAGTTCAGGGCTCGGAGCATTTGCTTGCTATTCTGAGATTTTTGTACCATAGCCAATAAGTCTAATTTGATAATTTCCTAGAATTCCTGAAAGAATTCAATCGGGAAACCATCTGGACTAGGAGCCTTTCCTTTTTGCATCATGAAAATAATCTTCTCTAGTTCCTCTAAGGCTATTGGTCTCATTAGCTGCTCCTTCATATCCTGAGAAACTAAAGAGGAAATATAGGAGAGTACCTGAGCCTCCACATCTGCTTCCCCCTGCCATTCCTCTTTGAATAAAGAAGCAAAATACTACATTGCTTCATTACATATATCCCGCGTAAAAGAGATAACCTCTCCCCTGTCCGTCACCAAAGATGTTATCACATTACCGTGTTGTCTGGCTCTTACCGAATTGAAGAAGAAGGCGGTGTTCTTATCCCCCTCTTACAACCACTTAATCCTTGCTTTATGCTTCCAAAATATCTCCTCTCTCAGCTCCCATTACTCCAAAGTTTTAATAGTCCGAGCTTCCTCCCTCAATAAAAACTCAGACAACTCCTCCTCCCTAATCGATCTAGTAATATCATTCAGCTCCATTTGTGCCTCCTTTTTCTCATGGAAGATGTTCCCAAAGCTCAGACGATTCCATTGTTTGAGTTGGTACTTGACAAATTGGAGGAACTTAGTGAATATATACATTATTGTACCAACAGTAGGCCTGCCTACTCTCCACCATTCAACAACTCGACCAAACAGGTCTGGGTCCCTGAGCCACATGAGTTGAAACTTGAAAGGCAGCTTTTAAGGCAAACAAGCTGAAGAAATGGTGAGCTTAATGGGCTAGTGATCTGAGCCTCTCCAATCTAAAATCTTGAAGCTCGAAAACCACAAGCCACCCACCCAAAAAAAAGAGGTCATAAATCGATCAATGCATTCAGCAATGCAACTATCGCCCACCCTTCTGTTGTTCTAAGTAAACCGACCATTACATGGCTTAATATCCACCAGATTGAGTGCCAAAATCTTGTCCCAAAGCAAGATGGAAGATGACTCCAATTTTTCATTACCTCCCCTTTTTCTGTTAAGTCCATAATAGCATTAAAGTCACCAGCCATAATCCATGGCAGGTAAGGAAAAACACTGCGAACCAATTGAATATTATTCCAAACAAGAAGCTTACTTTGAAAATCTATAGGGGTGTAGACATTTGATAGAATAACATACTCACCTGACTCAATGCATAAGGAGACCATGGATAATGAAGATCTGAAGGCAATCCAAGACATCGGTTAAAACTTACGTGGATTCCAGAGACAAGCCATGCCTCCCGCAGACCTCTGGGCACCGATGCATTGACATAAACCTTGCCTCCATAACGTAGGTGCAATACACATCATGTACTCCACTAAAACCTTAGTTTATTGAAGAAAGAAAATATCTAGACATTGACTCCTAACTAATTCCTGAATAGCTTTTTTTCTAGGACTGTTGTTCAAGCCCCTTACGTTCCAAGAAATAATAATCATTTCAGAGGAGGCAAGAAGTGGGAATCTAAGGTCTTAACCGACCCTGACTCAACCAATTTTTCCCCAATTATCTTTATCCTCTCCATGTCCTTCTGTCCCAATTTAACACTTTTCTCTGAAGCCCCCTTCTTACCATCCTTTTGAAGAATGCCCAGGTGAGGAGGAGCTTTCCCTCGCTTATCCGTCTCTGTAGCCGTTGTTCGTGTTGGAATATCTCCAACCTCTACTCCCTGAACTGAATCAGCATTTGGTTCAAGGGTTGTCTGTTCCCCAACCTACCCATCCATGATCATAGGTAAGGCAGCTTCCTCTTGAAGCATCGAGTGAGAAATGGAAGATTTTTCCTCCGTTCTACACCCCCCTGCAAGCTGTGCCACACTAATTAATCCTGGGTTAACTTCTTGCTAGCCTAATTCATCTAACACCTCAAACCTATTGAAAGAATCCTCATCTTGTCACTCCATTAAGGACCTCTTATGACCTCTATTTCAGCTTCAGGCCTTAACCTCTACAAAATCCTCAAGATCCTTGCCAACACCAACTCCATACTTATTCCCTTTGTCAGCACCATTGGTGCTACTCGGGGGAGGCGGAGGTGGGGGTTGCTATTCTTCCATTTTAGCCTTCAAGCACCTTCTCACCAGGTGTCCATACTCATGGCAAAGGCGGCATCTGAAAGGAAGGGTCTCATAGTCCAATTGCTGCACCCAGGAGTATGAACCCACACACATCTCTACCACGTCTGGTAAAGGTTTACTCAAATCAATTTCCATGCAAATTTGAGCAAAAGTCATGACTTTATTACCTAAGGTTTGTGTAGAAGACCCCACTGGCTTTCTTAGCATTGAAGCTATCATCTGAAGAACATCCTCTTGACAACATTCTATAGGCATTCTGGGTAAGCGTACCCACACTGGGACCCTGTTTGGTAGTTCCTCAGTAGGATTAAATCCAGCATGCCATGGTTTCACAAAAAGCCCAACTTGATTATAAAAATAAGGTCTGCCTTCAAAAACCCTATTTCTATCAGCCAAGCAGAGGAACGTAACCATGAATAAATTGTTTGCTAGCAGCGTAACCTCCATCTCGCTCTCTGGCTCCCACACTCTTTGAGCCCAACTCTCTAGAAAAGGAAGGGAGACTCTCAGTCCCAAAAACTTGCAGTACAGTGAATGCTTGGAGTAGTACTCCACATCTTCAGTGATCATATCAAAAGGGATTACCAGCTTGGGTCTCTCCTTGTAGCGCTCAAGGCATCCATTAATCTTTGTTATCCTTGAACCCCCCATTGAGCTCATGTCAAAAGCCCCTGGATTCTGGCTAAAAATTGCATTTTCAAATATCCTGGGTTCCTGTCCCTGTGTATTCATGCTCACCACTTCTCTAAAACTCCTATCGAGCATGGCCTTAGACGGCTCACTCTGAGCCATAGTCACGCCCTTCCTAAAGTAGACCTCTGCTACTGTGATCACCTCCCTCTGCCTTCCTTCGCCAAACAGCCTTCCCTCTCCTTCGTAGCCCCTAAAATCGTAGCTACAAGCCAGGGCACGACTGCCCTAGCTTGGCGATGAGTTGCAGACCTCGTCCATTTTCGCCTCTCCGATCACTTCCCGTGCCCCATAATATTAATCTATAATACATAATATTAGATTATATATAAATAATACTAACACTATATGTATGCATATATGTATGTATGTATGTGGTAGTTATGATTATTTAATTATTTATAAATATAGTGCAGTAAAATTGATATATTATTCATAAATTTTATGATAATTTATTTTTATAATTTATTGTAATGATTATTAATAAATATGATGTGATAATATATGTAATGTGGTAATATGATTATTTATTTAAAATGTATATATTTTATTTGGGAATGACATTTCAATTTACCTTTTTTTTAAAACTATTCTTTAATTTTTATTTCCCTCACTCTATTTTAAATTTTTAAGTTTGAATTTGTTTGTATTTATATATATATTTTATTTTATTAAACTGTTATGTTATGTGGGTTGTTATATTTTTTAATGTATTCTTGAGGACTTTGAAATAATTAAATTGTTTTGTTTTTTATTTTATGTTGTCAGCATTTAAATAATTAAATGTTAGCATTCTCACACCATTACAACTCCCAACCTCCACCTTGGAATATCATTGTAGAAACACTTATCGATGTAATCATATTTAAAATATTAATATAAATAATAATAGTAATAATATAATATAAATATGTTTAATCATAAGATAAAATTTTATTATATTATTATATATATTTTTATATTATTTAATATATAAATATTATTATAACGTAATAGTAATAATTTATAAATATAAATATTATATTATATATAAAATTGTAAAATATTCAATTTAAATAAAATAATTTTCTTTCAAGTGCCCTGTTCGCTGACAACCTGTTGTAAGTAGCATGAGCTCCACGTGCATTTTAGCCCAACATGAACTCCA
This sequence comes from Torreya grandis, assembly GCA_037957365.1. Lineage (NCBI taxonomy): Eukaryota > Viridiplantae > Streptophyta > Pinopsida > Cupressales > Taxaceae > Torreya > Torreya grandis. The sequence continues at coordinate 1,463,712 of JARHVA010001081.1, forward strand.
TGTGGACTGTCGTTTCGTTTGCACGCTTTCAAAACTATCTCCCCCTGTGTCCTTGTCCCACAAGTTGAGTCCAATGGAAAATTAACTTCACTAGAATGGTGTAACAACATGGTTGGATCTGTTCTATTATGTTTCATACACAAATCCATTGATTTAAGTTATATATACAACAATCTGGGCCATCAAATCTCATAAATCTTTGGTAAAGTAGTGTGTTTCAATAAATTATATTGTATAACATTTATCGGGCATGGTCCCAAGATTTCACCAATCTGAGACTCATAAAACAACTGTAGGCTTGGATCATCAACATCCTCTCCTCTCCTCTTTGGAGTCTCAGTTTGGTATTTCTTAAACATATGATACTTAATGGAGACTTATAAATAACATGATTAATCTGTTCTGTTCAGGGGCAGGTGTATTTGAAGCTTTTGTTTTTTGTTTTGCTTCAAATTCTGATTGAAGCACTATGAGCAAATCAACAATCTCATTTAATGGACCTTACCAACATATAAGAGGTACATGGTGTTTGTTCTCTTGCTACCCTTACGACAGGGTCAATGTGGGTCTTTTGTAAATAGATATTTTCCCTGTATGTGAATTTTGAATTTGGTTTGAGCTTTTCTCTAATCACTCATACAATGGTGCAATACATTATGATTACTACAAATTACCTAATTCATTGGAATCTAATGTTGACACTTTCACAAGCTACTTTTTTTTGCACAGAGTATGTGAGACTGAGTTTCCTGTGAGTGAAAGCTTGAGAGATTATCTATAAAATCACATCCTGCTTCAACTGCTTTTCCATGTTGGTATTCAATAAATGTACAATTTAATATTCCTTGGAAGCATGTGCTATAAATGTCTGGTCATTACAGGGGAGATAATATAATCCCAAAATCTAGCAAACTTTTTGTCAAACACCTCTATTTTAATAATTTGTGTGGACAACGAAGCCTTTCTCAAAGTGTCTATGTTTTTTGCAAATGACATGCACCACATTGAAGAGGACATTCGCCACCAATCTACCCGACCACATATCCACATGTTCTGCAATGGACCAACCTGCTAGTAACTACCAAACCACGTGTTAACATTTGATTGGGTCCAAACAAAATATACTTTATTTTGTCTCTTGTGAGATGAATCTGGGGGCTTCACCCCATCGTATAAGCCTCCAGTTAATTTGGTATAAACTTATCTTTGATGTCTTTTTATTGCAATTTTTCTATATATAAACTATTGATAATGAATAAAATATCTATAAATGCATTTTATTTTGGTTTATCTATTTTAGTTGTATTTTTTCATTTGATAGTCATATTTTCATTTTGTCATAAGGATCTTTTATTTTGAGTTTTTGTTCTTCTTGATAAGTTTAGTGTTCTCAGATAGGGACTATTTAGCAGTATTGTCAGCAAGGAGTGGACTTGTCTAGGTATAATTTATGGACCTTCTTTCAAGTTATATTTCATTTAAATCTTATTTTTTCCTATTAGATTTTATCTTGAGTTGGCTTTTGCATATCAATAGATCTCCAAATTCAAATTCAAAACCTCTAAAAATATAAAGTTACTATAAAATATTAAGAATGGTTCTCTTCACTCTCAAAATCTATTCAAAGGTTATCATGTTCTTTCTATATATTTTATGAAACTAGATTCAAAGTTTTCAAATGATAAATTCATAATTGTGTATTTGTGCCAAAGGTAAAATAAGAGAAAAAACATCTAGACTTGTATTCACAATTTAACACATATAAATAAGTAAGAGAACTACATTTAAGTTTGAGCCATCTTTGAAGTATTGTCAATGTAGTGGAGTGTTTGATCATTCAATAGGGATTGATCAATGTCAATCCATCTCATTCACTTTCAACCAACACTCCCTACCCCGCAATTTGATATCAATTTAGTTTGTGTGTAGGACACTAGAGTTTTGTCATTGTAGGTACTTTGTACGATATTTTAAATCTAAAAATGTATCAAACAACACTAATTAATATATGTGCAAGTGTTGAAACAATTGTATTTTTGTCATAGTCAAATAAGACAAGTAAGTGGTCAACCAACTCGAGTGGCTTGCATTGTTGTTCACTTAGAGTTGTAGTGACCACATGTTAAGCCATTGTTTCCTTGTCGATCTCAACTTTTTCATTGCATTCAATGTAGTTTATGACTCTTTGGTATCTTATGTGTGATGCCTCTATTGGTTTTTATTCAGTAGTGTCTTTTGTTTCAGTGTGCTTATGTTAAGGATTTAAATCACATTGTCCTTGTTATGGTGCATTTCCATACCTGGGATAGTGATGCATCTAGACTAGTGGCACTTACCTTCTATCCAAAAAATTACGCAAATGGTAATGAATTTTTTTAATTAATCAATATGATATGTGAAAATTTTGAAATAACATTTTTAAAAAATATTTATTTATATACAAATATTTGTTAAATATAATTGATTAAGATCCCTACACTAAAATATGCATAATCACATAAATGGTTATTATTATATATAAATTGTTTTAATATGTATAAATATATATATAATGTTAAATTATTAATATTAAAGAGTTGGGGTTGGTAAAGGTAGGGGAGGTGTAAAGGAAGTCAATGGCATGGGGAAGTAAATGAATGAAAGCACATGGATTTGGCATGTCTACCGATAGAAATTGGCTTGAGGCTACTATAACAAAAGCATTGTTAAATGGCAGATTGAGGTTTAACATAAAAATAAAAATAAAATATGATAAAATCTTACCCCTATAACTTGAGGTTTAAAATAAAAATAAAAATAAAATATGATAAAATCTTACCCCATTAACTTACCCCTAAAATCTATTCAAGGTGCATAAATAGGAAGTCTTCTTTAAATTTTTTTTGATAATATTTTATTGAAGTTTAAAATAAAAATAAGTAGATAAAATATTGATAATAGAGAAAGGATTGATTAAATTATAGATGTTGATGTCATATTCTTGAATTGAATAATAATGGAAGAGTTAGAGATATATGTGGTTAGTTGTACTAGGTTTAAACCAAGGCTCATATATATATATATATATATATATATATGTTTATGAGTAAATTGTGAATTAATTAATATGATGATAAATTATATTAAAAAATTAGTGTCATTGATTTTATACATTAAAATTATTGTCTAACCTCAATTTTATTATTTATTTGGTCAAGTTTTAATACCACTATATTTTGGAGATTAGACTTATGATATCTTAGTTGAGTATATAATTAATTAAGGTGCAAATTGGGGTGAAAAATATTTTGGGGCTAAAATATAGTGCATTATATAAAGACTTTAGTTAAAGAGTTGAAAGATCCTTGATGGATCTCTTCGGCTGATTTGTTGTAATTTTGTTATTTTAAATTGATTTTTCCTGTTTGTGAATGTTTTCTTTTCGAAATAGACGAAAGTTGCAGAAGGGTTTGATTGTTTTTGTGTTTTGATGATTTTTCAACAAGTAAATAATGAAGTATAAGAACATGACCAATTTTTGAAATTAAATACCAAATATAACCAAACAATTTGCTTATAGGCAGAATTCTGGATATTAAACCAAATAGGGAACCAGATACAAATTTCCAATAGTTTTAGGAAGATTAAAATCATAAATAGACCCAACCTAAAGGCTAAAGGAGAATTTTACACCAGAAAGAAGCTGCATCAAGATTCCAGCCCTCAATGCGCTGCACATGGGAAGGAAACTAGCTGCCAGGTACAGCCGTACAACTATAAGGTCCTCTCAACTAAAATAATCACTCAAATCCACGTTGAAATCTATGACAATCACTATGCCCACCAAAAGGAATACTAAGCAATCTCCAGATGCTACTGAGCAGATCAACAACCACTGAATTGGGGGCTACGTCCCAAACAGGCAAGGCATTGGGGTTTGGCGTCCCAAATGCTAAAAGCTCTTCTAGAGCCAAAGAACAAATCTCAAAATAAAATGTCAAGAATGATTTAGAATTTGGTCTTGACCTCTTTATAACCCCTTCACAATTAGATCGAACCCTAAAAGCAACTCAATGTGGCGTTGAGTTATAATAATGTTATATTTCTCCTTTTTAAGTGGTTAAGTACATGGAAAATGACCCTTTTTTCAAATAAAGAGAAATCCGTTCACCAAAAGGATCTAAGTCAAGAGATAAATATTTAGAAAAGTCCAAGACCTTTCCAATGAGCTATTACACCATGGGATATGCATCCAAATGAGGCCAAAAACCCCTTATTACTCCAAAATGGCTATAAACTTAGCCTTATTTAAATAAAAAATGCTAACTTAAGAAATATTAAAAATATAACCCAAATAGTGACAAAATGCTCTAATGACACCACAAACTAGAAATTCACCCTGCCACCTGTCTGTGATTGAAGTCAGAAATCAAGGATTCACTGGCAATCTCATCCCTAAAATCTAGGGATGCTCCTAGAAACTAGGAAACAAACCCTATTCCTCTGAAACTGAACTCAAGGAATATCTCATGGAGATCCAACCCTGGGTATGATCATACCCTCCTAAAAATTAGGGGTAGCCCCCATAAATTTAGGAACTGCCTCCTAGAAATAAGGAACATCTCCAAACTGATCAACGACTGCTAGAACACCAAGTCCCCAACACTGTATAACCATACTGGGTCTCTATCTAACACTGTCAACCTACAAGAGCCCATAATAAGTTGACTCACATGTCTCTGCTAGACCGAGCTAAAGAGGGGACATGAAAAGAGTATTGGGCTACTTTATAATAAATTATTATGATGATGGTGATGCAATGAAAACTTAGTGTTAGACAAATAAAATGTTTGTATGTCAATATTAATATTACATTTTATACTAAGATCTAATTCATTTGTATCATATAATTAATTTTATAAGTTAAACATTAAATTATATGAGGGTGAAGTGTTATAGCTAAAATAATAATAAATATGAGTATCTAAACCTAATAATATGAATGTTTACGTAAACCTTTCATTAGCACAGAGAACTAGCAATTATTCAAGAACATTTATAGCAGTAATGCAATTATAAAATAAGTGCCATTTTGTTTATAATAAGCTAAGAAAGTCAATCTAGAACTTGAGCAAAATAAATACCTAATATTAGAGGTTGTTCGATCAGAGGCATGAACTTAATTTTCTTAGGTTGTGGAATATGTAACCAATATGTAGATGATGTTTAATTATGTTAGAAACTATCTTTATCAACCATTTACAGATATAATTTGCAAGAGAAGACTTTTAATTATTATTTTTTCTCACCTCTAAAGCCAATTCATAACTGATGTAAAATATACACTTAAATTTGAAAATTATAGATCTGAGACTTTGACATAATTTTATTAGATGAAATTTGGAATCAATAATTAGAATTAAAAAAATTGATAATGAAAAAGTTTTATTTATTTCCAAAGAGGCCAAAGCCAAGATATAAGACCAAAATGGCTTGAAACATGATAATAAGAAGAAGAACCATGACCAAAAGCTAGGTTATTTTATTGCAAGCATTCATCTATCCCATATATGCATCTAGAAACTCTTAGGCTACTGTTGGCCAAATGGATCCTAGTTTTCTTCTTCCTCCTCATTTTCCTTTGCTAAATGATTTGCCTAAGGATTCCTATTATGGACATAGTGTCAATAATGAAAATGATATTTCATGTTCATGATATCCTTAAATATTGTTGTCAAGGTGTTTTGAACTCCATCAATTTTGTTTATTTTAATGTTTAACCTTAAATTTAGATGTGGATCTTACTTGGGTAAATAGGGTTTAAAATATAGAAATGTCAATGCACAAGGGTTATAATTAGATCTATAGCAGTCCAATTAAATGTTAAACTTAGATACAACATATAATAAATTTATTAAATTGAGATAGGCTAAAAATAGAAAGTATAACTATGATATATATAGAAATGACAAATAAATAATGTAATTGGTTAGTTATAATACTAACTCAGTTTTGGATCTAGAACAGGAAGGAAGTAGACTACCAGAGGATTTTGGAATAGTTGCCATATTATAGATTGAGTGCCTCTGGAGTTGTAGACACTAGTGTTATCTTTGGACGTTATCTTCAATGCTACTATCTAAATCAAATACAGGTGTCTTATACGAAATACCTACTAGAAAAGTATGCGATCACCAAGATGTTTATAGGTTTGTCTTTACCTTCACTCTAGTAGTGCATTCAAATTTAGATCATGGACTATTGCTCCTCACAAAATGGTAAAACCTTAGTTCTTCATCTTCATAGTGGCTATGGGAAAAATGGGTTAGTGGGTATTTCGATAAAATTTGTCTATTTCAAGTCTAAAGAAAAATAGAGAAGAAGGATAGGGATAAGTGATTAGAATGAACTTAGATTGGTTTGTGTGTCATATCCAAACATTATGAGCACTCCTCTTTGGCTGGGGAGGACTACCTAAAAGTAAGAAAGCACTACCACAAAATGTCTATTAGTAGATATATGAGTGGGTTGCCAAGCTACGTGCTTGTTTTAAGAAGTGTCAAACTTCCTTAGAGATGACAACCCAATTTTGAGAGATAAAAGAGTAATAAATAAACAATAGAGAGGAAAAAAGAAAATAAAAGAGAAATAATGTTACTATTATTCACAACCTGAGTGTAACAAAAGTAATAGAGTGTAGGTGGTATATTCAGTTTGTATTTTGGAAGTTGTTTAGGTAGGTCTTAGAAGGGTTACTAGAAATCCATAGTTGCTCATGTCAATTAGGCTGTCGACATTAGTTGGCAAGTGTGACCAATATCAGTTAGGCTGTTGAGGTCAGTGAGGAAGGTGATCGATATCAATTGAGTAACCGATGTTGGTAGGGGTAATAATTGCCTAGGAGCTTGGAGAAGGCTTTTTGGGTCTGGGAAATGGTTTTGGTTAGGTTTGGAAGGTTGGGGGAGAGTTGTGTCTGAGAGAGAGAGAGTATTGTTTGGATGGATCTGGTTAGAGATTTGGTGTGCTAGAACAAGGGGAAACAAGTGGGGAAGCTTTATAACTCCTTCACAGGGGTTCGGTCAAGAATATGTAAAGTAATAAATAATAGATATAAAGTGATTGCAAAGTAACTGCTTAAAGACTTATAGAATAAGTGATGTACTTAGCCATAAAGGTGACTAAATGATAAGTGTCAAATGGATGGCTCTTATCAGGCTTTCAAATTGATGCCTTGAATAGATAAAACAAATGAGTGTTTCTGGTTGTCAAGAGCTTGGTTCCTGATCTGGATTGACTTATGCAAGATAATAGTAAGCCAAGACATCGAAAGTTAAATGCCAAAATCTTGTATGTAAATAAGAATGAGTTTTCTTGATTTCTGTTGACCTAAACATTAGTTTAGAGTTTAGCTTAAATAATCAACATCGATGATCTTATTGATGTCAACAATGGGTTGATCAATGTCGGTGGCATGAGAATAGGTAAAAGTACTATTTTTAGCCTATTTTTATTGTTTCTCATGCCAAGTGTGGTATCCATTAAGAAATGGTAGAAATGGGAGGTTAAAAAGGATGTAGTTGGTTAGGAATATTTTTTTGAGGTGAGAATAAGTCATGGGTAGTTAAGATAAGGGGACTAAGTCTTGAGGTGACTCATCAGATGAGAATTAGTCTTAGGATGAGGTGTCCAGATAAGGTGGCATAAGAGGTTTTTAATTAAGTTAATTAAATAATTTAAATTAATTAAATGTGTGAGGGGTAAAAGCATGGGTTAGGGAGGCTAATTATTATTATTATTGAAAAGGGACTCAAAAGAGGTTTTGACCTAGGGAGTTGTGCATGTGTGTGACATAATTTTTATGTCTACATTTGCCCCTTTTTGTCTTGTAATTTGTACTGACAAGTTGTAAGAAAAAAATACGAGTTAGATGCTCTAGGTATTGGATGAGGTATCCCCCCTCAAAATGAGAGAAACCAGAATTGGGTACCAGTTTGATAAGAAGTGAATTGGGTGAGTGGAGGAAAATGTGGTATCACTACTTGTGCATATACTATTACAAGATATAGTCAACAAAATCAAGAACATGTAAGGTTGAGGAGGACTTGAATTGAAATAACCAAAGCACAGCTTGTAAGTGATAACTGAGAAGGTTAAAACAATCTTAGTTGTAGCTCTAATGGTCTATGTGTACTAGGTATTTGAGTTAGGAAGTGCCCTTGGGAAACACAAAAGGTTGTAGGTGATAGGATGAGCTTGGTCACCATCTAAAACACTTAATATGCATGCGTGTGTACAATAGCCAACTATAGTAGAATATCATAAGCAGTTAAGACAAGTGATGTAATATTGGTGAAAAATGGTCAATGAGCGAGGAGATATTCATGATCTCCAAGCAAAGTCATCGTGGTGGATATTGAAGTGATCTCTAAGGGTGGTTTTTATGGTTGGGGAGATATATGTGATCTCTAGGTTAGTTTTCATGGTTAGAGAGATATACGTGATCTCCAAATTACCCCAAATTATGGGTAGAGTCTAAAGGGTTATGGGTGTTGGTGGAAACTTTAATGTAAGGGTATCAACATCAATGATGTCACTAATGTCAATAGTAAATCATGTTGATGTTAGTGGCTTAGGGCAAGGTTACCGATATCAGTGTTAAATAATGTTGACATCAATGGATTAGGTCAAGCATGCTAATGTCGATGAGTGACCAAACTTGACAAAAAAAGGGTTTGGCAGCGCACCATAACTCATTTGCAACATTTGATTGGAGAGAAAAAGAGCTCTGAGTGCGAGTGAGATGGTAGAGC